>LPNX010749263.1:327607-360342 GCA_001517045.1 Pseudotsuga menziesii | reverse complement strand
ATCTTTTAACATATGAACTATAGTAACATATTTATATTAATTATATGTTATTATTATATTTACATATTTTACCATTATTAAGGTGAAAGAAGTTTATATATCATAGGGTGTTTATAAAATATTTACCTATTTTATAAATTCAGTTAAGTATTATATTTATATTTATTACAAGTATAGTATGGATGGACTATGAATGTATGGATTTTGACATAATTCCCTAAAATGAAGCATGTTTTGTTGGGAGAAAGAAAATTGGAACAATTTCAATATTATGTTTCCCTTGTGGTTTGAATTTTGTACTTTGGTGGCGTGTTTTAGAATAATCCCACTTGTTATGCATGTTGTAAATGGTAAACATATCCCATATGATTTAAATGATGATGATGATGAATTGGATGACAATGACAGTGATGATGTTTTTAATGAAGACGATGATGGAAATGATGATAATGATCATGATCATCGTCATCGTCTTTGTCATTGTCATCATGATTACCACAATAGTCATCATCATTGGCATAATCATCATCCATGTCATCATCATCACCATTGTCCTTGACATCATCATCATTGCATTGCCATCATAATCATCGGCAATGTCGTCATTGCCATTATCCTCCTCCTCCTCATCATCATCATAATCGTCATCATCATCATCATTGTCATCGTTCTCCTCATTATCAACAACATTATCATCATCATCATAACCATCCCCAATATCATAATCATTATCCTCATTTTCATCTTCAACATCTGGGTGTAAAACTGGTTGCAAAAGTGGATAAAAACATGGATGCAATAAATGATGCAAACATGGATGCAACAAAAGTAGGCGTAAAAGTGGGCGCATAATGGGGTGCACCAAAAATGGATGCAAAACGTGATGCAAAAGTGGATGCAAAAAATGATGCAATCATGGAAGCAAAACATGATGAAAAAAATGGCGCAAAAGTGGATACAACCATGGATGTAAAATTGGATACAAAATTGGATGCGAAAGTGGATGCAACAAAAGTAGATGCAAAACTGGATGCAAAAGTAGTCGTAACACCCAACGCAAAACTCGATGCAAAAGTCGATGCACAAATGGATGCAAAAAGGGATGCAATAACTGATGTAAAATTGGATGCAAAAAAAGATGCAAACGTAGATGCAAAAGTTGAAGCAAAAGTGGGTGTAAAAGTAAGCGCAAAAATGGGTATGAATTGGGACGCGAAAAAAGTGGATGCAAACATGGATGCAATAGTAGATGCAAAAAAAGACGTAAACATGGATGCAAAATGGGATGCAAAAAGGGATGAAAACGTGGGTGCAAAAGTGGACGAAAAAATGGATGCAAAAGTGGATGCAAAAATTGTTGAAACAAAACGAGATGCAAAACTAGACTCAAAACAGGATGTAAACTTTGATGCAAAACTTGGCGCACGAAGGGATGCAAAAAAAGAAGTAGAAGTCGATGCAAAAGTGGATGTAAAAAAGGACGCAAAAGTGGATGAAAACAAGGGCGTAAAAGTTGAGGCAAACATGGGCGTAAAAGGGGGTGCAACAAGAGTAGATGTACAAACTAGGCGCAAAATTAGGTGCAAAACTAGGTTCAAAACTTGTCGCAAAACCTGATGCAAAACCGGCGCATAACTAGGTGCAAAACCCAGTGCAAATTACGCCGCAATTTGCGCCAAATTTAGAAAAAAGATGCAAAAAACACCTAAAATAGCACCAACCCGTGAAATTGCACCATTTTGTCCAAAACATGAAGAAAAATACATTGAAAGATAGTCTAGACGCAAAAAAGGATGCAAAAAGAGATGCTAAATCCAGTTTTTGTTGTAGTGACATATGAATGAATTCTAAATTATCATTTATACTTGAACTATAACTCCACCACACATTTCGGGTGTTTGCACCAGGATATGCACTATGTGTGAGGTCATGAATCCATGTCAAATTATAGACTTGAACCTTCCATCATCAAGGTTTATATATTGTGTGAATCATTTTTGTTGGATAACGCTTTGCTTGTTCATAACATTTATGTTACCAATATAACTTATGTTTAGAACACTTTATTAATGTATAATGTTTCAACTGTTTGATACATGGGTTATTGAAGAAGAGGTGAACTTATATGTACTCATAAGGTGGCAGATGATCAATCTCCTATCACAAACTACTGAGTCACAGAACACACTCTACAAGAATTATAAATAATTGGGTTTAAGAGCTTAGGTAATTTGACTATTGTCTTTATGTTGTCTTCCTTCGTTAATCCATTTTAAAATGTAAACAAGGTTCCTTATCTTTCTTTCTAACTGTAATTTTATTTACTTTGTTGGGTTATGACCAACAATGGGGGCCACCCTCTTTAACTACGTGCTTGAGTGAAATTATAGGTACACATATTACATACATGTATATGGCTCTGCATAGACTGCATTCGTGAATTAATGACTACTAGGAGATATCATTTAATATTTTAAAGATTCCATTATGTAATTTAAAGTAATTACGGTGTAATCTGGGCTTACTAATTGCTGATATGCATTAATTTCAATGTTGTTTTCATAACATAATTGTCAAATGGTGGAAAATTGCACAATTTAAGTGTTGAAACTGCCAAACTGCACCCAACCAAGCGACCCAAACATGAACAAAGAAGTGGAGGTCCATTTCCTCTTGTTAGGAATACACTACAGTGTGCCACAATGAACAAGGAATTATTTGTGCATAAATGCGAGATAATTGGATTATAACTTTCTTCTGGGGAGAAGTTGGACTTATGCTATGTGTGCAATTGCCTCGGCTGTTCTTCGATTGGTGGTGTTTCCACACGAAGGAAAGTTGGTTACTGTTGACCAACTTAGTTTTAATCAGAAGGGCCATATGGAAACTAATGAGTCCACCGTGCCATTGGTTGATCAGGTCAAACCTGCGTCAGAGAGCTTGGGGGCTGGAATGTATGCATCCTTAATGGGCACATGCAATATCCCAGCCTCGATAAATTACTTAGATTCTACTAGTATAGGGAAGTCTATCACAATAGTTGTCGATAGAACAGATCCTTGGGTCCTTCCTTCTTGTTACCAAACCGAAGTGCCCTTATCAGCAGTGGAAGTAGCTTAGCAAGCTATCATTAACACCACTGTCAATACCATTCCAGTTCCTCCTACAGTCTTAGAGGAGCCGATAGAAGCCTATCTTCTTGCTTGGGCAGAAAACTCTTTGTATACTGACTATTGATTAGACATGGTTTTGCCTTCAGACGAAGCCATTTTGGAAGCTATGAGTGGGCGAGATAAGATCTGCGAAGATCTTCATCATAGATCCTACTTTCTTCCAGAGTTAAGCAGGATTGAAAATCAAGAGTTCCATATGAGACTGGCAGGTGATGCTAATATATCGATCAATCCCTTACCAAGGGAGGGAATATTTATTGAGGAGAATATGGAAAACATTTCCATTACTATCCCTATCAACATCTCTGTGAACCCCAACGTTGTGAAAAATGTATATATTGGTGCAAATTGCTCTTCGGAAGAGATTGTTGTCTATACGGCCTTATTTAAGGAGTTCTGCGACGTGTTTTCCTGGTCATATGAGGAGATGCCAGGAATATATCCATCGATAGTCGAACATGAAATCTGAACCTATTGTGATGACAAACTAGTTCAACAAAAACTTAGACCCGTCAATCTGCATAAAGTGGCAGCCATTAAGGCTGAAGTGGAAAAGCTGATGAAAGCTGGTTTTATTTACCCGATCACTTTGATGGAGTGGGTATCCAATCCTGTTCCTATCGATAAAAAGCAGGGGACGATACGTGTATGTACTGACTTTCATGATTTAAACAAATCTTGTCCTAAGGAAAACTACCCCACATCATTCATAGATCAAATCATTGATGCTTGTGTGGGGAGTGAGGTTTTTTCATTTATGGATGGTTTTTCTGAGTACAATCAGATTCGAATCAAGCTGGAATACCAACATAAAATGGCTTTCATTTGTCCTTGGGGTACATTTGCGTACAAGAAAATGCATTTTGGATTGAAAAATGCAGGGGCTACCTTTCAGCGGGGAATGAATTTTTCCTTCCATGACATCAATACTATTGTCGAACCCTACCAAGATGATTTGCCTGCGCATTCTCGTAAGAGGATTGATCATCTAGATCACTTGTGCTTAATTTTTGAATGATGCAGGCATTACACAATACGTTTGAATCCCCACAAGTGTGTTTTCTGTGTCAAGTCAGGTAGGATGCTCGGGTTCATAGTTTTTAACAAAGGTATTCAAGTGGATCCTTTGAAAGTTGAGGCCATTGTAAATCTGCCTCCTCCTCGTTCCATCAGGAAACTTCAGATCCTGGAAGGAAAGTCTAACTTTCTTCAACGTTTTATAGTGAATTATGCCAATATCACCAAAGATTTCATGCGACTATTGAAGCATGACACCCCATTTGTATGGGATGAAACTACACAACTTGCTTTTGAGGAATTAAAGAAAGCTTTGTTGTCGACCCCTTTGTTGTGTCTGCCAGATTACTCTCATGATTTTATATTGTATCTAGCTGCATCTGAGTTGAACATTGGGGTAGTGCTAGTCCAGGAAGATGATAAAATCCAAGAGCATGTCATCTATTATCTTAGTCGTGCTTTGGTTGGCCCTGAACTTCGGTACTCCCACGTTGAAAAGTTGGCTTTAGCAGTTGTGTATGATGTTTAGAGGTTACATCACTACATCTTACTAAGGACTACAACAATAGTGGCAGATGTTAATCCTTTCCAATATGTCTTGTCCCGACGCATAGTTGGAGGAAAATTCAAAAAATGGATAGTCATTTTCCAGGAGTTTGACTTGGATTTTCAATCCGCCAAATCGAAAAAATCCTTAGTTTTTGCAGTGCTTATTGCAGAATTTCCAATAGAAGAAGATGTAGCAATTGAAGAAGACTCATTCCCAGATGAGCACATTTTTTTGATTTCCACCTCTGACCCTGGGTACGGAGATATACTAGTCTATCTCCAGGCTCTGAAGTGTCTTGCAACCTTCCTACAACCTTTTTGCAGGAAGAACGAAGCAAACTGCGTGTACATGCAAAAAACTACCTCATCATCGGGGATACTTTATATCGTAGAGGGGTAGACTCTGTTTTGCGTTAGTTCCTCACCCACGAAGAGGCTGAGAGTGTCCTAAATTATGCCCATAGCGAAGCATGTGGGGGTCACTTATCTGGGTTAGCAACTACCCATAAGATTTTGCGTGCTGGTTATTTCTGACCCACGATCTTTAAAGATTGCGTGGAAGCCATGAAGCATTGTCATCCTTGTCAACTTTACACCAGAAATATGCAGTCGCATCCTGCTCCACCGTTTCCCGTCATCGTAGTGGGACCCTTCACCAGGTGGGGGATAGATTATGTGACGTGCAACCCAGTTTCAGCTCAGGAGCACAAATACATCATTGTCGCTATGGATTACTTTACAAAGTGGGCAGAGGCAATGCCCACCTTCAAGGCTGGCGGGGAAACTGCAGCTTTTTTTCGTTTTCAACCAGATTATCGCATTTTTCGGTATTCTTAAAGAGATTGTCACTGACCATGGCACTCATTTCCAAAACAACATGATGACCAAATTGGCTACTATGCTAGGGTTTAAACAAGAACATTCATCTTCTTTCTACCCGCAAGTGAATGGTCAAGCCGAGGCAGTCAATAAGACCTTAAAGACTATTCTCAAGCATACTATCAACGGAGTCCGGTCAAATTGGCACATCATGTTGTATCTTGCACTTTGGGCTTATCGAACCAATGTGATAACTGCCATGGGGTTCTCACCTTTCCAACTCTATCACGGGGTGGAAGTAGTAACCCCGGTTGAATGTGAAATCCCATCATTAAAAAGTACCATTCATGTGTTACCTGACACGACTGAACTGGAAGAACGCTTGCTACATTTAGAACATCTAGATGAACAACGTAGAGACTCGTTGACAACAAACAAGACTCATAAAAATAGGGTTAAAAATCAATATGACAAATTGATTGAACCTAGGGTTTTTTCTGAAGCGGGGCTTGTCTTGGTCTGGGATTAGGACAAAGAACCCCTGGGGGCAGGAAAATTCTAGTCTATGTCTTTAGTACCCTATGTTGTGTTGAAATTTTTGAAAAAAGGGGCATATGAATTAACTGGTTTCGAAGGGAATAAGCTGTCGAAGCCCAGAAATGCCCTCTACTCGAAGAAGTACTATGCTTAGGCTTAGCACTTTTTCTTGTATTTTATTGTATGTAACTTTATGTACAATAGTTAGCCGGTTTGTGTTCTTATATTATATGTTGGTTGTTAGATATGTATTCCGAGCGGTTCATAGGTTGCTAGTCGTCACACTTGCAACCTGGCTTCAACCGCATGGGTTATTTATTCACCTTCAAGACAGCTAGTTGCCTCTAGAGGCACTTGCCTAGGTCCTGCTACCAATAATGTAGCTGAATACAGGGCCATCATTGAGATTTTATGGGATTTTTTTGTCACGTGGCATCACCTAGTTGTAAGTTAGACTTGACTCTCAACTGGTGGTTTCCCAACTCAATCGAGCTTATCAGGTGCAAAACCCTATTTTGTTACATCAATTTTCGCAAGTTAGGTTATTGGAAAGAAATTTTGATTTTATTTCATTTAATCATATTCCAAGAAATCAAAATTCATTAATCGATGCATATGCGAACTATATCTCAGATTGGCACTTAACACACATTTTATAAAAATGCATAACAGATACATTGTGAATACATGTAAATAAACTAACAATATATATGTGTGTGTGTGTGTGTGTGTGTGTGTGTGAATATATGTCCATAAGATAGGTCAAGTTTTGAGCCTTAGATCTAGTCATAAATGTATACATATACAAAAATATACAAAATTTGGATCGCAATCCATAAAATGCCGCTAGATCTAATCTTGATCACCCTGATCATCGGCCTCCTCAGCTTCTTCAGCTGTAGCAGCTTCTACGGCCTCTATGTAGACAAGTAAAGCTCCGACTACCCTTCTCATAAGGCGTATCCAGTTGGGTGGAATCTCGTGAACAAGTTCCTGCATGATGGCAGGGATCTGCTCAGTGCATATGGTTGGGACTCTTTGGGAAATCCTGGCCAACTTCCACTCAAGTACCCTAATCAAACCTTGATCTTCCCCTGCCACCGATCGTACGTACATCCTAGGATGCTCATCAGGGTGGACAGGTCCAATATTTGCATTTTAAACATTAAATGGATTAAAAACCCTTATACATATGTATATATCTTTATGTTAAAAATTCATAAAAAATAAAAAACTTGAAAAACCAAAATACCTAGCGCTCCCCATACTCCTCCAAGAGGGAGGACAATATCATTGTCACCTTGAAAGTCTAAACCATCATGGGGAAATTGCTCCAGTGCTGGCAACTATCGCCCCCACCACAAGTAGAAATCATCGTCATACACGCTTTGAACTGACCCCCCGCCACCCTGGAGAAGGAAAATCTCTCCCCACCTAGTCAGTCTAGGCTAACAAGGCGAGAAGACTGGAAGTGGTACCGCAGGGCTGATTGCGGGCACTCTCTCAAAAAACAACGCCGCCATTACACTAGAATATCCAAAATTCTTTCGTCAACCTCTCTTGCAATCAGAGAGTTTTTTTTTCATGATCGGGATTATTCCCGAGCATCAGTCAAACGCAGTTCCCTCTAAGCACTCTACAATAATTCTCATTTGGTTTTGAGTAGCAAGATGAAGCGATGATGATCCTGCAACCCTCACTATAGTACTCACTAATACCTACAACGTGAAGTTACTAATATTTACAATAGGGATACATGATATCTTTTTCTGACTGTTCGACATGCAATAAGTGTTTATGTAATCTTGAACACTCATGGGGTCACCACCCCTTCCAGTACCCTTGAGGTTGACAGGTGTCCCCTATCTAGACAAGCCCATAATGAAGTATATGTCTTCCAATGCCACCTCTAAGATTTCACCTTGAAGGTCAAAGGCCCAAAGGTCATGGTCCTAGTAGCCAATCAAAAACTCGAGTAAGTGGACATTGGCCCGCATAGGTGAAGTACAAAAGAACTTCAATAGCCCACTTTGCCACAAATCCTGCACAGTGGGGGCACTGTGGAGCGTGACTCGATCCATATATTCATGTTCCTGTTCCCTCCACTCCAACACCATCTTTAAACCTATCCATTAGACCAATATTTAACATTAGAATCCATGAAAATTCTTTAAATTTTGGCCCTATTTCATTTTCCCATGTCGCGCAGTACATGCGACTATCTTTTAGACAGGTCGTGTGTGACATTGACATGCGGGTTGCATTTGTGCAGGTCGCGTGTAAAATGGGTGTACGCGACTGTGTAAGTCGCCTACCCACGTGTACTGTGTGACCTCCTTAAGACAGGCTTAAAACATCCAAATTTGCATAAAATTGGAAATGTAAATGATTAAAATGGAAGAGAATGAAGAGCTAGTTTACCTGGCACTTGGGGATTTGAAAATCGTCCACCGGTTTGTCCACAACAAGCAATTCAAGCTAGAGGTAAAATGTTTCCAAATTAGGTTAGAATTTCAAATGGTATGTTTTGATTTCTATTTTTGGACTATATATAGAAAATTTTCAAATTGTGGGTTTTTAGCCTATAGTTTCAAAAATTATGTTATAAATTGAACTAATGCCATGCCATTTTTCCTAATGTAACAGATCCAAGGTCATTTAAAGTGGTTATTCACTCATATAGGGTAGGATTTTGGTGATTCATATGCATTTTTTTCATCTATACCTAATTCGTTTTAACCCTAGGATCACTACTTTGACCACAGACTATGGTATTTAAACCATTTTTACCTTGTCTATACCATTGTTCTTTTGTGGATAGGGCCTTCCTTCCATGAGTACCCTAGTCTAGAACACATTGTTGTCTTTTGGTACTCATGCCTCATTTGTCATAGGTTCAAGGGAGCCTTCTGAGCTATTTTTCACGCCAAATTGAGCCTCATTTTGGTCTCTTTCTACAAGATATCCCCTTTATAAGGCTCCCCTCCCTTATGGAGTTTCTTTAGACCCAGGTCTAACTCCTCAAAATAGACTTGACTTTCGAGTAAACTTGTCCATTCAAGCTCATTAAGAATATGTGAATGGGAATCCACATTGGTGGTAGGTTATCACTTTCTCGGACCATGTGGAATAATATGAGAAATGAACACTCTTTTTTCTACGGAATTGAGAAGAGTATTCTCAGGTATAGGTTTATCACTTTTTCGGGCCTGAGGGACTAAATTTACGGAAAAGGAGCACCCGGTATGAGCTTAGTTTTCTCTTTTTCGTGCTATGGACCTAAACATGAAAAAGATTTCGAGTGTACTTTATGCCTTTGTCATGCTCGTTAAACACTAAAAAACAAAGCATTGAGTTTACTGTTGTAAGCCCCATTTCTCGTAACCAAATGGATCTTTTTGAGTGATCTTTCTTTCCTTCACACTCGTAAAACTCAAGCTATAAGCTGCTTTTGAAGGGGCGGTGGGTAGGTGGTAATTTAACCTTTTTCGGACCTCCTTGACTAAGTACGAAAAAGGTGCACCTTACTTCTTCGGAAACTAAGAGAGTTATTCTGTGGTATGTTTTATACTTTTCCAGCCTCAGGGGGCTAAATTGGACGAAAAAACACCCCCCTAGAGTCTTCTTCAGAGTTTTCAGACTCTCTAAACATGAAAACACCAACGAGCATGTACTAGTTTGGGCTCGTAAAATCCATGAATTAGTGACATTATCAAGCATTATTCTCTCTCCTCTTCAAGCTTGTCAAAAATGAAGAGAGAACTGAGTTGACTTTCCTAGACTCGTTAAAATTTAACAGGAAAGATAAGGAAGAAGCTTTCTCTTTGGGTTATAAATAGTGGCAACATGTCATCCTTGAACATAGCACTTCTGAACTTTCTAATACTCATGTTTTAGTTTATCCTTCCATCTCAGCTATCACTTCGAGTCTTTACTCCTCCACTTGTCCTTTATACATGTGGAATCTACACATGTCTCCTACATGTCGGATAAGTATAGTTGTGCTATCTGTAAGTTAAAAGCTACCTTGGGTCATCTCTATGTCGTGCTCACTATTCAAGGATTTATCCCTTCCTCTGATTATTACCCTGATTCCATCATTATCCTATCTGAGTATTACTTGTGTCTACCTTCCCTCATCTAGTTCCTAGTCACTCTTGTTATCCGTTGGAGGGTCTATTGCCTTCCTCATCATAGTATGGTTTGATCATTAGTACTTCCTGAAGACAAAGACCTAGAGTTTTGACGATGGTACCTTAGATTTCACTATCACTATTGGTAAACTCCTTTGCTTTAGTTGTCAGTTTCACCTATTGATTGCCAATCTGTTGAGTCCTTTCCATGTTCGACTTCAGCACACTTATTCACATGCCTAGGATTGTACTAGTTCCTTTGGATTCCGATGAAGACCTTAGGTTCACCTCTATAACCTAAGTTGTGCAAGACTATGTTATAATCAGTTACACAGCTTCCAGATTTTGAAGACTCATCATTGTATATTGTGGCTTTGATCCACCTTTGTAATATACGTGGTTTTGTACCCGTATCATATGATGTAATCAAATATTGTAAAGGAGCTAGTGTTCCAGTATATTGAACATGGCATCCTCGGATATTATTTTGTATATGACATTGATATGTATTTGTTTCAGGTACTTCCTCTACTGCATTGGACTTCTGAGTTCTCTAAGATAAAGATTCTAATGTATTTCAGACATCACTTCCCTTTGACCTCACACATTAGGGGGCATATGTTATCAGCCAAAATGACACTTCTCCGTCCGAATGTTGACATGCATTATGTCGGCACACAAAAGGACAATTAGGATTGAAGTGGCCAAAACACTATAGATGTTCATGACCATTAATGCATGATGTCCAGACTAGCTTGATATATTATTATTATGAGTCTAGGGTTGCACACATGACTATGTGCATTGCAACTTGCGTGTCATACACGACTATGTGCATTGCAACCCGCATGTACCTTGAACACGCGAGTTCCCTTTGAGCAACAAGTGTGTCATACAAGCCTTGCTTAACAAATACTCGCGTGTACCTTAGTTCGACCTTAAAAAATATAAATCATGATTAGATGAGATTAGTTGGGCCTTAATCCATAACTATCTCAACTGTCTCAACCATCCAAACCTTCGAAACCACTCTATTTCCCAATGTATAAATAGAGGCCTTGGGATGGGGCTAAGGAATAATTTTTTGAAGAGAAAAGTTATGCCGGTGGTATACCTTTAGAGTCTTGGAGCAGCATAACTCAGAGTCCTTGGTTGTAGAGGAGTCCTTGTGTCAGAAGGTGGGTTGTATTCTCACCTATTCACTGTTTGTTAATAAAGAGAATTCTTCTTCCAATCTTTGTATTGTGCTTTCTCATGTATATTGGTTAATGAATGATGTCATTTATATTATTAATGTGTGTTTCATCTAACCTATGATATATATATGTATGGGATATTGCTTGAAGAATTGGCTCTTTGCAGGTGAAGAGAAGCAGCCCAAGAAGCTTTGAAGAAGATTGAAGCGAGAGAAGATCAAGCTTGGGTCAACTTTCATAAACCAGGTAAGCCAAACTCTCTTCCTATTCTCATTTCATTTTCTATAAAAGCTAATTGTCTGCAAGTCTAATAGTAAGTTGGTAACCCCAGACCCTAAGTTACAAGGGTGTATTGTCTCATACAACAGAGAGCAATTCGATTTCAGAAACGTCTATGGGATTCACAGGGGAAAAACGACCTCTTCAAACCCCCAATTCGTGGATCTCTTCTCCCATCCATTGTGCAACACCAAAAACGGATTTCCCAGCCATGGAAAATGAAGAGATTGTAGAAAATCGTGAGGGAAAATGCCCCAACTATCTCCGGCTACATGATGAATGGAATGGGAACCTATTTCTGGGTGATAACTTGCCCCATAATAAAAATACATTTTTCAAAAATGATGGCTTGCCCCAATACAAATTTGACTTCCATACTCTTCCATTCCCAATGCATTAACTGCCCCAACCAATTTTTGGAAGATTTAAATGATTGGGTGCATAAGACAAAATGGGTAGTTGAGAGTTTATGGTTTCTCTCATTGACATTTGGCTTTACACTATTGGCTCAAGGGTTTGAATAATTTCCCTCCCTATTCCTTGTGAAATCATGCCCCCATCTCTTTGTTGCATTGCATAGCTAGTTGTGGGTATTTAATTAAATTGCATTTTTACATGATGTTCTCAATTTATATTGTTCCTGGCTAGCACAAGAACTATAGGTATGGATTTTTAATTGTCGATACATAAAACACTAAATCCATGGTGGAGCCTTGGCCATGATTTAATCGCAATATTTACATCATGTACAATTTTAATGCAATGGGGTCAAAATCGGGATATTACAAGCGCCACATTCAGAACTTTGCTTCAACCCACTTTCAATTTGAAAATATGAGTAGCTTATAAATAAACAACACCCTAGCACCACAACTATGAAGCTCCCACTGTGTGGTTCCATTAATATATATCCAACATTCTGATGTATCTATAACTTTTGTTATAATATGTAATCCATAACTTTGTGTAGCAATCCATATAGGCATAACAATATTACCTTTGAAAATACAGAATTTTAGTGAGATGATGCCAGGAATTCGCAAAGCATGAGAGGTAAGCGCAAGAACTAATCACAAACCCTAATCCATGGTAGGAACCCACTTTGGTAGTGCATGGCATGAAAACACACGCCAAAAATGAACATGTAGAAGCACATAATGTCTAGGCCATCAAAAAGAGGAAACCACTTGTCACTTGGCATAGTGGCCAAATAATGCCCGATTTTTACATCCTTGGAAGATAGAGGTTGTAGGAAATAACAAACATGAAAGATTGGGTTGTGATGGAGTTGCACAAATGCACTGTTCAGGGGCAATAACACATAATTAATTAGCATGCCAACACGAAACATAGTGTTACGAGTATAGTGCATATTCCAACACACAATCAAACGTCAAACACTCATGAAGCATGGAATGCATGCATGCAACCACATGTCTCATATTTGTTGAAGGAATATATTCTTTACATATCGTTTACTAACTCCCCATCAATTGAAATGTTTTGTTAGGAAGCACATGGCTGACATACCTGTCGGCATCAATAGTGCTCTTTTCATGCTAAATATTCTTGTGGCCTTTCTGTCATTTCATGTGCTCGCAAATGTCTTCGGTTGACAAATGTCTGAAATATTTTGATAAACGTTATCTTATAGTCTTGTATGAGAAATGTATGATTTGGGAGCTACCAAATTTTTAACATAATTTAGTAGCATTGTTAATCTTAATTTGTTAGTCTCATCAATAAAACTGTTTAATCTACTAAATGATATGATATTATATTATGACAACCATAAACAATTTTCTATTCTAATTTATAATGATAAGTCGACGGAATCTGATTTATTTGTTTATATTTTTGAACAACTTGTTCTTGAATTTTATGCATACCCCTCACTGAAAGGCTTGAATGTTCTCTTTCTAATACCTAAATATTTTCTATTAATTTATCTTTCTATCTATATCAAAACAAATGGTACTTGCATAAAGGAATCGTTGTTGGATTAACGTTTTCCATGTTAAAGAATTACCATGTCAATGACAAAGCAATAGGCATATTAGAGATATGAGATAGGTATATATCATGCATTTTTTTTATGATAATATGTCCATAAATATTAAAATAATATTCTATATATCAATCATCCTTGTTTGTCATAACTGGTACACATTTTGAAAAACAATATTCAACATATAAATCATCTGTGTTAGTCATAACTCGTACACATTTTGACAAGCAATAGCTTCTATAATGAATCTTCAAAGGAAGATGGTTCAATGCCAAAAGATGTCGATGGTGTATAAATTCCATCACTAAATTCCTTCATCTTGGTGCTATGGGATCTCTTACATGAATAGTGCATGGATTTGCCTCTACTCATACTGACATTGTTTGAATTCTATCCATGATGCATTTTCCTTTTTTATATTTATCATGATTTGTGGTAGGGAAGCATTCAACTGGTTATGCTCCCATTGAACTCTAATAAAAATCTCATTATCCGCTCTACAACTTTGGAGCTCTACTCTCAAGCTTCTTGTAGTATTTAAAATGTCTAGTGGATTCCCTTGAATTCATCATCCATCAAACTCATTCTTTGGATTTTTTTACCCTACATATTTTCACCCATAATTTATGATTGATGGTCATAAAGGATGTATGCATATACTATGATGCCACCTTGCTGAATCTAAAAAGATGGAGTCTTTACAACTCTGATTGGGCAGTAGGAATTGTACACAACAACAATCCTATGCCCCCAATGGGACAATGAAGTATCATTATAAAATTAATGTTTAATCAATGAAGTATCATTATAAAATTAATGTTTAATCAAGAGGTTATGCCCCCAATGGGACAATGATGCAACATGTACGTAAGACATTTTGATCATTCTCATTCTTATCCCACAATAGAACCCAGTGTTAGAACTTGCTTTGATGCCACTATGTCACATACCCATCCCCATATGTAGCCTTAACAAGGGAGTGGGGCACTTTTCTTTGAATTTTCCCTCATTTCCATCAGCTTGGACCCCTTTGTATCCCTTCTGTATTTTTCCCTTTGAAACACCTTAGATTATTATAAATATTTTATACACATTAAGCCATAAAACTATATTCAACCAACTCATTAGACATGATTCAAAGGTCACCCTCACCCATCCCTTGAAGGTTAGACCCATTGGGTTTGTTTAAAATAGCACTCTCTAAAAAACCCTAATAAACCATCAAGTTTATTTGAAGGAACATCTTTCAAAAGGCCCCAATGGCCATCAAGCCTCTTAGAACCTTCTTTGAAATATTTTTCCCAATGGTCACCGGGCCTCTTAGAACCTCTTTTGAAATAATTTCCCAATTGAAAATCCATTAGGCCTCTTTGAAATATCATACCTTTAACATACTTTTCCCAATGGAAAATCCATCAAGCCCTTTTAAATGAACAACCCAATCCCTGAAAGTTGTAGCTATTGGGATGCTTTAAAGGATCATCTTTTGAAAGGTCTAAATAGATCAGCATACCTCTTCAAACCACCATCTTTGAAAAGGGCCCAATATACCATAGAGCATCTTCAAAGGATCCAAACTCTTTCGAAAGCTCCACACGATCACAGAACCATCAAGCTTCTTCAAAGAACCAAATCTCTTTTGAAATATTTTCTCAATGGCAATCAAACCCCATTTCTAAATTTTTGCTCAATAGTAAAGTCATTGATCCATTTCATAAGAACAACCACAGTCTCAAAAATAGTGACCATTCCTTTGAAATATCATCTTTCAAAAGGCCATAATAGACTATAAGGCCTCTTCGAAAAAACATTTTTTAAGGCCTTAATAGACCATTAAGCATATTTTAAATATCAAACCTCTTTTTAATTATTTTCTCAATTGTAAAGACATGAGGAATCTTCAGAAGTACATATTTTGAAAGGCCCCCATATATTATAGGGCCTATTTCAAAGAACTTTTGAAAGGTCGTGATAAACCATTAGGATCATTGAATGATGAGTTCCCATTCGAAAAGTGAAAATGAGAACGTCAAACCTTTCCAAAGAAGACCGTGATTGGCCTACATTAAAATATTATCTTCCAAGTATTTTACTTTGGCATATTCAAAAACATTTTGAAATAAATAAGAACAACAAATTAAAAGTATTTTCCTTCGAATATGTGAAACACATAGAACCCCTTTCAAAACAAATAAAACACAAGTCAAATTGGCTACCACTCAATGTTACCACTTCGAATATGGTAAATAGAAATTGGGGTAAACAATCCAACATGAGGAAATACGTTTTCAGGAAAAGTTCTTGGGCTTCACAGAGGTAAAAATGGCTTCATCAAACCCTCAGACTGCAGATCTATTCTCCCATCTGCTCGGCATTACCAAAAACGGATTTGCAATTACAACCGGCACAATAAAATGGGGAAAACATCCCTCTTATAGAAATTCGATTTTCTAGAGTCGTTTATGGCCCTAACGTGGCTAAAACAAACTCAACAACACCCAAAATTCGTGGGTCTCTTATCCCACTCACTAGAAACCCAAAAATGAGTTTCCCAGCTTGGAGAAAATAGGAAAAATATAGAAAAACATGGAGGAGAACTCCCAGCTTTCTCACAGGGGCAAAAACGGCTTCCTTAAACCCCAAAGTCGTGGCCCCTTCCTTCCCATTCGCCCCAGCAACACCCAAAATGCATTCTGAGTATGGAGAAGGGGAGGAAACGACAACCAAACAGTGGAGGAGAGAGCTCGGTCTCTTCTTGCTGCGTGAGGTAGATAAAACTCCATGTGGATGGGTGAGAAATGAAAGTCATGGGTGCATAATGGCTTGGCCATGCCTTCCCAAGCTTTTACTTTCCCCACAAGTCAGAAACACACTTTCCAAAATTGGGTGACCTCCCAATTTCGAATTTGACCTCCATGCCTTTCCCATCCCAAGGAGATAACTTCTTCAACCACTTTTAGATGACTGGGCCAAAAGGACAAAAGGGGGTAGTTGACAACTTTATGGGTTTTACCTTAGACATTTGGATTTCCCCCCATAGGCTCAAGGTTTGAATAATCCCCCCTCCCTATTCCTTGTGAAATCATTCCTCCATCTCTTTAACGTTGCGGCGCATAGCTAGTTGTGGTATTTTTATTAATTTTCATTTTACATGATGTCCCAAAACACATTGTGCCTAGCTAGCACATAAACCATCGGCATCGATTTTAATCGTCGAAACATCAAACACTAAACCCATGGTGGGGCCTTTTCCTTGAGCTCCACACCATGATTTAATACAATATTTACATCATATGCAATTTAATACCATGGGGTCAAAATTGGGGTGTTACATTCCCCTCCCCCTTCAATAACACTATCCTCGATGCTTTACAAAAATTTAACAATTGCTACACTGGCACCGCCCTTAGTGCTCTGCAAAATTGAACCAAAAATGGATGTGCCATTTGCATGGCATCCTCCAAATCCCACGTAGCCTCTTCAGGACCACAGTGCTTCCTCTGCACCTTTATTTGTCCAATGGCACAATATGGAACTCTTCCAAGTTCTTGCTTACATGCATTGACACACACCACATGATCTTTTTATGGTCTTGGAGAATACTTCTCCTCATCTTAGAACATTTCCAGTGTCTTTGGAAACTAGCAATACCTATGCTCAAGCCCCAATCAATGAGTCAATTTCCATGTTAGTATTCATAATATTTTCCAAAATCATAGATGAATCACATGCGCATGTATATTGATATAAAATCAACAAAAAGTTGCCCAGTGAACCAAATACTTATCTGCATAAGTAGCTTCTCTTGGTTCCATATCTATCCAACTTGGTTTTATACAACCATGGCACTCACAACCTTGGCCCCACACCACACCCGAGTGTGCATTAAAGGGTAGCCAAATTTCTATAAGCCTCGGATCACCTAAAAATATCTCGCAACCGAGGTCTGACAGCTCTGTTCTTGAGCCCAACACCTCTTCGGGTGCTTCAATAACAGCTCTGCTCAAGGGCCTGCACCTCCTCTAGGTGCTTACCAAGCTCAGCTACTTCCCTTCAAAACACCACAATGAATTTAATTCACATGTCAGATTCATTCCTATAGGATGCAATCTATAACAAGATTTTCAAAACCATGGCTACATCATATGCTCATGTATATTTAAAGAAAATCAATCAACAACAAAAATTTGATAAGCAAACCAAATACTTATCTGCATAACATCTCCTAACCGAGATATTGTCAGCCCCGCTTCATAGCCTAACACCTCCTTGGGTGCTCAATGTCAGCTCTAGCTTACAGGCCTAACACCTTTTCCAAGTGCTTACCAATGCTCAGGCGCTTCTTTTCTAGGCACCATAACAAATTAATTCACATGTTAGATTCATTTTCGTAGGATTTGTTTCTTAGCAAGATTTTCAAAATCTTGGCTGAATCATTATGTACATGCGTAATTACAGAAAATCAACCAAGATTTGCCAAGTAATCCAATACTTATCTGTATAGCATCTCTCAACCAAGATTCGATCAGCCCTGCTTTAGATCCTAACACCTCTTTGGGTGCTCAATAAAAGCTCTAGCTTAAGGGCCCAACACCTCCTCCAAGTGCTTACCAATGCTCAGGCACTTACTTTCTAGACATCATAATACCTAGAGGTTATTCTCTTCACGGAGCCCACACTCTCGTGACAGTCCACTTACAGCGTGGATGTGTGCAGAAAGAAGTCTAACCAGATGTATTACACCTTGGGCATCCCCAGTGATGCATATTGGTGCCTAGTTGGCAGGGGGGGAGAAGCTATGTACCCAAGTACATCCTTCTAGAGGAGCCATGTACTCCCTGTACATGTTTTCATCATCTCACCTGCGTTACATATAGACATGCAGTTTACATCAAATGTCATTATAAAATTTCAATCATAGGTTTCCAAACCTATTCCAAAGGCATCGCTTCGAGAAGCTATGTACACCCCGTACATCCTTTTGAGGAGCCATGTACACCCAATACATATTTTCATCATCTCACATGCGTTACATATAAGCATGCAGTTCATATGAGATGTCATCATAAAAATAATTGAAATCATATGTTTTCAAAGCTATTCCAAAGACATGCCTCCGAGAAACTATGTACACCTCGTACATCCTTTCGAGGAGCCATGTACACCCACTACATATTTTCATCATCTCACCTGCGTTACATACAAGCATCTAGTTTATATGAGATATCATCATAAAAATAATTGCAACCATAGGTTTTCAAACCTATTTCCAACACATGCCTTCGAGAAGCTATGTACACCCAGTACATCCTTCCGAAGAGCTATGTACACCTAGTACATCCTTCCGAGGAGTTATGTATCCCAAACACATCCTTCTGAGAAGCTATGTACTCCTAGGGTGTACTTTCACCATCTCACCTGCGTTACATACACGTATGCAGTTTACATGAGTTAATCATAGATTTTGAAATCTAATTTCATGCATACATGATTTTCCAAATATCAAGCGATCAATAACATTGATAGTTGAAATACAAATCTGAATTCACAATTCTGCTTCCTGCAGAAAATTATATTTTTGCAACCATGATGTCATCCTCATGTTGTTTGGATTTTGCAAGTGGGGAGTACTCATCCGTTACTTACGCATGCTGCCCAAAAGTTGGACATCCACATACAACATGTCATCCTGAGACAATTTTTAATCAGCCAAACAATCACAGCTATTCAACATGAAACTTCAATCATCAAGCAATGCAAGACAATAATATACATGGTTAGCATGATTCAAAACCATCACAGGAGATCACAGTCTCCCATAATCAACAGAAAAACTTGTAATCTGAAGTTTCAAAACCTATTCTCAATCATGAGATCTTTCTCATGGTACATGGCAGCTTCCTGCCCTAGGGTTTCATTGGGAAGCACCATACTACTCTGCTCAGGTCATTCTACCTGAGTCTTCAGGAAGTCCTCGTGTGTATGCCCATACACACAAGGGTCATTTCCTCATGGAACTACAAGCTCACATGCAGGCTTCCTCATCCCATACATAGACTCCACTTTACCTGCAGAATACTCTTCAGTGAACTTCCTGCAATGTCCTGCAAGTCCCACAAAAGATATTACATCTGTTAACTTTCTTGGAGCAGGCCAACTCATCATGGCCTCAGTCTTTTCAGGGTTTACATATACTCCTTTATCTGAGATAATGCGACACAAATAATGAATTCTATCGTCATAGAAGTCACATCTGCTCAAACCTGCATACAACTTATGCTTCCTGAGCAATTCTAAGTCAGCCTCAATGTTCCACATGTTATTCCTCATTCTTAAATAAATAAGAATGACATCAAGGAAAACAAGAAAAAACCTGTCCAGATACTTACTAAAAACATTATTCATGAGGCATATGGATGTAGCTAGTGCATTTGTGAAACCAAATAGTACCACTACAACTCATAAGAACCATACCTTGCTTTGAAGGTTGTCTTATGAACATCTTCGTCCTTGACTCTTACTTGATGGTCACCAGACCCCAAGTCAATCTTGGAAAATACCTTTGATCCACTCACTTGATTAAAGAGGTCATCGATCCTAGGAAAAGGATACTTGTTCTTCACAGTGACTTTTCTCAGCTGTCTGTGATCAATACACAACCAGAGGATCTCATCTTTCTCCTTCTCAAACCAAACTGGTGCTCCCCACGGGAACAAACTTGACCTGATATAGTTCTTTCCCACCACTCTTGCAACTGCATATTTAGCTCTAGCATTTCTAGTGTACTCACCCCGTGGGGTGTCTTGAACACTGGTGCTTTACCTAGCATAAGTTCAATCATGGGATCAACGTCCCTATTTGGAGGAAACCTTGGAACTTAATTAGGAAAACATCCCTGAATTCTTGCAACAATTGAAGTTCCTCCAACCTAGGAGCTTCATTCTCTGCTTCCTCCAAAACATGAGTCACATACACTCTGCAACTTTTCCCACAGAACTTCTTCAGCTGCATTGCTGAAGACTTCCTCCCAGAGATCACTTACAGAATGCCTTTCACAACCTTTAGGTTGCTTCTTCATCCAAGCACTTCAAAGGTCTTGTTGTAACAATCAAGCCTATTTCTCTGTGCTTCCAACCAATCCATCCCATTGAGGACATCATAGGATCCAGGTGGAAGAACATTCAGATCTGCACAAGTGGCTAACCCATCCATGACCAATGGAAATTTCATTACCACCCCACTGACCTTCTTTTGGTTCCAGTTGCTAGTTGAACTAACCATGACCTTCTATGCTTTGACTTCTTCAAAGTGCACATATCACAAGTCCAGGGGTGATGTAGCTGTGAGAAGATCTAGGGTCAATCAAACAGAAACAATTTGCTCAACAACACTATTATCAAAGTATGCAAGTGTCTTTACTTGCTTCTTCATTTACTTATGGGGAAACCTTACAAGGTTCATTCACATGTTATTCCTACATACATACACAATTCATCAATGTTAAAAACATTGGATTTCTTATCTCCCATTGACTTTCTCAACAACACATTCTTTTGCTGGTTTGAACTCTCCCAATATTTCACGAGGTGTTCAACTAGTCCTTCTTCTGTACCATATTTTTTAAGATGATGTCATATTCTTCTTCATAACAGTAAACATATTCCCCTATCAATGGTACAATTCTTTCTTTTCTCAAAGCATCCATCCTATGCTTCACAACTTGCATAGATACACCATCTAAGTGTGCTTTAGTACCATCTTCGTATGGTGTCCCTTCATCTATAACAGAATGATGTTCTGCTTTATAGAAATGTCCTTGTACATTTCTTTTTCTTCCTTCATCTTCTTATCATATTCATCTTATTTTTTTAAATACTTTGTTTTCACGCAATCTGGTGCATAATCGCACTATCAATTTTCATCTTTATGGCCCCTGCAGAACCCACTAAAAACCTTTCAAAATCCTTGTTTCAACGAAATTTTCAGTTTTCCTCCGATCGACAAAACTCACCCTACGTATCCGCTAAAAGTCCACAAGTTTTCTGATGTATCGGCTCCATTTTACTTTTCCTTTCGACGTGTTGCCGAACTTTCTACTTTCCTTCCGATCAACCCTTCCATCGCATCGAAAACATTTCTGACTTTCATCTGATCGGTCCTTCCGCCGTTGCGAAAAGAATTTCACTTTCTTTCCGACACAGAAACTTGCCATCCTGTCGCCATTGCAAAAAGAATTTCACTTTCCACCCGGTGCAGAAACTTTCCATCCTACCGCCATTGCGGAAAGAATTTCACTTTCCTCGACGGGGAAACTTTCCATCCTGCCGCCGTTGCGGAAAGAATTTCACTTTCCACCTGACACGAAAACTTTCCATCCTTCCATTCGCGAGATATGGTCACTCCATGACATGCTTCTTTCCTAGGTGCAGAGCTATTTTGCTTTTAGGTGTATTTTAGACTTTAGGTTAGGTTGGGCTAGGGTAGTTCAAGCTTTCAGTCCTGCACATACTGTGCCGACACTTCTAAGCTTACGAGCCCTGGGTTGACAATTTAGTGTCGAATTAAATAGTACATATTTTACTCGACAAATATCATCATACCAAACTATAATAAAACATCATAGGGACAAAAAAGCTAAACCAGAACCAGAGCCATCCAAAGACAACATTATACATCCGAAACAACCAAGGATACAATCTTGATAAAAAAAGACGAAGATCAAAATCCCATCGAGTAATAAGAAAACCCAAGCCTGGTATCTCTAAGTCCAAATATTCAAATACCCCTAAAAAGTTAGAATTCTTTCCAAATATCCCTCCACAAATAGGAGAGCTTCCACACCCCCCAAAGTTGCTTCTTTTGACAATCCACCAGCTTCAAAATTTTGTTCCTTGTATATATGGTCAAAAGAGAGCTCATGAAAGGAACTTTTAAAAGCAACAATGCAACTGCACCAATGCAATAAGGAAACTATCTATAATTTGCAAAGATTCCTGTCCTAGTTTGTAATCATCAGAGAATCACCATAGATTTTCAAAGTGTCTATGCCAAACAAGTTGGAAACAAAAATAAGACACTATAAGGCTAAAAGCTCATCCTTCGTGTTATTACCCCTCCCACAGAAAATATTGAGCTTAAAAAAATGTTTATCATTGATATTAAGTACACAACCTACACCAAAAAAAACTCCTTGTACTGCATCATTGAAAAACCCCAAAGCTGAAGATGTCATAGGAATATTTCTAACACGTATGATTTTCTAAGACATTGAGGAAACAGGGACCTAACACTTTTATGTACCAATATCTTTGATAACGCTGACATATAAATTCGGAACCCTGGCTTCAAAAATGACATAATTCTAGTTTTCCAAACCTCCCAACAAATAAACACTAGGATAAGTTTATGATTGTTAGACCTTATAAACCAATAATAAAAGTTGATCTCAAGAGACTCCATTCTCCATCCATGTTGAATATGTAAAGAATCACAAACCTTATCCCACATATCTTTGCATAAAGTGTAAGAGATTAATAAATGGAATATAGTCTCATCAAATGCTTTACATAGAGAACAAATGTTGGGGCCAATCCACCCTCTGCATAGTAGGTTATCCCAAGTTAGAAGATGATTTTCAAAAACTAACCACATACAAAATTTGAGCTTCATGGGAATCTTCCATTTCCATAATTTTCCAAACCACCATTTAAGAAGATCAAAGGAAATATGACCACTCTTCAACACAAATTATTCCAAGGCCCAAATCTTTCACTAAGCACATTATTCTTCAATAACTCACTAATTTATAAAGTGATTTTATCCCACATTCATCATGAGATTTATTCTCCTATCCCTCTAGCCTATATTATAGGCCTAAAAGAAATTAATTTGTTACATGTGGTATTTCATGTGCAGAGAGATTAAGTGTTGTAATTTGAAGAGTTTACCTAAATAATATAATACTTTCTTTCGTGAATGTTTTCCCATCTTGGGGTTTTTAACCACATAAAATTAGTCCCCAATTTGCTCTATATCAAATTAAAATCATATTAGGGATTAGTGTAAGATTTGTTAATTTTAAAGGGAAAATATTATCTCTACAAAAAAATGTAGTGTTTCCTAATCTCCACCTAAAAAGCTAAGGTTTTTTTTTCTCGAAACCTAAAATTTTAGGTTTTACCATTCACCATTATGACACTCAAAGGCATCAAGGCTATCAAGAGCATTGTGTTTTAGGTTCTATTTCTAGTCGTCAAGGTGTTGGGAACCATCCATTGCCACAATAACCACAACACCCGTAGCTCACACACTGCTAATCCTACACTCCCTTACAAAGGTCATTAATCACATTCATGCATGAAGTACTTTGGATTTTAATTAGATCTTTGTGTTCAACATGCATACCTCTCTTTATTATAAATATCCATTCTTTGTTGTTTTTTTCAACGAAAAAAAGAGAAACTTGTTATTCGAGATGGAATAAAAGTTACATGGTCAAAGTCCTGTTATAGAAATCCATGACTACTAGACATAAATCCAACGAGATCAAAGGGCCCCAAAACCAAGGATTAATACCGAGAAAAACAAAGAGATCAGAAAGTCCTCAAAACCAAGAACATAATACACACAAAGTCCCCAAAAAAACTACTTTTTACAAGATACCAATGAATATACATTCCATGAACCCACCATGCCAAGCGAACTGGCGGTTCGTTTTAACCAAAAGACATAGACACAACTAGCATACTCCCATTAAACTAGGATAGTAGAAGTTCCATAATCCCAAAGGAAGTAGCCCAAATCAAAATTCAAGTGACAAGGATGGATCCCTCATTGAATTTTGAAAAATCCACAAATTCTTCAAGAAACAAAACTTCGATGGGATCCCCCACCACGTTTTTTGAAAGATGATCAACCAACTTGTTGTGATCTCTGTAAATTTGGGTGAAGGTGAGTGAATACAACTTTTATCAATCAATTTTAGCACATATGTATCTCATAAATCAACGACATATGAATATATCATCCACATATGAATCTCATAAATATATTAGCCTCATATAAATATCATAAATATGCCATCCACATAAATCAACTTCATAAATCAGTCATATAAAACAACTCCATAAACCATCCATGTAATCAATCAACCATGAGAGCCAAGATATACCCTGGGAAAATCCTCCAAACATGGAGGATGAAAAACACAACAATTCTTTGAGTATGATAGATAGATTTGCAAAGAATAGTTTACAACGCATAAGAAGATTTCCAGAAAAGAGATATCACCTCACAAACAAAGAAGAGAGATCCAATACAACACTGTAATCAACTTTAGTGAAATTTCCATATGCCTATCATTTTAATAACAAGTTAAAATATCTAGCATGCATAAAGAGGCGAAGGGAGGTGTTTAGAATAGTCAAAGGATCATTACATAGTACATATATTGAGAGGAGCTTAATTGAACTCCGTCCATGCAAACATTAGCACCCTCACAAGAATTGGTGCTAAGTTGGCATTTATGATTCTTCGCCATGCACAAGATATGTGCCCTCCTTTCCTCAATTAGCTTTAACTGAATGTTCATTGAATTGAACTGAATGTGAACTTGATGAACTGAATGTGAAGTGAATGAATTGATTGTGATCTAACTGAATTGAACTCAATTTTCAACTGAGTGCACAACCATTAAGTCAGGAAGCTAACTCAATGTCTCTGGTGCTACACAACTAGTGTTATCCATGTTCAATTTCTATCATTAACTTTTGCATAGATATTCTTAGTTAACCGATGCATTCTTTATTACAACTAAGGATTTATTGAAGGCTTTACAATTCGAGTTGACTTGGAGGTAAATATAGGCATTCAAATCCATTATCTTTCCCTATGCTTTATCTCAGTATTATTTATTAATCGCTGCATGGTCCACATGTGTATTTATTATTTAACCATCTTATCATATCATACTCAAAATAAATATTCCATACTGATGATCATATATATTAACCCAGGTTATATCACATGCTAAAGTAGATCACTCTAGGGGTAGCTAATACCTAAAGGAGACTTATAACACTAAGTGACCATGACTAGTAATATAACACATAGTATAACCACTTTACCAAGTAAAGTGTGCCACCTCAATAAATGAGGATATTGGTAGGACTTGATTTACTCGCAAGTCTACGATCTTGATATTACTCACAAGATCAGTCTTCATATTACTCACAAGACTCAACTTGATATTACTCGTAAGCTCATCTCCATAACTAGAGTTCCATCTCATAGGGTACCTTTTATGAGAATACTTGACTTGATATTACTCACAAGTATAGTCTTGATATTACTCACAAGACTCGGCTTGATATCACTCACAATCTTTACAATACAACATCACCACCTCAATCATATGAGGATACATAAGACTTGATATGACTCACAAGCTGACTTGATATTACTTGCAAGTCAAGAGAATGACTCCTGATGTTGTGCAATCAACAATTTCATAGATGATCTTCACATATGCTATCAACAAGATAAGAAGAGAACAATAAGAATATCAGATGAATAACATAAGGTAGTTAAGATATCAAGTTGTTGTTTTCCTTAATAAGTTTCATACAAAATATTCACATATGCTATTAGAAAGATGAGAAGAGCTCAATAGGATATAAAAAAAATAACACAAGACAATAGTAAAGGTATCAAGTTATTGTTTGTCTTATTTATAACTTCTTGTAATAGTAAAACACATATCATGGAGATCTTATTGTGTGGTTTTCATCAAGCAGTCTACGGTTCAATTGAATCTTTTTTTCTTCTGAAGTATGATGTTAAGTAACCATGGCATTTAAAACAGTGGCATTTATCCATGTAACGACAAGTTCCTTATGTTCAAGGAACATGTTATTACCTGGTTTTTAATGTACGTCAAAGCAAATTCACTTTGGAGATTCCATTGTGCAATTGTTTGGAGTTGTTCAATTTCATAAACAACTTTGGTTGACACAACAAAATTTTATTCATTCATTATATTCACAAAATAAAACAAATAATTATCCCTTACATAATAGTGTTGTGTAAAAATCAGTTTGTATTTTCTAACACCTTTCAACCAAAATTAAGGCCATGCATCGTGAGGCCTTATGATAAATGGATAGGTAATTCACATGTGAGTTACACTAAGAATTGTTGGTGGATAGAGCTCGAGCTTGATTTCCTAGGCGTTTTTCTTGAAACTTTATTTATTGAGGACCAATGGAAAAACATTTTCTATTTAAACAATTGCTCCATTCATTAGCATTAAATTTTCCTGTTAGGATTAATTAATCCTCCTTTGTCCAATATAGTCTATTTGGCCATATTGCCTAACTTAGGGAGTTATTATTCTAGAGTGTGGGGGACACACATAGAGGTTATATTCCACTTATTGCATGTGCATGCATGGGTTTATGTGTCTCTGAGACCAATCCCTACATTATAGGAGCCCACTCTAAGTGCCACCGGCAGCCTCCATCAGCTGGTTGTGGTAGGTAAGTAGTTATGCTAAGTTAACCTCCAATTAAAATCAGTTAGATCACATTCAATTAGCCTAATGCCAGTTTTGCATGCATGAAGGGAGAGTGGTGCCTTTTTCCCACCTACCTCATCAGTTAACTGATTGTAGACTAATTTAGAAATCCGAAGTTAGACTAGTGAGCTCCAGTAGTGATTTAGATAAACTTAGTTAGCTACTCAGTCAACTTGAGCTGGTAGATTCAAATCCTATCCATGGAATTGGAATTCTATTTATTGTATAATCATTGTATTATTGATTAATGAATGAATATTAATAATGTGATTGTCCGAGCAATTCGTGTTCGATTTATCTGAAATTTGTGGCATGAATTTCATGTTCAGTGTACATTCTCTTTGATTATTCCACTGCATAATTCCCTTCCTACAACTTTCATATTTTCCTGTAGATCAATGGTTCACAAATTTAACAATTCCAATTGATGGGTCTATGATATGTGTCGAAAGAATATAGTTAACACCATACATGTAATTCTTAAATATCCTATCCGCCCCATTGATGTGGCCATGTTGGGTATCATAGTTTCCTACAACTAGCTCAACAACATTATTTTTCAAGACAAGGTAGGGAGTGCACTATGCATATTCCTATTTTTGTTGTCCTCTTGAATCTCTCATTTTTATTCTATGCATTCAAAATGTATGGCTCTTCTTTGAACATGAATAGCATTGTGTTATTGTGCATCTATGTCTTTCTTGTGAAAGAAGAATGTCAAGGTTAGGCCAAACGACACGATCCTATGGAAACAAACATTCAAATCTTCAATACCATCTATTGCCTAGCAATTAGTGTTAATTTGATCTATGATGGATATGAAATGCATGTTGGTCCGACTAACTTACTTGCTAGAGCATAAAAACATTTTGCATTGTCTTTTCAAAATGCATTTGGAATTTTTCATTGTGAAAAGAAGGATGTTCAAAAACCCAAGCATCAGAAACATGTTGAGCCTAGTATAAATATCTATAGAGTATTGAGTCAAGATTGCCAAAAGGATTTGTAGGCATATGCAAGATTTCATGAAGTCTCTTTACTATATTGTATAGTATTCGAGAGCCAATCAATGGTGCCCCATCAACGAGTATAAGGAAAATTTGTTCAAAATCCTTGGTTAAGATATCTTGTGTTTTGGCTTCGATTGGTGGCATATTTCCCATTCGGGAAGGAAAGTCAAACAATGGGTGTGTTATTACATTGATTGCATTCTATAGATATTTGTCAATATAGGCAACTACAATTTTTTTTTCTTCAGTGGACCTCCACTTTTGAGTTGGATGTTTATGGACATACTAAATATTGGTATAATGATTTAGATATGAATGTTTTCCCTAACAACTAAATTCTAAATCAAACCTTCTAGGCATCATTTTTTGTTACCATATTATCTTCTATATCATGTTGACTTCGGATAATAGCTTCTTGAAATTAGTGAACCATAATATCTTCTATATTATGTTGACTTGGGATAATAGCTTCTTGAAATTAGTGTGCCATGTCATGAACTGGAATTTTATATAGAATAACTTATTCCCAAATGGAACCATGGAAAATGTAAAATCCAATATTCCATGTTGACTTTAAGCTTTCAAAGCTCACACAGAAGTGAACATGTATGTCTGAGGGTAGATCGCTTCATTCCATGGGACTACGATGAGTGAAAATTGTAAATTTTGATGCATAACCACCATGACTTTAACCAAGGATGCCACGATCAACCATGAGTTGTTGATCAATAATGTGCTCATAAATACTTTTGAGTATTATTCCTTGGGCTGGGTGTCATTCAAAATTTAAATCTCTCACACAGAACCATTGTTTGTTGATAATTTAAAGGGTGATTCCTTGCTTGTGGAGGGAAAGGCAGGAGGGAAGAGGAATAATTCCATTTTTTCTTGAACAAGAAAATATAGGCATGTCCATTGAAATATTAAATGACCAACTCTTTTATTTTTTTAAACAAGGAGCAAACATTTGAAAATTGAAACAATAATTTATACAATTAGCCCCATATTGATCTTGGTTGAGGAGCCATAGGAAGCATGTGAAAATACAAGAGGACCTCATGGATATTGATATATAAGGGTCAATGAGCAAGAGGTGAGGAGCCAAAACTATCAATCCAACAACTCAGGAGGGGGAGAAGCCACCCTCTCCTACCATTTCCATCCCATACATGGAATTGCAACCTTCCAAGAAATAGAGATCATGGATGGTTCCTCTCTTTATGGAAGCCAATGTCATTACACTCCTTGTAACAATGGTGGCTAATGACAGCCCAAGAAATTTAGGGACACCTAGAAAATACGCCCCCATATTTCTAGGCAGGCTTTGCTTCCAACCTCACAAGGAGAATCCCTTGTTTGGGCCCTTAGCCTCCACGTTGGTACTCAAGTCTCTGTTGTGTTCTATTTTTTAGTGGTATGTAAAGTTGATTGCTCTAGAGATTGCAAAAAAGAAAATATTGTTTGAGAGCTACCATTTACACATAGCACTCACACTCAGGGTTTTGGTAGAGGCCTCTTACATGAATGATCTTGATTTGGCTAAAATATAATTTGAACCCATGTAAATTTAATTTGAAATTGTAGCTGTAATTATTTTACCATCACCTCAATTCATTCATTGCACACAATTACTAAATTCAACATTTTGACAATGGATTTATATTGCAGGACAGGAGGTTTAAATGTCTATTTCAACGCTATTGCTAGTTTCCTCCAAAGAATTATTGCATATGCACATTGTGGTTTGAACCATATAGATTGTGTAAGTGCCATTGGGGATTGGCTTTGGTTTGACAATCCTTATATCAATAGACTACATCGAAAAAAAGCTTGGCTAGAGCATGAAGTTGGAGATCCTCTATCTAAAATGAGGCCCATCCATTTGGCTTTGTAAGAAAACAACCAACCATTAAAACTTAATTTAGAAAACAAAGTATGATATTTACCTATTGCCGAGGAGAAGCTAAGGACGTTTGCCCTAGGAATTTCACTGAGAACATAGACTTATTCATGCATGTAGTAATTTCTATATTAGAAGAATCTACATACTTGAAAAGTAAGATGTATCTCAATATTTTTCTCCAATAATAGTTTCTTAGATATCAATCTTTGTCTCAATGCATTGAAGGCAAGCGTTTTGAACTGTGGACGAGGCAAAAGAATTCCAAAATACCTATGACTTTCTTTCCTTAATTATGGAGTAGGAAAGAAGGCATCCTGAATCAAGACGATATCTTCAACCTTAAGTGCTCATGCTTCATATTATTTCATAGTTATCCCTCATTGTCCTTGATAGTTGATAGGTTTCCTTCTTTAAATTATATCAAAAGCAACATAATGGTTCAAAAGTGTAGCAGTAGAAATTGGCTAAAGTGGTGGTGGTGTTGGATGATTGTTTGTTCCTCTATTATTCTCCTTCACCTGCACCTAACTTTCTCTTGCGGTGCCACCATCTCCAATAAAAAAAGTCAAAGATACATTCCAGTCTTCCACCTAATGTGATGATGACATCATTATCATGTTTTTAGGTATTTCTTGTTTTCGGGGTAGTGGGGTCTGTCAAAACTATGCAGAGTGGGTACTCTTTAGATGTGTAATTTAATTCTACATCCAACGAGCTCTCTCGATCAAAATTTGATTAAAAACACAAGGAGATATGTCGAAAATACGAACAAAAAAATAGTTTTTTCTTTTCTTACTCCAAAATTAATAAATATTATTTTATTATGTTAACTATTATTTTATTATTTTCCTTAGTAGGCTCATTTTGAATTGAAATGTCCTCTAATGTGACTGTTTGTTAGGTTTAGGGATACATGTATGATTAAATGTTGTCTCTTTCTAACTGTATCCATCAGGGATCAGAGCTCCCCACTTTGGAGGTTTTTGGTCTCCAAATTATATTTGAGGACTCCAGCTTTTTCTTAGGTTCGGTCTATGGCTCTACACCTAACTTAGGCTCTTGAATTTGGCTATTGGTAAAGGTTTTCCTTCAGCTTTAACTAAGCCTCTTTCTTTGGTTTAGGATCATGCTTTGATCAAGCTTTCACTTTGGATATGCATTGGTTTTTGTTTTTATAGGATACCCTGTTGTGGCCACTTTTGATAGAGAAGACTACTACTTTTGTCTTGCTAGTATTAACTTGCATCCTCACTGCTCTACAAAAGTGATCAAGGGAAAGTAAGTGCTCTTGCAAGCCAAGAGCGGATTTAGCAATCAAAATAAGGTCATATGCATACAAAAGAAGTCTTATCACAAAGTCTCCCAAAACAACACGTTCCCCGTCCTGTAGGTTTAACCACTCTTCAAGTTTGTCAATGTATAAGCCAAACATGGTAGGGGACAATGGGCACCCCTGCTTGACCCCAATATCGCTCTTGAAAATTTCACAGATACCACTTGACGTTCTGATTTTGACTTTAACCTCCTCATATAATCTATGGATAGTTGCTCTAAGATGCATAGGAACCCCAAGTTCTTCCATTATCCCTAGGGAAAGTGTCAAAGGATTTTTTGAAATCGACAAAGAAACAAAAGGCTTGAACCTCTTTTTTCTCCCACACTTTCTCAATGATGTGTCTTAACGTTATACAGTGATTAACCTTGGAGTGTTTGGGTCTGAAACTTGCTTTTCCTTTAGCACGCTTACCTCTTTCTTCTGCCCGCTTGCTAATTTTGTTTTCTAGCATACTTCCAAATAGCTTTGCAAACAAGGGATTTATAATTATGGTCCTGTAGTTGGAGGGATTATTGACATCACCACTCTTGAAAAGAGGTATTGCTAGGCTAGTTGTCCAATTTGTAGGGAATCCCTGCTCAATGATGTTGTTGAAAATTCTCATGATGTGAGGCGCAGGATTTTTCGAACCCCAGTTTAGATAATGTGCTTGGAGTTCAACTAAATCCTTTGCTTTTCCAACACCCAACTTCTTAATACCCACCTCAACCTCTTGCACGGTGAAAAGCTTAGCAGTGCGGTGTTAACCAAGCAGGGGGGTCATCCTTGGGATCTTGCTCATAAAGTTGTTTTGCATATCCAAGCCATTGATAAGCGGTGATATTGTTTTTAGTTTGCTTCTTTCTGGTTTGAAGTTCCTTCCAAAATAACTTGGGGTTTTTTTCCTAAAGAAGATTAAATCAGTTTTTTTTCTTTCTTAAAATCTACTTGTAGGCTTTGAAGTTAATTTCTTTATGATTTGATTCTTTCAAAGTCCTCCTTGAAGCAATTTGTTTCAGATTTCTTATTTTTTGCTCTTTTGCATTCTGAAAGTGCTCTTTGAATTAGATATGTTAGCTCGTGGCTATGAAAGCCCTCAAATTGAGTTTTCTCCTCCTTAAAAAATCTCTCTAATGCAATCTTGAAAGTATATAAAAATATTAAAAAAAAAGATTATATAATGTTAGACTTTTAGGATACATAAAAAAAATGTAGAAAAACTC
>LPNX010749263.1:233447-323341 GCA_001517045.1 Pseudotsuga menziesii | reverse complement strand
CCAATCCCTTGCCCTTAACCTTAAACTGCCGCTAATTTGTTGCGGACTTTTTATCCATACCTTCTACATGTCCGGTCACCGGAGGTGTTTGGTTAATGTTCCGACAAGTGGTTCATCCGGCCGTGAGTTAATGAGGTGTGGCATATGTAGATTGAACATAAACCGTCAGATTTAGTTGACCTGTCGGAACCATAATACGCTGGCCCATTAGTGGGCAGCAAGCTGTATGGATGAATTTAAATCAAAGATTGTACAAGTGAGTTATTTCAGTTCAACAGCAAAGCACTTTCAATAATTGTTTATTAGGTGGGTTTCCACACCTGTGCAACCTGTATTAACCTCTAACTAAAAAGCAGTGCATAAAGTACACAGAAAGGATAATCAACTACCAATGCAAATACAAATCTTGAATGAAGAATCGTCATCCTCTTTTTTATGTTCCTTCTAGGAATGCCTTGGGGGAGTGATATCATGTGGTCACAACTTTGCAGAATAATATCGTCAATGTATAGCTTTTTTTTCAGAAGAAAAAATACCGGTCTTTGATATTCAATAAGAATCAAAAGACATGATATACATAACCATCAGCGAACAGAAGCAAGTCATGTCCAAAATCACTCATGGACAAAAACAAAAACAATCAGCAAGCAGTCATGTGAACATATAACATAAAGTCTGATCATTGCAGACTTTTCTTATCATCCCTGAAATGTTCAGGTCAGAAATACTTCCAGTAAGATGGTAATAAACATGTAAACCATCCAGACCAAAAACCTGCTTGCTGATAGGCTTTCAAAAAGACAGGCAGAAAAATATAAATAATACATATACATAAGATGCTGAAAGATGAAGAATATTGCATCTAAAAAAGTCTGTAATGACCATTCTCAATGGCCATCCCATCCAAATATTCAGTGAAAAGTGCAAATCCAATGTTCAAGTTCACAGCCTGCTTTGATAGACTATCAGCCAGCACATTGTGCTCACGGAAGATATGCATGTAAATCACCTGAGGGGCCAATCTTTGCATATATTTAATATCTTTGCACCAGTGAATGAGTGTGGGTAGATCAAGGGCAGATTGATCGTTAATCCATGATATGATTACCTTTGAATCCCCATAAATCGAATGTATGGGTAATCCCATCAAGTTGCTCACCCTTAGAACAGAGCATAATGCCAAAAGTTCAGCCCTTGTGTTTGAACTACTGCCACATCCCAATGAGAAACAGTAATAATGGGTTTCACTTAAATAGATCACAAACCCAGCTCCTCCCGCCTTCACCGTAGCTGCTCCATCAAAATACCCGCAAGGAAAGAGATGTTTCGGTTTTGATCCAATCTGTTTGCACTTTTTTACTTTTTTAGGCACAGGGAAAAGGTAAATATAGCTCTCGACTCTGGAGATAAGGACCGATGTACATGGTTTCAAATTCTCAAAGATACAATTATTGCGGGATATCCAGATAAACCAAAAGATAAACAGAGTTATATATCTAAAGGGAGCAGAGCTAGAGATGTAGTGTAACCACAGAGTTAAAAAAGAGAGGATAGAGCTGAAGGGTGGAAGAGAAAAACCATAACGAGCTGAAAAGAATGAAAAAATCTGCTTCGAGAAGGGGCAATATAAGAAAAGGTGCATGACATCTTCATAATTGCACTCACAATGGACGCACCAACTCGGTCCCGAGTACCCACGAGACTGAAGATGGTCCCAAGTAAGGATCTTCCCATTAACCAAGAGCCAGCAAAAGCAAACAAGTTTTGATGGGATGTTGAGTTTCCAAAGAGAGTCAAAAACAGGAAGATGATCCCCAGCAAAGAGGCCTTCAAAAATGCAATCGTACCCTATAGCAGCACTGATATGGCCCACGAAGTTACTGTGGGACTAGAGGAGGGTATGTGGGGAGTCCTTCAATCTGATCCTATTAAATTCCAAGCCTTTAATATAAGAATCCCACAGAGATTTCCATTCAGCCCAGAGGTCTAACTCTTCAGCAGTAAACCAATAGCCATCAACAAAAGAGGTGAGATTCCTAGCTTGTTCGAGGGTGGAGATCCCATAATCTGCCAAGTAGTCTCGCAAATCCTCCAAGAGAGTGAAGGTGGAATCCATTCCAGCCACCGGATCCACCCCTAAAATGACCTCCGAACCACTGCCCACTTGCCAAAGTATACCTCTCCCAATCCATGGCAGAGTCTTTATAAAACCTTTCCAAATAGGCGAGGCAGCCCTGTAACATAATTTCTTTTTGCGTAACCAAGTGTGTAATGGCAAGTTCCTCATATATTTCGTAGTAAGGAGGTGAAACCAAATACCCGTACTGTTCAGGGCATACCAGAAATTTTTCAATCTCAATGAAAGGCTAAAACAATGAAGATGTTTAATACCCCAGCCCCCAAGAGCACATGGACGAGCAAGAAGGTGCCAATCCACAAGGTGAAACTTCTTTTGATGAGTAGTAGACCCCCACAGGAAAGAGAAGATTAATTTTCTGAGTCTATCTAATATGGAGAATGGAATCGGCACCAGGGCCATCCAGTAAACAAGCAAACTGGATAGAACAGAACGGATCGGTACCAGGCGGCCTCCCAAGGAAAGAAGTTTATAATTCCAGTGATTAATACGCTTCTCAAATCTAGTAATGAGCCAATGCCAATCCCGGATTAAGTAACCCGAGGACTTCAGGAAGTATCCAAGATATGTAAAGCCTTGATTGAGATGTGAATATATGTAAGGAAGGAGACCAGTAATCCTGCCAAGAAGGGAAGCATCCAAATCATAGTGAAGAAAACAGGATTTATCCAAATTGATCTTCATACCGGAGGCCTCACAGAATATATCAAGTAAAGCATTGAAAGCAACCCACTCCTCAAAGGAACCCATTCCGAATAATATTACATCATCAACAAACAGTAGATGGGTGAGGGAGAGGTGATTAGATATCTTGATTCCCTTAATTTTACAGTTTCTCTTGGCGTCTTCAAGAAGAAGGCTGAGTCCTTCGATAACCAAAATGAAGAGTAGGGGGGATAAGGGGCATCCCTGCCTGATTCCACGGGAAGCCTGAAAGAAAGATGAAGGGGATCCATTGACAAGTACGACGAAATTGGCAGAAAAGATACACCCCATGATCCAATTAACTCCCACCAGAGGAACCCCTATCTGAATGAGAATCAAGCGAATGTAGGTCCAATTTACTCTGTCAAAAGCCTTTGTCAGATCCAGTTTAAGAATGAGGGCACATTCTTCTTCGATTTAATAGTATGAAGGACTTCTTGAGTGATGGCAATTGGTTCTAAAATCTGATGGTTCTTCAAAAAGCCAAACTGTTGAGGAGAGATAGCAGAGTCAATGCATAGCTTTGCTTGATACAATATGACATTATATTAAAAACTATCGGAGTGTATTCAATTCTCGTTCTTTGCACATGAATGTAAAAGCTATTGTACTAATGCTTTATAGATACAAAATTGCAGATGAAAGTAAAAGCTATTGTACTAATGCTTTATAGATACAAAATGGGATTGTTTGCAACCTTTGTTTTCTTGGCATTGAGCTGTAATGAGAAATGGAAGACACCACTATTCTCAACTCCAAAATCAATTGCTTGAATACCACCTTGCAGGTAGCTTCCAATTTAATTATTGGCCACTCTAAAACTTGTACTAGTCTATTTTGCCGATAGTTGTACTATCTTGCAAATATGGTCACTTTTCCAAGGTTTTAGTAACAAATGACGTTTCATACCAGACTATTTTTTTTAAATGCTTCCTTTAAATTGAATAAAAACATTACAACTAACCTGAGGAGATACAACATAAGTTTTTTTTGTAAATGCTTCTTTTAAATTGAATAAAAACAGTAGTGAGTACAACTAACCTGAGGAGGAGACACCTCATAACAAACTTTGTGGGAAAACCGTTAACACAAACATTTTTGTTCTACTAAGTTGTGGCCACACGATATTATTCTGTCAAAATCACCAAAGGAGATACGTCATAACAAACTTTGTGGGAAAACCATTAACACAAACATTTTTGCTCTGCTAATTTGTTGCCCCATGATATTATTCTGCCAAAATCACCAAAGACAATGCACTTGTTCCTTATTTGAGCTGCCAAAATCACCAAAGGCAATGCACTTGTCCCTTATTTGAGAAAATCAAACCTTGGTCATGCCCTAGCATGCCACCATCTTCAGTGCTGAACAACAACCTCTATTGGCATCTATTCACATGCTTCCTTTAAATTGAATAAAAACATTACAACTAACCTGAGGAGATACAACATAAGTTTTTTTGTAAGCGCTTCTTTTAAATTGAATAAAAACAATAGTGAGTACAACTAACCTGAGGAGGAGACACCTCATAACAAACTTTGTGGGAAAACCGTTAACACAAACATTTTTGTTCTGCTAAGTTGTGGCCACATGATATTATTCTGCCAAAATCACCAAAGGAGATACGTCATAACAAACTTTGTGGGCAAACCATTAACACAAACATTTTTGCTCTGCTAATTTGTTTCCCTGTGATATTATTCTGCCAAAATCACCAAAGACAATGCACTTGTTCCTTATTTGAGCTGCCAAAATCACCAAAGGCAATGCACTTGTCCCTTATTTGAGAAAATCAAACCTTGGTCATGCCCTAGCATGCCACCATCTTCAGTGTTGAACAACAACCTTTATTGGCATCTATTCACTGCTGAACCACAACCTCTATTGATACAATATTTGATTTTATATATTATGGATTACAGATTGTTGAAACCTATGGCATACATATATTCTTCAAGAAGAATGTATTGTGTTGTGTTTATTTTATATGTGACTTTTATAATATTATTTGCTTCGTAGATGATATTTTATTTTTTACTGATGACTCTTGCAGGGACGCACTAATATTTAAATCTTCTATCAAAATTTTCAGCTCTGTTTCAGGCATGCGATCTTGAGATCTATGCTAGGGAAGGTATCTTGTGGTGGAAACGCTGAAGTCAAGGGACATTTAGTGGAATATTGGGAAATCTGAGTTCAGGTGTTCTTCCTTTTGCTACTTTTACACCCCAAGCTTAAGGCCAAATGAGGCTCTCGTCCTCGAGCTTCGGTCAGCAGCCCCAAGAAGGTTACAGGATTCAAAATGCATGGTTACAGGATGCCGGCCAAGTAGATGCCGATGCAGGCGGAGTAGATGCCATCTTTTATTTCCAAAGAGTATGTTGCAACCCATAACATCAGAGAGACACATTATGCAAAACATAATCTTCCTGTAAATGTACAGCAGGAGTGATTCACGTATCCTTCCCTGTTCATCAACTTCTTCTTCAGCTTAAAGTATGGATTCATAGAATCTTCAACAAATAATACAATTATGGATAGGAGTAGATGGCTACATATCTGTACTTTTAGAGCATCTAAACCTAACTGAAAAAACACTATTGTAATCTGTGTTGAAGCAATAAATAAACAAATAATTGCTTCGCAGTAGGTTTGAAACTAGCGCCAGTAACATAAACAATTCCAGTAGGCCTCTAATATGCTACGACTACAGTCTAAAACAATTCACTAAAATAGAGATATTTTGAGATTTCAAGGGAAAGCCCTTGTGAACAACTAATTCAGGGATGTATTCAAGGTCGAACAGACAACGAATTAACGAGGAACCGCACTGTTTATTTGCACCACAAACTTATTTTATTGGCTTGATAAGGCGCTGTAAATGTTTCCATAAATATATTGTCTGCAAAACAAATTTGTATTGAACCAAGTTCCAAGTAATCATAAAATTAATCTCCAAAGGCTTGTAATTGAAGTTTCTCGAAGATGTAAACATACCCGGGACTCCACGCTCCAGCTTCTTTGTTAAACCTTCATTGCAACCGTCCTTTCACCTTCTAAGCTCGCTTGCCTGCACCTATACAGAGTTTTGGGCCCGAAACCCTCAGTAAAAGCAAATAAAACTATATTTATAGCTATATATTTATGTTGAATTAGGTGAGATGCAATATGTACTTTTGGGATGTTAGGTTGAAATCAAAGGGTTAGTAAAGTGCACATGCATTTGACTTGTTGTTAGAGGAGCTCCGCACAGGTAAAAAACATACAAACATACGGTTGTAGCGATGATGAAGGAGTTACAAGCACCTGCTCTCTTACATTTCATTGGCCTTTTGGAAGGTGTGCTGCCCGTCGCGCTTTCCTCCTTTGTGGTTTGCTTGATTCCTATTGCTTCCCCATCAGGGTGAAAAGATCAATACTGAGCGCGCAACTATGGTTATTGGTTGTTTGAGCATCCTCTTCGCAAATCAACTGAGAGAAAGCGTATTCATGGTGTGCTACGCTCTGCAAAATGATGGAATAACATCTGTAACTACACAAAATTGATGAGAAAACTACAAATCACCTCATAGAAAGTGTATTCATGGTGTGCTTGGATGGTGGGTTTTTTCCTGCCATCTACACAAAATTGAATTGATGAGAAAACTGCAAATCACCTCACAGTAAGCGTATTCATGGTGTGCTTCTGTGCTTCGACGGTGGGTTTTTTCATGCCATCTGGGCGGCATGCAAGATGGGCATGCAGTCATCGCACATCGAGTATATGGACACACATCATTGCACATCGAGTTTGGGCTAGCACATGGTCATCGTCGAGATTCCACCTATGCAAATGCATGCAAGGTAGAGGAATATACAATGGAGTACACCATGCCAGAATGTATTATGTAATAAGGCCGTATTGGTAATGATCGAAGCAGCGCATTAAGATCTATATATCCATGTGGTGGAAAGCTCTCAGGCCTATTGAGCAATGGACCCTTACCCAGGTGTTTACAGTGCGCACTATCCTATCTATTAGGACACTTGTGATTGGCTAATAAATATACAAACGCTAGATATGGCGCATGTAGGAGAGGATTTATTTGTCATCTAAAAAAGAATTAAATGAAATAATATATATATATATATATATATATATATATATTCTTCTAAGTCAATCTTTAAATTTAATTAATTATATATATATATATATTCTTAATATCATAAATTTAATTAATTAATAGAATACTAAAATATCTATTAGCCTAATTTCATGATGAAGGAATTGAATCCTTTTTCCAAATATAGAGGCTACCATTCTGTTTTATTTTTTAAATATTGGAATCTATCCCTAAAAATCACTCGAGGCCTAAAAGACATTATAGATTAATTAAAGAACACAATATTCCTTTAAATTCATATCAATACATTATAATTTTAAATAGTTTGGAGTATTTAAACAAGTCATTTTAAAATGGAATATGAATGTACGTCTATGTCATTTGTTTCAAAACTGAATTGTAATTTTTTAAGTGGAAAACTTATTATATATTTCTTTTAAATTATTAAATTTATAATTATACTAAAAGATTTTTTTTTTATTAAATTAATGATAGATAAATTAATGAAGTTAAACATTGAATTCCTGCCATGTTATTTCTTAGCTTTGCTTTGATACGCCAGTGTTATGTAGAGTTTCGTGCAGGCTATAACGAATTTTTGTTGAAACATAAAGAACGTAAAATGTAACATTGAATTTACCATGAGAGCATTATCCTTCTATATATTGACCTTAAAGACCAACATCCTGCTGCGTTAACTTCTCCAACGATCAGGAGGAGGAGATGGAGTGAAAGAATGCAACATTAACTTATAATTAGATCTTCAATTCCTGAAATGATAGTTCTTAGCTTTGCTTTCATGAGATACCAGTGCATGTTATGTGTAACACCCCGGTTTTGACCCTGTTGCATTAGACGTATATGATGTATATATTGTAAATAATCATGGTGCGGAGCTAAAGGCCAAGGCCCCACCATTGATTGGTTATGCTATGTTTCGGGTTGAAATTGTCACCAATATACAACTTTGGTGACAATTGATGGTATATGCTATGTTTCGGGTTGATGGTATATCGGGGCATGTGGCATATATTAAGTTTGTGATCATGTAAATATGCAACTTTAATTAAATAACCCAACCAGCTACGTTCGCGGCAACTAAATTGAGAAGGGGCATGATTTTCACAAGGATAAGGAGGGGGGGATGTCAAACCTTGAGCCATGAGAGACAATCCATGTGTCACCACCCTGTTTTTATTTTCCCATCTTTCCTTGTTTTATCCAACCACCACCATTAAAAAAAATTGCTGCTGTTAGTTGGGGCACTTATGGCTGGGAGTGGGGTGTGGCAGGAATGTCAGTCCTTGCCCACACGCACACTCCACCAGCGGATTGAACCTCACAATGGGCAAAAGAATGACTACGCCTCTCATTCCACTCACTCCCCCATGCCATTCCTTCCCTTGTCTGTTCATCCTCACGCAAGAGCGGAAGTCTTGTTCATTCTCACACACGGGATTTTCCTGGTTTTACTCATGCAGTTTTCCTCTATGAATTTTGCGGATGGTGTGGGTGTATACTTTCCTCACAGACTGATTTGTGGGTTCGCTTTGGTCTCCCTTACGTTGTGTTTTGTTGGGGCCTTCTTTACATTTTGGGGACGAGAGTCTCTTCATTTTCATGCATAGGCATTTATTCTGTTTGATCTCACGTAGCTAGGAGGGGAGCCGCTTATCGGTTGTCATTCACGTTTTTCCACAGAGTGGAATCTGGTGTGTTTTCCCTCTGTATTTTGGGGTCTGGTGCAAGTTTCCCTCATGCACAGGTTGGGAGACTGTATTTTCTTCCCCAGCGTGGTCTGTGTAAGTTATCTCGGTGACTTCGTTGTCCAGGACAGACTGTTGTTTTCCCCATGTTGTGAGTTGTGTTTACTGATGCGTTTTGGGACTGTTGTAGTTTGCTTGGGAGTCGTTTTGGCTACGGTAGGGCCAAGAACGACTTAGGAGTCGTTTTCCCTATTTAAGCTATAATTGTTGATTGATTGCATGCGTGCAATGGTTAGTCTTCGGACTTTGTTGGGAGCAGGGATGGGGGCTTGGGTTGCTTGATAAACTTGGTGTGTTTGGAAACCACACAGAGAGAGCTAGAGGGCTGGATTTCTTCTCCATGACCCCTGAATAGCACTGGAAGGGAAGTCACAGCTTGAGGGACTGTGTAGCAGAGAAGGGATTGATTCCTTGTGTTGGGTGTGTGTGGGTGTATTAGAAGTCGGGCTAGTTCTGGTGTAGGTGTTCCTAGCTCGGTAATGAGCTCACTATCTTAGCATTTAGCCTTTTCCAGCTCCTGGATGGCCTGATAAACCTGACCATGTTGGCTTGGCTATCTTGTTGATGACCTGATGAACCCAACTGTGTTGGCTTGGCTGTGTTTTGTGTATCCTTGGCTATGTGTAATCCTGCTTGTTCCTTATTCCTTGGAGAATCATTCCCAGCTCGGGGGTGGCAGTGTTGCTGAGAGATTAAGGAGCACGCTAGCCTATGGTTGGGTGGAACATTGTAGCGACGTAGCTGGTTGCGGAACAGGTTCTTTATAAGATAAGTAATCTTGTCTATTTTACTTCTGCAATCATATTTTATGTTGATGAAAGTGATGAACATGTTGAATGCTTGTATGAACGTATGTTTGCTTCCGCTATGTATGATAAATAATCATGTATGCATGTTCTAGTTCAAAGCATTTTGTTTCAACATTTCGATTTCAATGAATGTACATGTTCATGGGGCGGTTTCCCGGATGGTTAAGGCCATGGTAGCGTCCTCTTCGCCAGTCAGAGGGTCGGGGACGTTACATTATGCAAGTTCGTTGAGTTTATAAGGGCTTTTGTCTGAAAGAAACATAACATAATTTAACATCACTCAATCATGATCAGAGCATTATAACCACACCTGACATTTGATCCGTGGCACTGCTAAGCCTTTACAATTCTATCAGTGACATTAAAATGTCCTTTATGAGAAGGGTGCATATCAAGAAGCCTATGCAACCACATCGCCAAAATTCGGTGATCAGCATATAAAAGATACAATGAATTCATCTACAGTTTTGAAATAATCGCCGTAAAGTAATCCTGAAACGATTACCTATCTGAAATCTGTTATGTAATTTTGGGCCGATCTTTGTATGGGCGTTGTAGGCGAATGTAATGTAAGATAGAGACATAATGTGTGTATATATTATTCACTTATGAACTTGGATTTCATAACAGTGCTAACGGAGAGAATTTTGCTTAAATTTAGCTTGAGAAGCCTAAATTAGAAAGCTGGCAATTTTAAGTATGCAGTCGATTCTATTGCTTCAGCAAGAGCTAATTTCTTGTAAGTGGGAAGACTAAATGCTTCAGTTCAGGTGTAAACATCTAGATTTTCCTAAATTTAGCGGGGCTAAGCTCAAGTGCTTTAAAAATATAGTACTGCTCTTTCCTGCAGTCGGTAAAACAATGTTTTCTACTTTCTCAATATAGTATGCCTTTCAAATATAGGACTGTTCTTTACTAGACTCGGCAAAATTAAGTGTTTTATACTTTCTCAGAACAGTTTGCTCTCCTAAGAAAGCAAACTAATAATTCCAATTGAATGTCTTAACATGGGCGCCTACATTACTTGCAGTTCCCCTCTTCCTTATTTAAACTCCTCGAGGCTATTATTTGTTCTGCACTTTGTCCCTTTGTCAAAGAATGGCTTTGAGCGGACATTCTTAGTATTAATTTCTAACCTGGTCCTCAACAATGGTGATCGTCTTGCAAACCGATCATATCTAGATCTCGACACACCACCCGGATCTTCCCCATCACATATCAACAACGATTGTTGCATTCTTCACAAATAGTTGTGCAACATCTCTATTAAAAACTATTAGAAGAGATCTTCTAAGAGACACAGGACAATTGGTAATCCTATTTTACGTCTTTTACATTTCTGCCCAACCTATATGGATACTGGTAACTTGTTATAGATTCCAGCCCCTATTTCTCCAAGGATGGATGAACAATGACACTAAAGAAGAAAACAAATTGTCAGTTGCAAGTTGCTTTGTCGTAGAGGTGGGCCTCTGAAGCTCTTTTATGATTTGTTTCTAAATCAAACTCAGTTAAAACAAAGTATTTTACATGGTCCTATTCATTACTTTGCTACGAAGAGTATGTATCTTATCCCTCTCAATGTTCATACTTCATAGTTATTTTACTTTCATGATTTACTCATATTTAGTAGAAAGTATTTTATTTTGTGCATTTAGACTTTTAAGTAAACTGCATCATTGGTCTTTTCTTCTTTGTCAAGTTCAATATTATTTGGTATAGAGCTATATCAAGGGTTTTAATAAATGTCTTAGTTATACAGTTCACAGCTTTTGTCAGCAATACATGGGTAGTCTGTACCTCAGCTTTCCAAGTGCAATTATTAGGGGATCAAATTTTCAAGGGTGGATAGATAATGGTTGGCATCTGTCAATGAGGAAACTGTTATAACTTTTATTTTGAACATAATAGTATTCAGAAATTATACTTATTCTGCAAGTAAAAAATTTGTATAAACTCTAAGAAAGATAAGGATACAAAAAACCAGATTTTATTAATAAATTGGAATTTGACAATCATTAGTATAAGCAACAAGATAGTAGATAGATCCATAAATTTATGCAATGTTACTTGATTGTAACATAAGAAGTACAAAAACTAACAATCCATTCTCATTTGGATGAGAGAAGAATACATGTTGATAATGTAATGGCCGATTATGTGAAGAATATAATGTCTTGTTGTATATGTCTACATCTCCTTGCTTAGCTTGCAACACGGCGTTCTTTTATTACACCTTTTATTGCACCCTAGATACAATTGCTAGTCACATTGACATGCGTTTTTTTTTAATGGAAGTGCCTTTTAAAAAGCACTGTACTTGTTTCGTCATCTCTTCTATCAATGATTTGTTGCCATGTGTCATCTTTCTTGTTCAATCAACGTTCCCACATATTTTGGACCCACATATTTCGGAAAAGTTTCCTTTGCCGCGGTTGCGTGTTCGTTGTGTCTGCGTTCATTCCCTCTACCTCTGCATGTTGTTGAAGAAGTTTCCATTTGGAGTTGCTTGTTCACTGCGTATGTGTCTATTCCGTGTAACTCTGCATATTGAAGTGATTGTTCATGTTGAAGAAGTTTCCATTTGCAGTTGCTTGTTCAATGCGTATGTGTGTGTCTATTCCTTGTAACTCTGCGTATTGAAGTGATTGTTTTGGAAAATATGCAAGGCGGTGACGCAGTGATGTTCAATACCATATTCATCTCTAGGAAAATCTACAAGGCTGTGACAATGGATCTAGCGAAAACATAAGCCAAGCGAGAACACTGCACATCGGTGGTTGGCTTGTAGGGTTTTCTACACTAACGAAGGAACAAACACCCAATGAGTTGTGTCGCTTTACCGTGTTTGACAACTGTTCTCTGAGTAAAAACATGTACATATGGATGGCTCTGTAGATGGATTGTTCTGCATAGTACATATTTCTTTATGAAACTAAAAGAGCACATATTTCTTCGAGTATCAAAAGACTTTAAGTTGAGAAAGCTAGAAATGATTGATGATAAAGACGATTATCTATTCATGATGAACACTGGTTTATGTTTGACAAATTTTCTAAACTAGAAAAATGCCTTTCACTAATATGGAGAAGCAGAAGCTTGCTTGAAATTGCTAAAGACATGTACATAGATTGTTATGCATAACTATAAATTTCTTTAGAAGGTTTAAACTCTTGCAAATGATTGACACCGTTGATAAAGACGATTATTTAGGCATTTAAGGAAGTTTTAAACTGTTGCAAATGATTGCCACCAGTGATGAAGATGAGTATTCATATTTCCTCATGGATTTAAATAAGCTATTAACTTTTGGAAATTAGTTACACGGGTGATAAAGGCGATTATCCTCCCATGTCCCTTTATCTCTTCCCTATCAATTTCTCAGAAGTGTAGTTCAAGTGGACCCATTTTTTCGTTTTAGTCATTCACTATACTCTGAAGAATATGTTTGATAATTTTACAAGTAAATATTTTAAGAAATTAATAGAATTTAAATATGTAAATATAAAAGACATATTTTTTAATGTAAATATAAAAGAGATATTTTTTAAAAATAAAAGTTTTTTTTCTTGAAGAATAATTGAGTGTTATGATATGTTTATGTAAGATAATGAAAACAAATTGGTTATATGGTGCTAAGAATATAATCTAAAACTTAAATAAGTGTGATTGGCTTAATCATAATATGAAATTCACATCTTGGAGTGCTTCGTAGGTGAAGTATAAAGCTTAGCAACAATTTCATCCTGTTCTTTCTTCGCAATTTCTTCACGCAGTTTAGCATTTTCTTCTTCTTTCCTGGCCATTTCTGAACGCAGTTTAGCCAATTCTGAATCCTCACTAGCCTTACACTTAGCATATTCTTTGTCATTTGAAGAGATATAGACCTTTTCATTGAGGGAATCAAAGCAAGTGGATATATCTTGAGACATTACAAAGAGGGTCTTTTTGGAAGAATCCTTGAATGAGATTAATAATACTTAGAAAGATCTTAGAGTAGACCATCAACACATTGGCAATGGCATACAAGAGTATAAGAAAAATCAGTTGTGATCTATATAGCTAATTGTCGGGAGAATCAACTTGTTGGCTCCCAATTAGAAGGAACTACAAATTCTTAGTACCTAAAACAATGTGGCAATGGGCTCACTTGCTTTGAATCAAGGCAACTCACCTTTAGACAAATTGCTTGGTGGGTGATTGAGGAGAAACTAGGAGCAAGCAACAACATATCACATTTTTTGAATGCTTAGCTTCCTATAATATAGGCATTCATGCTCCAACCCACCCCTCATTCTATAGATGAAAATGGCCTAAGTGGAAGCAATGTTAGAGATTGATGACCCCTTTTGTTCATCACTTGGTCTAATTGATTTCTATAATATAATGTCTCACCTTTTGCCTAAATAGTTGGTTTTAGTATAATGAAAAGATGATCATTGGAATGGGTTTGTGGATGAAACCTTTGTAAATTGGTCGTGTGTTCAAGAGGAATTTGATAAGTTTCTCCATTACCTCATCTCTTAACCATATAAAATTCACTATAAAAATTGAAAAAAACAACATTGTCTAATCTCAACATTGAAAGTTTATATATATAGTGACAATGTTGGATTACGTCATCTCCTAACCATATATAATATAAAATCATATACATCTTGTGATGGTCCGTCATACAATATAAAGTCACAATTTTGTACTTGATCTTAGACAATCATTGAAATGTGGTTTTTCCATTACGTCATCTCTAACCATATAAAATTCACTATCAAAATTTAAAAAACCAACATTTCCTAACCTCATCATAGCTGAAATGAGTTTATAGTGTACGATCTATCATAAAATATAAACACACTAGATACTTGTGTTGAATACAAAGTACCTACACAAACCAATGAGGCAACACTCGAATTTCAGGTGAGTTGAATATGGAATTCCACACACACATATTCTGAAGATGAAAGTGGAAATTTTGGTTAGTCCAAAGGTATATTGTGAGCTTGAAGGCTATCCCATTAGATCATTTTTCAATATTAGTGCCTCAAAAACTTAATCTAAAACTTCTAACTTTCCCATTAATAATATGCTTTTGATGGATCCTATGTATTGCACTTATATAAAAAAATATCTATTGCGTTTATATTATCCTACAACAAATACACTCGTTATTAAAATTGACTTGGTAATAAGTAGTATTGTATTGATGCATTCTCCTTGACATTGGATCAACAATATAAAAAAAATCCTTGATTTTGCATTTCAAATCACCTTAAAAATTCATAAGCATCCTCATGTTTCCCATATCCAAGGCGACTACCAATTTTTTGTATTCCTTTAATACTAATCTAATAGGTGACATGGAAATTTCTCTGCCCCTCACCTTTTAAACAAGGTGCTCAAGATCACACATGAAGCGCCGGTCTTTCTTTTGACCTGAGAAAATTCAATAAAAAAACTACCGATGGTTTTCACAAAACACAACAAGTTCAACAATGGGACATATGATAAGCATGCAAATATGTAATCATTACTCAAAAGAAAGGATATCATACATTATTCTTAATGGAATCCATGTAGTATATACACTACAACACGTCTTGTGTATTGTAGACATTGAAGCACCACATTGCAATATCAACAATCCAAAAAACCAATAAAAAAATTACTAGAAAACAAAAGGAACTGATCAATTACAGTAAAACTGCATGATCAGAACATTGCCTTTTTTATACTTACAAATTCATTTCAAACAAGGAAAAACTTGACAAATCCAAGATAAATGAAATGGACAAATGAAAAGTAACCACACTTTTAAGTTCACTATCTTGAGTTAGGCAAGTTTGGTCATATCAATGCAACAGATCTAGATTCCTGGAAACAAATCATCTTTGAAAATTGACAAGTTAATTCGATCTAAAGAAGAGAACACCACAAAATTTCAGTTCAAATGTTTCGCAAGCTTGTGCTAAGCAGAATGTTAGAGGCCAATTAATTAGTGTATAAAAATAGATATCAATTAATATAATCGTGATAGACGGATGTCAAAATCCATCAATACAATGAGTAGTCATGACGATTATTTATCAACTACATATATTATAAACACTTTGTTAGACTTTTGGGTTACTCCAAAGGTGCTTGAACCATGTTTAGGGTGCATCATGGGATTTAGGTACGTGGTTTATGTTTAGTTCCTAGATGGTACGAGAATATGTTTGCAACTCAATTTGGCAGCAAATTATATAGGTAAAATTGAACTTCACATTTGAAAGTGGCTTGGGTGCCATTAATGATCCATGCAATCATAAAATGAGGAGGGAAATTCAAAGTAAAACATGATAAAAAAAGGGCAGAGCGCAATGCAACATCGTGGAGAAGGGAGTCCTAGGTGAAATGCTGAATTTCGAATGAGATATGAAATGCTACCATATTCATTTAGAATTCACCATATTATGCCATGTACTACCATGTGGGGCCACTACATACCTATCACTACATATATTGTGTGGTAGCAAATGCCATGAAATTAGCATATGTGACAAGATATAATAATAGTTTGGATGTTAAACACGATAATGCCTTCATTTCCTATTCCATTTGCATTGGTGACTGCATCAATTGCACATATGGCATTACGAAAATTCCATTTGCATTGGTGACTGCATCAATGCAAAAATTCCATTTGCATTGGTGACTGCATCAATGCAAAAATTCCATTTGCATTGGTGACTGCATCAATTGCACATATGGCATTACGAAAATAATTGCGATCTTACTTTAATTGTCCTTTCTTGAGAGCCTCTTTCATGTTACAATTTTTAAGTTCCCAATTCATACAAATTAGAAATATCGATACCTATGCCAAAGAATATTCAATCAGACAGTAGATAGCAATTCATATCAATTTGAATTTCCCTCCACTTTTTTTGAACTCAAATTTTGATGCTATTTAATCGAAGGCAATTTAAGGAAAAGGAATAAAGGTATTATGCCCAAATGTTCATGTGATTTGAAGACATATTATTTTTATCACCTTCATATAGTAACCGAGGAAGAGTCTTTTAACATATACAAAAATATGCTTAACAATCTATAGAAATATATATGGAATTGAGAAGTAAATAAATGCTTTGAATATGGAAAGGCTAAGATCTGCATTTTCTACCAAATGCAGATTACCAATTAAGGCATTTTAATTATCTTTTTCACTACATGCATTGTATTTAGGGTTTTCACATTCTATACATCATTTTTGGGAATAACTATGTAGTGTCAGTCATTAATCTACGACCCATATCTCTTGATTTAATGAATTACACTAAGCAAAGAATCCCAAAAAATTATGTCATGCATTGTATTTGTTGAAAGGGTGGACTCCAGTTTAGAATATGTAGAAGCTTAACACCATGCCGAGAATTAAAACCCTTATAATTGCAGTCACATCTCATATTTCATATGTTTGTGCCAAAATTCATGAATAATAGATAGTAGTTGTTACAATCACTGTAAGAACAAGTTCATAGTAGTAACTGAGGAAGAGTCTTTTAACATATACAAAAATATGCTTAATAGTCTATAGAAATATATATGGAATTGAGAAGTAAATAAATGCTTTGAATATGGAAAGGCTAAGATCTGTATTTTCTACCAAATGAAGATTACCAATTAAGGCATTTTAATTATCTTCTTCACTACATGCATTGTATTTAGGGGTTTCACAATCTATACATCATTTTTGGGAATAACTGTGTAGTGTCAGTCATTAATCTATGACCCATATCTCTTGATTTAATAAGTTACACTAAGCAGAGAATCCCAAAAATTATATGTCATGCATTGTATTTGTTGAAAGGGTGCACTCCAGTTTAGAATATGTAAAATCTTAACACCATGCCGAGAATTACAAACCTTATGATTGCAGTCACATCTCATATTTCATATGTTTGTGCCAAAATTCATGAATAACATATAGCAGTTGTTACAATCACTGTAAGAACAATTTCATAGTAGTTGTTACATTCACACTGCAAGAACAAGTTCAAGTCTCTTGAAATAAGAATCTAGAATATCATAATGTATGATCCTTTTAGCACATTTTTTTAAAAACTTGGCAACTACATGAGAAGTACATCTTGTTGGAGACAACATATCCAAGGTTATAAGATCACTATCCAACGAAATAAATATTGAGGTTAATCAATGTTGGACTTTCCTGCATCAATATCCAGACCTACCATGAGAGCAACAAGTTGTGGAAATCCTATCAATTGTTCTTGGGGCACTAATTCTTGGGTCCAATTCGAACAATCACTTTGAGAAATCTATGTAAGAAAAAATAATATTACTTTAATTGTATGATACTGCATTAGCTAGTAGAGCAGCTTAGCATATGATTTCTCAATGAAAGGTTGAAGGATTCTATAATGTAGGATTCACTTTATTCAATTTTCTCCAAAGGACATGTCAAAACCCCAAATTTTCACAAAAATTTAAAATTTTGAGATAACATAAAATGTTGAATATGCGGTTTACTAACAGCTAACGGTTAGCGGAAAATGAAACAGTCCAACGATTAGTATTACACATTTTCAAATTACGTTAACTAAAGCAGCTTCTTTTTCGTAACATAAAATAAGATTTACTTGCATACTGTTTCTTTCAGTTTACTAATGAGTCTACTTTATGGCAAGTAGATGGAATCTAACTTTGAATCCTGGGCTTACTTAGCATTTATGCTAATGCAGATAGATTGCTAGTTCTTACAGGTTCACAGGTTATCAGCTTCCTCATCAACGTCGTACTGCATGTACCATTGTAATCACATACAATATCGTAGTCTTAACTAAAGTACCAAACTAATCATTATTTACATTATGTAGGGACACTTACTACCTGTAAAGCTCCTTGATATTATAAGCTTGATTATTGTAAAAGAAATAACTGCATTGTTTTAGATGGAATAATGTTTGCCCTTGCTTCCTAAATCTAAGTCAATCAGTGTCGTTCCAATGATTAAAGACTTGAGCATGGTTATTCCATTGTAATTTTATTATTACCATAATGCTTCTCTTACATTAAGTTTATGTTTATGGTAACTATTTTGGTAGATCTTTCTACTATGATCAAAATTCTACCCTATGTTAAGTACATGTTATCTTGATCAATCACAAACTATCTTGTCCAATATAAACAATTATAGTAAATTACTAGGATTGACAGGTCGAGAAGCAACTAGTGTCTATGAAAGTTTGAACCAACATCGAACTTGGTAAAAGTCATGATTATACTCTTTTACTATGCTATCCAACTCCATACATTATAACCACCCAAGCTGTTGGTTTAAAAGTGATAAGTTCGGATTAAAATACATGCATATTTAACAATGTATTGCAAGCATGTAAATCTATAGTAGTTAGAAAGGTTCTAAGCAAATCGACTTTGGACTTTTCCGTAAGATTAAGTGGTTACCACCTTTCACTAGGTCAACATTAACATATTATTGTTTTACCCAAACACCCAAAATCAAGCTATCAAACATTATGATAAAAATTATATATGATTAACGATGTGATATGTATATGCATACATCATAGTTCATGCAATGTTTGATAAAAATCATTGTTATAATAATTGGATGAATGAACCGCAGGTGGACTTTGGAATCGACCCACGCATGGTTTGAATTATTTGAGGGCACATGGTCACCTCTTGTCCGTGTATTGGAGATATAAAACTCTTGCAACCCTAATCGCTTTGTCATTCTTCCTCCGAAGTTCACGTTGGCCTTCGGGTTGCTCTGCAAGGTTTCATGGCGGTCGTGAGTGTTCTTCTTGTTCTAGCTTGCTCCAAAACATGGGTTAACGTTGCTGTAGTCTCTTGAGTTTAGTCTTATTTCCAACCTTCATAGCTATGGTTTTTACTATGTGAGAGTTTACTGGTTTGTTTTCACTTGGCTCGCAGCCTATCCTTAGCTTCATCTTGTCTTCCCCGTGGTCTGTCATTGCGGTGAGAAGCTAAGCTTCACTGTTGTTGGTTGTGCTCCATTGACATCGTAGGGTTTGGGATTTTGTATGTGCTATTTGCAGTTAGTGACAGTCTCTTCGCTAGACTGTTCGTTACTCTTTATTAAAGGTAAATATTTAGTTTTCTTTTCAGAATAGAAGACTCACAGTAAAGTTATGTTTACAGTAGGGTTTACAATAGAAAAAGAGTTTTGTAATTAACGCTCAGTATTGTTCTCTCCATGCAGGAACTTGAGACTACTTCTTGCATCCTGTGACAACGATAATGCTGGCTGTCTTCGAGGGCTTGTGGCTCCAATCCGGTAAGCCCTGGGTTCAACGAATGGGTTCTTACCTTGCTTGTAACAGGGTTGTCGATGGTGAAACCTTGAGCTTGGAAGCTTGTCCAGTTTCGCCATTAGATAAATGGTTTTCTTGTTTTTAAAAACTATTGGTTCTATTCTGTTTACAAACCCTCGCTATGTCGTTGGGTAGTCCCGGCCTTGAGCTGGGTGTGGTAACTAGTTAAATTTTCAGCCTTACGGCCTGTCAATGTAATACATTGGTTTATAAGAAAGTTTGTCTTCGAGTTCTGACTCGTTTTGCAGTGATACTATATTGTGACTCTGTGTATGTTAGGGTTTTCCCCAACCGAATGTTAATAAAGAATATTACTGTCTATTATATTTTGTGTATAGATTATTGTTATTATTCAAGACTGTAACTTAGTCATAGTGTATAATTTATAAAATTAACCTACCTGTTCGGAATGAACAAACTAGGGTTTTCCTAAATGAAACCCTTGTCTAAATGAATTCTTTAATTCAATAATAATATGATTATGTTATTAATTAATTCAGTTAAATTAATATTATTACAAGTGTGTTGTGATAGGATAATTTTAAGTTGTATCTGTACATATATTTTCGGAAAGGACTGTAACTAGTCTGTAGTAGTTTAATTGTTTATTGATAAAATAATCCAAGTAAATGGATTGTAGCTTAAAAAATTTTATTTGTAAAACTAAATTTGGTTTAGGGTTTCGACCTTGTAGTTTACCTTTACAAGTATAAACCTGTTTGATAATTATAAATCAGTTATTTACATAGATAGATATTTATTTTTATATTAGTTATTAATCATATTCTCATTGTCGTTATTTACTTAAATTGACAGGTAGAATTTACTCAGAGTTCTTTGAAAAGATAAGCATAGACTTTGTACCTTAGTTTGCTCTTTATAATTTAAGTATTTTAATATAACCCTATTTAGTTTATAGTAATTACTAGTCTTAGATTAGTTGGTATTATTAGAAAATAGACTATATGATTAGTAGTTTATTTATTTACTGATTTGAATATAAATATTGTAACTTGACTGTGATTTTTCTGCTGTATTTCAATTAGTTACTAAGTGGACACAGAGAAATATAACCTATCATTACATAGTTTAACTTCCATAGTAATTTAACTTGAATAAAAATTAATCTATTGTCTATAACTATACAATCTTATCTACTAAGATATTTTCTTATCATCTTAATCCTTCTACCTGTACTAGATTACTGCTATTTCTTCTCCAATACATTTACATATATAAGCTTGTTAAAACAATAAACATAGATATCCAGATCACTATTCTTTTAATAATAACCTACATACTGAAATAAGTTACTCTGCTAACTACGAAATGCAAAACCATATATGTTCTATTCAGTCTCTTAACATTTTCTTTCATCTACTGTAAATACTCTATCTGTGCTGGAGTACAGCTTGGTCCTTCCAGGTGTGGAAAAACACAGACTAGAATTATTTTCCATTCTTACTTTTCAAATTCATTCCTTCAATAATCTAAAAAAGATTACTAACTTCTAACATTTTACAAACCGAATATTTAACATTCCTTTAACAGTCATATTCAGATTTATCTATCTGACACAGTAAAATAAAATAATGTAGAACATGATTAGGATAGATGACAATAGTGTTAGGAGGCCGTTCCTCCCTACCAAACTCCTGGAGAGCGCTCAAACAACGCTTCCTCGGGACCGTCGAGCCTGTTCCTGGTCTTCTTGGCTGAGAAATGGTGGAGCATGCAAACAGTAGACTAGTCCAATAACTTAGTAAAACACCCTGCACTCAACAGTAAGATATTTCAGCTTAAAAGCTGCACTAGATCACTCAGTAGTTATCCCCTCAAAATATTTCCACAATTCCCTTCCATTGAATTTCTCTATAGTACATTCACCTAAATGATCACTTCTCTAGAATGACCAGCCTCAACTCTCTTCAATGGGCATTTTTATAAAGATTGCCTAGGTCTTTTGGGTTTGTTTTCATTAATTGAGCCACCGGCTCTAATTCCACTTTCTTGGGGAATCCTGACCCCAAATGTAGGGAGGTTGCCACCTACAACAGTTGGAGGTGGTTTGAGGATGTTGCCACATGTCTGTTTGCTCTCCACCCAGTCTCCTCCACCAATTTGACCAGTAAACACTCTTTTAACAGCTCTCCTAAGCTGTTGTCTCTTCCTTTATCTATTAAAATATTTAGAATTACATTAAATATCCTTGACTCTGCTAAGTCATCAATTACAACTTAGCATAAAATTTAACATATTGTCCTCAAATAAAATCAAATAATATAACATTGTTTTTGCAAAATTGGGGCATGTGACAGGATACCCCTAAGAACTCATGATTTTTCCATCAACTTTTTCACCTCTATTGGTCTTGGTGGTATCATGAAGAGTGTGCATGGATGTTTGAATATATACAAGTTTAGTGGTATACAATATTTTTCACTGTACTCAGTTAAAAATTATATATACAACTAACAAACCCATGAAGTAATAGATCTCTCCCAATCAGTCAAGTTTTATGGAAAGATGAAGATTGATTATGAGCACTTGTCTTGTATTTGATATTTATCCACTTTTATTTCATGAGCATAGATTTTATTTTGTTGTTGGGTGGTGTACCTCAAACATCAATGGCCAAGGAAGAAAGTTATTAGTTAATGTTGCTTAGTAAATATGCATCAGTGCCTTACCCTACCACTAAGGGGGGATACAAGTAAATTCTTCTGATGCAAGAAGGGATTGGGAAGATGATATATGCCCCATATGTATACATCATTTGCATAATTTTGTTTTTCTATTATGTTCTTCCTATGAGGATGGGTATAGGAATAATATTTGGAAAAAGTCAGTGAATGAAAAGCAAACCGTCGATTTGGTGTTTGATATGAATAATGTAATATGGGAGAAGGTAAGTGGTGTATCAATAATGATTGTTTATGTAATGGCTATTGGTAATTCCTGCTCCTATTCTATTTATTTTTAATGTATTTGCCAACTTTTAGGATGCTCCTTAAATACATCCCAACCATCACATGGCTGCCTAATAAATGTTTTTATATTCCCCATAGTTATATTCCATTACCCATTTCCTTTTACTACTTCTAGATATTGTAATTTTCTTGGAACTCATTTTTATGTCTCCCATCTATGCTAAATTGGACCCAGCTTTCATCCACTTGACTATGTGTTGGAAACATGCCCATAAATCAATCTATGTTTTCCATGGTTAGTTGATTTCCTTGTTGTTTGAATTGAGTGGTTATTTGAGTCTTAGAGAGAAGTGTATTCATCAATATAAGTTGGGTTGGGACAACATAAGAGCACAAACCATATTGGACTGTTAATCCTCTCATATATTTGTTGAACAATGTCAATTTGGAGACATTTCTTATGGATCCCTCAATGATAAGAACATTACGTATTTTCAAACAATTTTCTCATATACAACTATAATTATTGTTCTCATTTATGTTAGTTTATAAGGGTTCTGAAGAAATATCGGGATGAGGCACAAGGGAATACTATAGAAGTAAAGAAGCCGATTGTTGTGAAATACGGGATCACTCATGTAACTTACCTCATTGAGCAGGTTTTGCAATTGTGATTGTTCACAAATCTTTGATATAACTATTCTATGTTCCTTTAGCAAATTTGGAGAGTCTATTTGTCTCTAGTTTTGATAATGATTGTTTATGTGATTTCAAAGTAAATCTCAATTTGTAGTTATTGCATGTGATTTCAAAGTAAATCTCAATTTGTAGTTATTGCATGTGTTGTTGATCCACTAGAGTTGGTAGTGTGGCTTCCTGCACTAGTAGAAAAATGAAAATCCCATATGCACTTGTTAAGGGAAAAGAAACCCTTGGAGCAATATGCATATTTATTATCTCCATTGATTCTTCCTGAACATGGAAAAGTTTACGGCAGTTCAATTTTTTAGTAATGTGTGATTTTTTTCATATGAAATTATTATGCATAACTTTTGTATTATGTAAGTATTTATTGTAGATTGTGCTTTTATGGTAAAGCTCAAATGGTAGTTATTACACATGATGTTGATCCAATAGAGTTGGTAGTGTGGCTTCCTGCACTTATTAGAAAAATGAACATCTTATATGTAATTGTCAAGGGGAAATCATTCCTTAGAGCAATATGGATATTTATTATCTTTGTTAATTTTTCTTGAACATGGAAAAGTTCACATGAGTTCAATTTTTAAGAAATGTGTGATTGTTTTTCATATGAAACTAATATGCAAAACTTTTGTATTATGTAATTATTTATTGTAGCTTCTGCAAAAAAAGACAACAGCTGATATGATCTCTACTTTTGTGAAAAATGAGGACATGATGGAATTTACCAATTAAGCTGTGTGCTTATGTTTTTTTGACTAGATATGTTTTGTTCGTCAATCACTGCTACATAGATCAAAATTATATAGCTTATTAATTAGTTAGTACTCTTCTTCTTCTTGCATGCTAACTTTTCGGTGACAATGGGGAGGTGCCATTATGGGAACTAAATATCAAAGAACAATAAAGCCGAAGGAAAAATTCATGTCCAAGGAAGTGACGCATAGGATCACTTGATATTAGTTCTGTGGAACATTTTTTCCATGTTGAACATTTTAATGGATTATTTTTTTGCAATTTGTTGTAATTTTATTAATATGTACAAAAACATATCAGAGTTTATACTTTATACTAAGGAAGTTTTCAAACTAACTTTAGCTTTGACATTAGAAAATAACAGGTCAATTTTGCAACTTGGTATATTATTGAGTAATGAACATTTCGTACACATTCATTGACCTTGTGTACTTACCAACTTTTTGTATATTGTGATGATGATATTTTCATTTTATCTATTGTTAATGTTATTGATACTTATTTCCATATGATTTTAACTCTTTGAAGTGATTATATATGTTATAGCCATCTAATTTGTTTTTTTTTCTTTCCCTTGAAGTGCTAAGACGCATATTCATCCTTGTGCCTTGGCTCTATATAGTGCTTCCTATTTTTGCTTTCTTCACTATGGTAAATTTTTTCCATGAAATGGCATTTTTCTTGCAATGCTTTAGAATTTCTTGATCCTTATTTATAAGCCGGTTTACACAAGCAGAAAATTACTTAAAGGGTTTTTAATTGGAATGCACTTTCTCTTTTTTTTGAATTTTTTTTAGTTTTATTGAATTGAATCTTTTCATTTCCGAAGGTGTTTTGTCTACATTTGCATGAGGAGTTAATCAGTTCAATGCTTCCAAGATGTTGATTGTGGTCGGTGTATTATTGCACTTTTTTAGGGCAATTTATAGTATATATTGTTGGTTGGGTTGTATGTGTAATATATACATTTCGATTTTAACAAATTAAATGTCGTTTAGGGCTAAATATATTATTAGAATTATATTGTTTTAAATTTAATATTCAATCCCAAGCAACATTTAATGCTACTCTCATCCATACTCATTGCTTTCCATTTCAATTATTATATCATAAAATTTACCTTTCATTGTAAATTCTTTATTTTTCGATATAGTTTTGCATTGTTGGATTATTTTGTTTATTTTATTTAATTTTAAAATTGATTCATTTATGATACTTTTGATTCATCACTTAGAAATGTTATCACTGGAGACTTGTTTAGATATCCTCAGTTTTTGGATATCTTGGTTTAATATTTAATGCATTGACATCCATGTCATTTAATGCATTGGCAATGGTCACCTTGGTTTCCACCCCATGCATTGATATCCATTAGCTTTGTCACAACTATTATCCAGCCTTTCTTAAGTTTCAACTGACACTAAACCACTACTAACTCCATGTCACTACCATTTAACATGGCACATCACCATCGCCATCATCTTTGTCACTACCATATAGCCTTGCAAAATCTTCAGCTGGAACTGCACCACTGCCACTACCTTCTGGGAGCAAGGAATTTCTTATATTATGGGATTGTCACAATCAATCTTTCTTTCCCTTCGCTTCAAGAAATACCTTTCGGTTCATTTTCTTGATTGGATTATAGCTTCAAGACTTAAAACCAACAGAATTGCACAATCCATGTCTTTTCATAGTGAGGTTTCCTCAGAAAGTATCGTGGATTCTCAAACTTTTTCTTCAAAGCTTAGACAATTTCACCACTTTCTGGTGCAACCTATTTCTTGTAGACAGACATCTGCAATTCAAGGAACAAATCCCCCTTCCTCAAAGGATTCATCTTGTTGATGGGTTTAAACCCTCTGTGCAAAGGGTGAGGTACCCAAATTATAGATACGTCAGAACGGGGAAATCACAATAGAAGAGGGCACATTGCAAGAACCATAGAAATGCTACCTAGAATGAATTCTTTTGCAAAATGTTCTCACCGAGGCAATGACAATAGGAGGAGACACTATGTCTCAAGCACCATATAAATGCTACATGGCATGGATTCTTCTACAAAATGTTCTCAATATTTTCAGTCCAATTAAAGTTGGTGTAAGAGATTGTTTTTTTAAGTTTAGATTTATATAGTTAGGACAAGTTAGAACCAATTATTCAATAGGTGTTCAAGTCCCATATTTTTATTGATGCATATAATTTGTGAAACCACTACTCTATCTTTGAAATATTTTTCTTTTAATGACTTTTGGTGACAAATGCATTATAGTGTTGGAGCTCATGTACATTACCATGATGGGACGAGATGCCATCATTGTGAATAAGCTTGCTTTCTATCATGAGAATCCATCACATCTACTATCAACCACCTTTAACGCTTTGCAAATATGGGGCTATTATTATGTGGAAACACACAATATTGAAATCAACCCATCACAAACCCCAACATTTTGTATCAAGAGTAGAGTATTGCCATGATAATGGACACCATGAATTGGTGAATCGTAGGCATGAACTCATATGATGACTATGTTGTTGCACCTATGGATAGAAAACTCGCCGAAAAGTTGTAGATTATGCAGGATTCTGACTTATGTTGCACAAAAAGATGTTTGAGGGACATACAAAGGGTACTTGTTGAGCTCGACTAGATGTTTGACGTCCTCCCAACCTATTGGTGCTAGTTGGTTCTATAAAACCACATACAATGGCATCAAAGCTTCTTCCTTGGCTTGAACGTGATCTTTTGCTTCACATCTTTAATATGCAATCTCTGCCTTTGGTCTTTTCGAACCTGATTTGGGGTCTTTGAACGAGGCACTCTGCATCTTGAGATCTGAGTTTAGCCTCCACATATGGTTTCTTTTTTTGATGCATCTCTAAGATGAAACACGAGCGTGAGGCTTGGCTTATGATCTTGATCAAATTTTTTTAACTAGGCCACATTTATCTCCATCATAATTTCAGCTAGGACACAATTGCTCTTAGATGAAGGACCGAATGGTAAACGAATCAAGTATCATGGTTAATACCTTGTTGTGTCATCCTCGATTCTATCCATAGGGAGATTGTGTAGTGAACTTTGTGTCAACACCGCACGATGTTGTCAATCTCCTCGTATGCCTTTATTTGCAAGCCTTCTCTCCAATTTCCTTAATGATGGTGTTCTTGTTTAAATACCATAAATCCATCCTTTGGCCTTTGTTGGGTAGTCTTGTTGCCCTAAAAATTTCTTGTTGCTTGATTGATATCTTGTAACCGAACAATGTAGAACATCTAACTTGGAAATTCTCCCAAACATCCCTAACTTTTCCAGTGCTTGAAGCTTTCCTGGAGTATCAATTTGCAACCACCTTTACAGGCTCAAGTCGGGTTTCAGTCTGTGTGTTGAATGATGAATTGCTAGCTCGCATCCATGCACAACTATTTCCTTATTCCTCGTGGCACACTGTAGTGTATGTCTAACAAGAGGAAATGAACCTCCACTTCTTCCTTCATGTTTTGGGTCGCTTGGTTGGGTGTAGTTTGGAAGTTTCAAAACTTAAATTGTGTAATTTCCCACTATTTGACAATTTTTTTTTATAACAACATTGAAATTAATGCCTATCAACAATTAGAAAGCCCATATTACCCGGTAACTACTTTAAATTACATAATGGAATCTTTAAAATATTAAATGATATCTCCTAGCAGTCATTAATTCATGAATGCAGTCTATGCACAACCAAATACATGTATGTAATATGCATACCTATAATTTCCCTCAAGGATGTAGTTAAAGACAATGGCCCCCATTGTTGGTTGTAATGCAAAACGTTAAAGAAAATTACGGTTAAAAAGAAAGAGAGGGAACCTTGTTTATATTTCGAAATGGATTAACGAAGGAAGACAACCTAAAGACAATAGTCAAATTATCTAAGCTCTTAAACCCAATGATTTATAATTCTTGTAGAGTATGTTATGTGACTCGATAATTTGTGATGGGAGATTGACCATCTTCCACATTATGAGTACATATAAGCTCACCCCTTCTTCAACAACCCATGTATTAAGCAATTGAAATATTATACATTAATTAAGTGTTATGAACATAAGTTATATTGGTAACATAAATCCCATGAACAAGCAAAGAACTATCCAACAAAAATGATTCAAATATGATATAAACCTTGATGATGGAAGGTTCAAGTATATAATTTTACATGGATTCGTGACCTCACACATAGTGCATATACTGGTGTAAACACTTGAAATGTATGGTGGAGTTCTCGAACTCTTAACTTGTTTTAGCTCTATGAAAGTACATTGAGCAGAACCCATGAACCAAGTTAAGTACCCATTTGTGCGGGAGGAAAAACCTCTAGTTACCATGAATAATCACCCCATTGAATGGATATTGTAAATATCAAGGAAATATCCAGCTAAGATCATCAATCGTTCTACCCTCCTCGAGCGATGGAACCATTAAATGAGGTACATTTGCAAGGTCGGTGTTGGCCAAGTATTCATTCTGAATTGAAATGCATTTGACAAATCACTATATGTGCTCACTCACTTTTGCATTGTTGATATCTTGAATAAGTAGTTTAAAAATATAAACAAATATAAATACTTTGGAGATCTTATAATAATGTTTCATTGCCATATTTTTATAAGGAAAGTTCAATTATACATGACAATTTATAATTCATTGGCATATGTTAACGTTATGACCATGAGTTGTTTATTCTATAAGATTATACAAATTTTAATAGTAATTACAATGTAGTTAATTACGGGAAACATAGGTACTTGTTGTAATGAACACACTGTAAACTTATCCATACTAATCTAGGTTGTAAGTCGAGATAAGCGAGTTGATTTGTTGTATTGATTGTAATCTCGATTATTTCCATTGATTACACATAATGCTTGTATTAATCTAGAAAGAGATGGAATTAGGATATTCAGTGTACTAGAGAGTTATATATAATGTGAAAGTGATTACAATGTTACTTGCTTCTACATAAGTTATGCTTATACATCATACTACTTTTGTATAAATGTGTTCATAAGAATTAAGCTAGTATCATGTAGAATAAGCATGATCTCATATTACTTGTACAATGAGTAAGAGGTGAAGATTGGCAATGTACATTAGATCACATTATTAGGCTATGTATGGGCTTATTGACGACTACACGGTGAGAGATATGAAGGAAACCAACTTTAGTCCCATTGAAACAAGAAGCAATGTGAAGAGCTTTTTGGTATAGAGGAGACCTTGAAAGTTGGGTTTTATCAAGACAAGCTTAGCAACCGGGTAAGCTATTTGTTAAAGATTTTATATAGATGGTTTTGTATTGTGATGAAATGAAAAGAGTGATACTATATTTATAACACAGTAGTAATATTCAATTATAGAAGTATGTTTCTCATAGATGTTTATATGCATTTTGTTTTAATTCTTAAGAATAATTCCAGAGTCAAGAATGCTCAATACAACATAATAAATAATTCATTTTCTTGAAAAATTAACTATTTAATTTTCATTTTTGGTTGTACTGATATTACAGAGACCAATATGCAATAAGTGATTAACTGAAAGGCACGGGAGACCAATTCATAATTGGTTAATTGATATATAGATGTTGTTAAATAAGTGATTAACTGAAAGACATAGGCTGGTAATACAAAATTTTAATAAATAAATGAAATGAATGGATTCATAGATATTAGGAAGCATTTGAGATTGAATCTTATTGTTATAGTTGGAGTAACAACACGCACAACTCCAAGAGCTGAACCGGACTATACAACATAAGGATATTTGTGGACAACAACATAATACTAATCTTTCCTTCCTTGGATCCTTGGAGCTATTATCCTAGTCAGATCTATGGATTCTTGGAGCTACTATCCTAGTCGGATATCTGAAGCTACTATCCAGTTCCAACGGATAGTAGCTCTAGAGGTAAAGATGTAAATTTTGTATAATAAACACTTTAGTAAGAATTATATATATATTGAGTGCCCATGATGAATTATATATATATATATATAAGTTCTCATGATGAATAAGCATTTACTTTCCCACCGCCTCTTCGCTTCACCGCTACCACCTCCTTAGGAAAACTAGTATTTAGAATCTTATAATCATACACTCCTTGAAGGATCAAGAAGTACCTGAATCAACCCATGATTAAATTTCGACAATGAGCACTATGCCATTCCAGGAAGTACTTGATCATCCCATGATTAAACTTCGATAAAGGGAACAATTCCATTCCATATCTATTACTAATAGCTTTGCAATGAGATATGCTAAATCCATATTTGTTATTGTTAGATTTGCAATTATATTTTCTACTGGAACTGGGTAACAAATATCTACTAGTATGCAATTAACCACTACAATTTTAATGGAAAAAACTTTGTAATAGATGTACATATTGTTACCCTCATTTAAGCATTATGTTGTTACCGCATCATTATGCTTACCTCCTTCTAGTTGTTACGCTTATCAAAGGACTTCTATTGAATGACTCTCAAAGGACATATGAGGTAGTTATGGTGGGAAACCCATGTGGGTACTACAAGGAAATGCAGTGACAAGCTTGAATCCTATGCAGGGGTTGCAAGGGATTGAGATCGTGCAGGAATCGCAAATAATTGGCCAAGCAATGCATCTCTATTGGTGTTGGATGATGTGGTTGATGCAGAGATTTTGGTGTTGAGGACAATGGATTGTATCGTTTGAGATACATGTTTGAAGATGATATATTAGAATTGATTGAGTAAGCAATGTTCTTATATGTTGAGAATATATGATAACACATTTTTGCAGATGGCATTGTTGGTTTTGTTTATGGCCCATATAGAATCCCTCCATGTTCATGAGTCCTCCCCCGCTTATATGTTTTTGGACAAAAATGTTGCCAAAATATGCATAAAATCATTTTGGAGTCTTGCAATGACATAGAATGTAGGAAAGAAACTTGACATCTTTCTTACTTTATAGAAGAAATATTGGATTGTCCTAGGATTCCTATCCAAGTTCAGCATTCTCTCCAAATGTAAATGCAAGAAAAATACAAGCTCGATGTCATGTCCCCAATTAAATAATTTCCAAATAAGAATACTTGCAAATAATGTTTCACCAACGTATTAGTTCCCTAGGTTGAGATTGAGACATAAATTTTGTAATAAGGGGATATGGGACCCAAAAGGCCTTTAGTTTATCATATTCACATTTAAATGGGTCACATAAATGATAAATTCTAAGAAAATAAGGTGGCATGGATTCATGAAGACACTTGGAAGCTTGTGGATCCTTTGGGTGACTAGATTCCCCACACAGTTGGCATGATATTCATCCAAATTTGAACACATGGGTAATGTAACATTATTGGATGGTTATGTGGTGCAAATATCATATAATGAACCAAGGAATTAGAATTGGTAAAGGAGGGTAACTCCCATGGAAGAGGAAGATACTAGAAGACAAGGTGTGCCACTTGGAATGAGACTCTATGTACTCTATGACAACAAATGATAGAAGATTCTATGACAAGTATGACAAATTCAGACCTGATTGTTGGCATATGAAAAAAAATGACATTTCAAGGATAAAAATAGCCACCAAGAGGTCGAATTTGGGATTTAGAGGCATCCATTCGAATTGGGGAAATAATTGGAGCATGAAGAGGAAGACAAGTGTCATGAGAGTTACTAAACCACTAAGATGAGTTGGAGGAAGCTCATGGATGGAAATTCCACTTTAGGAGGCCTCATGAAGTTAATAAAAGAATTTAATGAGGAATTAGAATAGCTTTTGATCATTTTTTAGTTGGCCTTTGGCATTTTGGAGAGCTTTTGCTTGTCCATTGCATGGTGAGTGTTCACTCTCCCTGATTATGAACCAATTTCGAGGGAGTTGGACTCCTTTCCAAGTTGGTTGATCGAGAATCCATTCAGACCTCTCTATGGGAGATTAATGAATTATTTTTATTTGCAGTTTGAAGTTCCATACAGTCGAATTCTCATCTATCTCCCCATTCTCTCATTCCTTCTTCTCCATTTCCCCACACTCACATTCAATGGCGCACTTGTTGGAGTGATTCTTGCGCCTTGCTGAGGATAGTTGATGACCAAGATTTGATTTATGATGTATGGCTCTGTAATATCATCTCCATATCATCTCTAAGTCGAGATATCAGAAATACATGTATGAAAGGCTCGCATTCCCCATGTTCTTGAATAACTAGTTTTCATGGATTTGGCTTCAATATTGAAGTAGCTTTATATCATATTTGTATGAGGACATTTATATGAGTTTTATGATGAGGGGGAAGCAATATATGATGTCTGGATCTGTAATATTATTTACACATGCTATGTAAGTATAAATATCATAAATACATATATGAAAGGCTTGCATACTCATGCCCTTGTATCACTAGTCTTCATGGATTTTGGCTTCAATCTTGAAGTAGTTTTATACCAGATTTGTATGAGAGGTATTATATGAGTTCAAGGATGTTGTGACAGCCATATATGATGTATTAATATTTAATTTCATTTCCATATCCTATGTGGTTCTAAATACAAGAAACTTGTGTGTGAAAAGCATGCATTCCCCTGCCATTGGGTCACTAGTTTCCATGACTTTGGCTTCAACCTTAAAGGAGTCTTGTATCATATTTTTATGAGGGATGTTCTCTGAGTTTTATGATGTTGTGACAACAATATATTATTTTTTACTCTGTAATTTCATGTCCCTATGCTCTGTGGTTCGAAATCCAAGAAATCCGTATGTGAAACTCTTGCATTTCCATGCTACTAATTCACTAGTTTTCATGTATTTGACTCCCATACTGAATGAGATGTATACCAGACTTGTATGAACGGATTTATAGGGTCTTTAAGATTGTTCTAGAATCAATTTTTATTATTTATATGGTCCCTATATTTCACATCATGATATGAACCTTTAACTCTACCTTTCATATGTCAAAATCGAGCTAGTTATGTAATTTCCCCATAAGCAACTTCACTGAAAGTTATCAAATGAATGTGGAACTCTATAACCAGTTTGCAGAACTAATAACCATTTGTAATGATAGTCCATGAGTTCTTATATCATTTCCCATAATCTTATTACAAAATTTGGATGTCCATACATGATTTGGGAAGCCCAGTTGGCCTACACCCTAGGGGGGGATTTCATCACAATTTCCTAGTAATTTTTGGTCTTTTTGTCATAGACCCCAAACAAGGTTGAAGAGGTCTAAAGTCTGATATAAATTATCCATAAACCACCTTTGTATGTTTTAGGACTCACCATATCATCTCGTTTCAAATTCGGGACCATTTGGGTAAAGTTGGAACCCTCGAGAGTCATGGCTAGTTAAGCTTGAATTTTGCCCAATTTGTGCATTTCCGCAAAACCGAAAAGGGAAATTACAGTGGTATCAGAGCATGTTCTTGGAAACTATTGAATATATGGATGATAAGAGGGATAATCAGGACCTTAAAGCATTCATTAAGGCATCTCTTGAAGGTATGTCCAAGCAACTTATGCAAGGGTTCGAAGTGATGGCTACTCAACATAGGGATAATAGAAGTTTCCATCATGGAGAGACACATAAGACCATTAATTTTGAATACTTTTATGATTGGTTGAATGAATTTAGGAACAAGAATTCAAATGTGAATTCATTAAGGGACAATCAACAATCCACAAGTTTGGAGGAGCATGAAATGAGAAAAAATCAGCCTACTTGTGAAAAGAACCTAGATACACCATTATAGGAAGAAATAGAGAATCATGAAGTGGAGCATCAATTTCCTCAAGATGATTGCAGAGAAGAACATAAAGAGTAAAGTGAATACAAGCACACAATCCTTACTGATGGGGGTTTTGCAAATAAAAGAGAATCTATTGATGGATCATTGAACTATGAAAGAGTACCTGTTGATGGGTGCTCACAACTCTATGTAAGTGACATAGAGATCAGATTTGAAAATGTTGTTGCAATACAAAGTTCTCATAAGTATGAGGATGAATACCTTGTGACGGATAATGGAGAGCCAAGATCAATTCCCCATGACCACTTGGGCTTCAAGAAGTTGGTCAAATCAAGAAGCAAGAAGAAGAGGAGCTTCACTCCAATGAACCATCCTTCATTGAAGGGTCTTTGAATATTAGTGAAAGGAATATCCATGAGGCCCTTATAATACCCAATGACACTAAATCATTGGTGTCAAATTATTGTTGTAAAGTTTCTTCATTGGAGATCCATCCTTCCTTGAAGACATGGAGAAGATTCAAAGAGAAATTTGCTACATCGAAGGTAATTTCATGTCTTTTCATTTTGATAGAAAAAATTTGGTTGAGCTTAATGAATGGTTACATGAAGCATACTTGAATAATAATGAGGATATTCATAAGCTCAAAATTCAAAATGAGAAACTTCTTGAGATGTTGCGAGATACTTGTTCTTCCTCATATGGTATATTGCTTGGAGGATTCTCATGACATGATTGATCATGAGAAACATGAAAAATTGCAGGTTCTTGATGTGTTTGAAGATAATCTTGATGAGAGACAATCACTTTTTGTGGTGGAAGAGGAACTTGAGTTTCCTCTTGAAAATGGTTACACACTTTTTGAACAAGTGCATGATTCCACCACCTTGGAACCAACCCATGAGGAAAGTTTTGCATTTTTAAGGGATGTGCATAATCCTACCCCTACGGATCCTTAACATGATGAAAATTTTGCAATTTCTAATCATTTGAGTGAGTTGGTTCTTTCATCTACATCCTACACTTCCAAATTTTGCAGCATTCATCCTAATGAAGTATGGGTGAAAGGTTTCTTTTTTTATGGTGCCATATGAAGAGTATGGAATTTATATTTCTCCTTTTGATGATGACATGATTATAGAATCATCTTCTTTACATTTGCAGCAGAATCCTTTGTTACATTATGATGATACACATCTACATGGGTGCACCTATGATGTTCACTTGAGTCACTTGGAGACTCGTGATTTTCCTTGCTCCTTGCCTAGTCCATTTGACATTGGAGGAAATTCATCCCACACTTGGGTGAAGAAATATATGATTGAAGAAAATTATTGTTGGAAGCAACATCCTTTTTTATTTCATGCTGATATACATGTTCATGTGTGTATTGATGAGACTTCTTTGATCCACTTGAAGTATTCATGTTTTCTTTGCTCCTTATTGGGTTCATATTTTGGTGGAGGTTATTCATTCACTTGTTGGATGAAAGAACACATGGTTGATTATTATTTTGATGGATCTTACATTATTTTGGAGCAGCATTATAGGACATGGGATCCTCACCTATGTCATTGGGGCAGATATGATATAATACTTGATTCTTGTGTGTATGGGCTACATGATGATCTATTTGGATGTACAAGCACTTTCCTGATTCTTTGATGAGGTACCTTATTGATGTACATTTGTATGATGTTTTTATATAATTTCATGATCTATATTTTGTACTCATGATGTTTGGAAGGGTGCAATGCAAGAAATGGGATCCTAGCATTGCTTGGTTTCATCTCACTTGGAGTAGCAGTTCAATTGTTGGTTTGAGAAAGCAAACCAACCTTCAATTGTTTGAGTTCATATTTGTAGAGTAGTGTTCCAGCTTCCTATATGGGAGACCATTTGAAAGATGGATTCAATTTGCAAATGCTTGGTGTTCATGGCATTTCATCATAGACATTTCACACCATGCATGTATCAGGATCATATGGGACCCTGGGATCATTTTCTGTCTCATTGGTTTTTCGGTTGGACTTTGACAAAATGGTTACTTTTCCTCAAACTTCACCGAAAAATTCGGAGTTGATCGCTTCTTTGACCATTCTATCGCTGCTCCATTCACACTTCGACCAAGATTCAAAAATTGGTACCAAATTTAACTAAAACTTAGTCAAGGCCAACATCATTTACAAAATAATTGATTCTCTCTAAAATAATGATCAAAGATCTTTCCAACAGATGGTGGACGACTGGCAATAGATAGTGGAGTATGCCATAATGAATGCCTTTTCCTGTCATTGATGTGTATTAATGGGAGTCCAAGTTAAAAAGATGGTCTTTTTCTTTCATTTTCATTCAAAGAGTTCTTGAATATGCTTATCACTAAGTTTGCATTGGATTTTATATATAAATGCTTAGCAATGAGTTTGAATGAGATTTTATCCAATGTAAAATGAGAGAACACTATTGTGTACCATGCATTTGTTCCTTCGTCCATATGAATATATGTAAGTGACACATGAGAATATGCCATATGAATGTATGTAAGTGACAAATGAGAATATTCCATATGAATGTATGTAAGTGACAAATGAGAATATGCCATATGAATGTATGTGATTATATGAATATATGTGATTAACTAGTTGTGTAGGTTAATCACAACATTCATGATGAGGAATAAGAACATAAGAGGGACTTTGGATTATATCCTCCTTTAGTAGTTTGTAACAAATAGTGCTTCAATAAAATGCATCTTTAATAATCATTTTATATATAAATGCTTCTATATATTGAGTGATGTGTTCAACTTTTGTAGAACGGAATGCTGAATGAGATATGATTTCTTGTCATTGATGTCATAATGTCTTTTCGGAGATACTATCTAGCTCCAAAAGACATTATGCTTACCTCCATTTAGTTGTTATGCTTATCTATTCCGAGACACCATTTTTTAAAGATTTTCTTTCTAATATGTTTTCATGAGATTCTTTCTGATCTTGTTGCTTCTTTATCATGGTCCAAATTTGAAATTGTGTTGCTTGTTGAATGGGATGAAAATCACATTGAACTAGGTGCATCCTTCATTTAGCATACATATTAGGGTAATACAAATAATTAACATATTTCAGCATGATCACAATTATTTTTGGCCTGCATTGATTTCAACATTCAATACATTGGGAATATTAACAGATACAAATTTTCCCCTTATTATTTCAAGGAAAAGAACCGAACTTACAATATCACAAAGACCTAGCATCATAAATTATGCTTTGGAGCCACCCCCCACTAGAGCGCCCAACAAATCCCTGGGGAAAACAAACTTCATGGGAAACGAAAATGATAACGTTGGACTTGAATACCCTGCTGAGTTGCCATGAAAACCATAATGTTGGACTCAAATAACTGCTCCAAGGAGAAAACCCAAAAACATATCATGCACAAATATAAATGCTGGAAAGCAAGACGCAGTCCCAATGATTTATAATTCTTGTAGAATGTGTTATGTGACTCGATAATTTGTGATGGGAGATTGACCATCTTCCACATTATGAGTACATATAAGTTCACCCCTTCTTTAACAACCCATGTATTAAGAAGTTGAAATATTATACATTAATTAAGTGTTATGAACATAAGTTATATTGGTAACATAAATGCCATGAACAAGCAAAGAACTATCCAACAAAAATGATTCAAATATGATATAAACCTTGATGATGGAAGGTTCAAGTATATAATTTTACATGGATTCGTGACCTCACATATAGTGCATATCTTGGTGTAAACACTCGAAATGTATGGTGGAGTTCTCGAACTCTTAACTTGTTTTAGCTCTATGAAAGTACATTGAGCAGAACCCATGAACCAAGTTAAGTACCCATTTGTGCGAGAGGATAAACCTCTAGTTACCATGAATAATCACCCCATTGAATGGATATTGTAAATATCCAAGGAATATCCAGCTAAGACCATCAATCGTTCTTCCCTCCTCGAGCAATGGAACCATTAAATGAGGTACATTTGCAAGGTCGGTGTTGGCCAAGTATTCATTCTAAATTGAAATGCATCTTTGGACATCTTATAATAATGTTTCATTGCCATATTCTCAACAGGTAAGAAAATTGCTCACTCAATCATTTCTAATATATCATCCTCAAACATTTTTCTCAAATAATACAATCCATTGTCCTCAACGCCAAAATATGTGCATCAACTACAACATCCAACACCAATAGAGATGCATATCTTGGCCATTTACTTTTGATTCCTGCATGATCTCAATCCTTTGCAACTCCTATAGGAGTCAACCTTGTCACCCACATGGGTTTTCCCACCATAAATGCATAATTACTAGATGGAGGTAAGCATAATGACGCGGTAACATTATGATGAAGGTAACAATATGTACATCTATTACAACATTTTTTCCATAAAATTGTAATGGTTAATTGCATAGTAGCAGACATTTCTTACCATTTCTAGTAGAAAATCTCATTGCAAATCTAACAATAATAGATATGGATTTAGCATATCTTATTGCAAAGCTATCAGTAATAGATATGGATTGACATTTTTCCCTTTATCGAAGTTTAATTATGGGATGATTAGGTACTTCATGGAATGACATCGTCGAAATTTAATCATGGGTTGATCCAGGTACTTCCTGATCCTTCAGGCGGTGATCCTGATCCTTCGAGAAGTGTAAGATTATAAGATTCTAAACACTAGTTTTCCAAAAGGAGGTAGCGGTGAAGCAAAGAGGCGGTGGGTAGTAAATGGTTATTCATCGTGAGCACTTATATATATAATTCATCATGGGCTCTCTCTATATAATTCTTATTAAAGTGTTTATTATATAAAATTCACATCTTTACCTCTAGATCTGCTATCCACTGGAACTAGATAATAGCTCCAGAGATCGACCAAGATAGTAGCTCCAAGGATCCAAGGAAGGAAATATTAGTATTACCTTGTTGTCCGCAAATATCCTTCTGTTGTATAACTTCCGGTTCAACTCTTAGAGTTGCGCGTGCTGTTACACCAAGTATAACAATAAGATTGAATCTCAAATGCTTCCTAATATTTATGCATCCATTAATTTCATTTCTTTTAAATTATGTATTACCATCCTATGTCTTTCAGTTAATCACTTATTTAACAACATCCTTCTTTCAATTAATCAATTATTGAATTGGTTTCCTGTGCCTTTCAATTAATCACTTATTGCATATTGGTCTTTGTAATATTATGTCTTTCAGTTAATCACTTATTTAACAACATCCGTCTTTCAATTAATCAATTATTGAATTGGTTTCCTGTGCCTTTCAATTAATCACTTATTGCATATTGGTCTCTGTAATATTAGTACAACCAAAAATCAAAATTAAGTCGTTAATTTTTCAAGAAAATGAATTATTTATTATGATGTATTGAGCATTCTTGAGTCTGGAATTCTTCTTAAAAATTAGAACACAATGCGTATAAATATCTATGAGAAACATACTTTTGTAATTGAATCTTGATACTATGTTATAAATATAGTATCACTCTTTTCATTTCATCACGATACGAAACCATTTATATAAAATCTCTAACAAATAGCTTACACGGTTGCTATGCATGTCTTGATAAAACCCAACATTCAAGGTCTCCTCTATACCAAGGAGCCCTGTTGTTAGGTTAAAACAAGCATCATTAAATAACAATATGCGAGAAAATAAACATTGCAAGCAACATTCAAGATAGACACACAATATACCCTGGAAACACCATGCGGGGAAAACCAACACCAATGAAGATCTTCATTACATGGCCAAAACCGGCCATCCGGGCCAAGCGAGCTAGTCACTGCTCACCTCCAGGCCACTATACAATGGAGCCTCCTCAAGCCTTATAAAGGCTTAATCACATGCAATACCATGGGACAATACCATGGGCTACAACAAACCATGTGCAAGACCTAAACCACCTTTGACTTAATCCCGAGTCAAGGTTAACCCCAACACCTATCTTCACATTTCTTCTTGTTTCAACAGGCCTAAAGTTGGCTTCCTTCAGCTCTCTCGCCACGTAGTCGTCGATAAACCCATACATAACATAATTACGTTGAAGGTGTTTTCCCTATGGAGGCGTAGTCTCAAATATTTCTCAACTCCCTGGCCATTCACGGTTCAATAGGTGTTATGTCGGAATAGCCAATTGATCATGGACAAGTGTTGTGCTGATCAATGAGAATTTTTTTCTTCTCCATTTTAGTTGGGTCTCGATTCTGCAATCTCGATTCATGATCTTTTGTCTCGTAGACTGCTGGTGTCCTCTGTGTTACGGACGTTTCTGCACATGAATGGATTGATGGATTGATTGGAAGTTGCAGGTCGTTCTTTGGAGTTGGTGTTTAGCTAATGCATTTTATTTGGGTCCCCAATTCTGCCATCTCGATAGGCGAACTTCTGCCCTGTAGATCACTATTGTCTTGTGTGTTATGGTCGTTGCTGCAAGTGAATGGATTGATGGATTGGTTGCTGGTTTGTGTGTATTCTGTACTCTTCCATCTGTTATCCTAAACCACCGATCCGGATGATTTTTTTACAGGATTTTACTATCCTTGCCTGTGGTTCATTTATCTCGATTCGGGAAATTCATTCCTGACAATATTGTGAAGTTTCGCTTCACCATTTTTTTTGGGTTTAGTAGACGCTATTCTAGATGAGTTTTTTGTCTTTATGCTCACAATTTGGTCGAGCTTCTGTTTTTACTGGCGCTTCATTGAATTCAATACAGTTTGCCCATGTCCCTTTATCCACTGGCATTAATATTTCATCAATGCATTGTTGCTCAATTAATGCAAGAAAGCTTGTCCTATGATTCAGACATGGGTCAATATCTTCATCTTTGCTCAGCTTATGGCAATTTTGAAAAGCATGTTACAATACTGCATTTGCCACATTTGTTGTTGCACCGCCTTTGCTTTGCGCATATAAATAGACCTTCATGTAATCACATATTTATTTTGGTGCGCTTCATTTACACTTCATAGTTTGCAGTTTCTTTAAATTTGCAGTTTATTAGGTAAAAATAAAAAAACATACATCTTCGTAGACCCCAAATTTCAATATTCCCCCTTCGTGTAAGTTCAACCGGAAAAAAAAAATTGTGATACTTGCAAATATTTTTTTGTCATTGGATCACATGAATATGTGACATTGCGATTTTTTTTTGTTCTTTCCCTTTTTCATTTCACAGGAAAAAAAAACTGTCACACTATGGAGAGTATGCTAACTGAAGATTCTATATCACTCTTACAGCGTGGTGCTGTCAACATTTGCCCGCTGGTACAAGTCTCCTTGTTAAACCAAGTGAACTCACTGAACTCATCACCTATTCGGTTCCGAATTTCTATCTTAGACGGGCTTCACAAGCATGAGATATTACTTCCAACTATATATAGTAGTCTTGTAGAAACTGGACAACTCAAGGAAGGATCTATAATCAAACTTTCCAAGTGTACATTGAACATTGTACATAGTGTAACGTATGTTTAATTTCCATTTTGTCTTTGTCCACTTAATCATTTTCACACTGCTCATGCATCCAAGGTTTTTATATCCTATTCAACTCTAACATACTTCTTCTCACAGGACTATCGCATTGCTTGCACCCGAGGTTATCACAGTGGATGCAACGATTATTGGACATCCTGCACCTTATCACTCACCTGTACCTTCTCCCTCGCAGAGTTGTTCCTCTGTTCCAGTGAATCCTAGCTCAGTAGATGATAACCCTGCCTTGGCTGCATCAACTATTCCATTCACATCACTAACTTGTTCTAGCAAAGTATGGAACATTCAAGGTCGAGTTATTTCCAAGACAAATCTACATGAATATGGAAGCCAACAAGGGTCTGGAAAAATATTTGGATTTGACATTGTTAATGCTTCACACAATGAAATACATATATCTTCATTTAATGAATTGACACTCTCTTTGTATGAACAAATACATATAGGAATAGTGTACATAGTATCAAATGGCACAGTGAAAGCATCCAATCCAATTTTCAACCATTTGAAAAGCCATAATGAGATTTTCCTAGGTTCCTCCTCAACCATCAAACCATGCTTAAATGAATACCCCTTAATACCTTTTTTTGCTTTAACTTTAAAACTATTCATGAGATACAAACTATACCTGTCAATTCCATGGTGGACCTTGTTGGCCTTGTAATTTCAGTTTCTCCATCATCCACAATACGAAAACGAGATGGCGTTAAGACTTTTAGGTGCACTATTGGACTCTGTGACATGTTAGGAAATAGTATTGACATAACACTTTGGGGTGACCATTTCCGAATTGAAGGAGCTGAACTTGCCAGCCTTCGTGGTTTACCTATGCCTCCAGCTGTAGCAATCAAGGGTGGCCGCGTTACAGAATTTAATGGAAAAACTGTTGGAACTATTTCCAACACTACTGTTTTTATAAACCCAAATATTGAACAAACTTCAATTCTCCAAAACTGGTTTCACGTAAATGGATTTCGTTCAACATCACCATCGCTGAGCCGAAAGTTCAATGCCTCTCACTTTGGTTCTCGTAAAGTCACCACCATCAAGGACCCGCAAACTCTTCAATCATATGAAAACGTTGTTTGGTACTCTCTTGAAGCAACCATCACAAATGTTAACATGGATGACTTTTATTTCCTTGCATGCCCTCTTTTTGTTTATGGAATACAATTCATGAAAAAGATTGCTCAGAAAGTTGGAGACATCGGGCATTTTGCTAAATGTGATGGAGAGTTTCTTGAATGTGACTACCAATATATACTAAAGGTTGACTTGGAAGATGTTACCGGATCAATTCATGGTGTGATAGCATTTGATGATGATGCAAACCAACTCATGGGAATTTTTGCAAAAGATCCGTGTCTTCTCTCAATTGAAACAACATCACTTGATGAAATAGTGTAGAGGATCTGCAACAAAAAATTACTTCTTACTCTATTTTGGTAGTTTTTAAATACAATACTATTTTGCTATCATGTTGTTTATAAAATGCACAACTTTGTTATCTTGTTTCTAGGCACAACTTTTGATTACCCTATACATAACAATAATTACAGTAACTTGTTTTTTCATATATACTTTCTCACACTACACTTTGTTCTTCTAAAATTTTGTTTTCTTACAATTATCAAATTACAACTTGAAAAACAAAATTTGCTCCACTTATATTATTTTAAGCTACATCCTTACTTCCCCATATGCAATGAATTAACGTTTGTTTTTTTTCTTTTGCTTTATATCCACATAGTTTCCAGTTAATACATGTACAAAATGTGTTTTTTCCAACAATCAAATCTTCTAGGTGTTTAACAAGGTTACAATTATCTTGTAGGAATTATGCCAACTCTTAACAAGGAACAATCCAATGCACGAAGAAGAGTTTTATATGCACAAGACAGAGACAAAAACAACAAGAAACAACGTCATCTTTACAGGTCTGCTCATATGCATGTGGATATGTCTTCTTCAAATTCTCTTGTAGAACCTGTCGACTCAACTTCACTTCCGTCTCCTGTACCAAATCCATTGAACAACCAACTCAATGATGCACATCAACAATTTCGTAAAAATATGGACCAACTAGATGATATGCATGTCTGCTCGACTTGCAAAGAATGTTACCCTGGTATTGTAACAAAAAAGTTCCATGAGGCATACACTTGTTCACGTTGTATTCTAGAATGAAAAGGGCATCGCTTTTCATTGGATAACAATATGGATCTGGGCAAGCAACCACCTGTCCTTGCAGTGCTTACATAGGTTGAAGAGATGCTCATTAGTCGTGCTAACCCCATATTGCAAGTCACACATGCTCGTGGTGGTCAATATAAATACTCTGGTCATACTATTTGCTTCCCCCAAGACATTTCCAACATTGCGACATAGCTACCGCATTTAGTATCAGAACTTGACATACTTGTTGTTCGGAAATGAAATTCTACAAACAAACCATATGAACTGTTTGTTAGTCGAACACATGTTCTTGCTTCCCTTAAATTCAAAATGGCAAATGACCCATACTATAAGGACGTACAAATCAACCCAGTTGCATTAGCTTCTTTGCCACTTGTTTCAGTAGACATTTCACCTTTGATTCCGCATCTTTAATAGCAATGCTACATCATCTCATCTGTGAAGCTTATCTTGTACAGATCAACCACCAAATTCATTTGAACCCTATGAATTGCAATCCTCATCATTTATTTCAATACAAACCAATTCTAGAACTAAGGTTGAAGAAATTAGACAGTTGTTACACATACCAAATATCCCATTACCACCTTCCATTGCCATCAGATTAAAGTAACATATGTTGTGTGGCATATTGAACGTGTATTGAACGCACAGAAGAAGAACCCTCTACACCTTTATCCGATGGTTCAAACTTTGATGCTATTACGTTTCCATTGTCCCATACCATGGATGAATGGGAACTTCTATCTCAAATGAGACCAGGAAATAACATTGAAGTTAATGACCTTCAAATGCTTGGCCATCGTGAATTTGACAAAAATCACAATTGGTCACATAACAATATATGCACCCAATTGCATGAGACAACAACATCATTCATTGAGGTGAATCACTTGACCATTCAACTACATGAAGATATCCCATACTTCTCCAATTCTCCTCATTCCTTGTCTCCCACACAACGCATAGCCTTTGATCTTGTCATGTCCCATTTCAGTAACAGTACATATGCTCAACCGCTAAAACAGGTAATTCAAGGTACTGCAAGAACCCAAAAATCTTACCTCATATCTTGCCTAAAATTTTCACTTCAAACTGCATCTGAACAAAATGCCTGTCCACTTCTTCTCCTTGCTCCAACTGGTGTTGCTGCTTTTAACATACATGCATCTACAATACATTCTGCTCTTCAAATACCCATTGGTGAAATGCACCCTCTTGAAGGCCAATCCCTTTCAAAACATCAAGAAGAACTTCGCCATATTCTCTATATTCTCATAGATGAAATGAGCTTTATGGGTCCAAAAATGTTGACTCAAATTGATGCACACTTACGTCAAGATTTCCCCTTGCAATCTACAATACCATTTGGTGGTTGTTCCATAATTCTTCTTGGTGACTTTGGACAATTACCTCCTGTAAAAGACATCCCCATGTGTGCAGGCTCATCTGTTGGAACTGCTCTTTGGTGTACATTTGATACTTTTATCACGCTTGAAACAATTTTTTGACAAGCTGGAAATAGTGCTTCTCAAACTGCCTTTCGGCAACTCTCGCTAAACCTTCGAAATGCAACACCCACTGTTGAATATTGGGCACTCCTAATGACAAGAACAACCTCACGCCTTTCATTTGTTGAAATTTTTTCATTTGAACAATCTATCCATTTGTATCCCACAAATAGTTTTGTTGCACTGCACAACAAACACACACTGAAACAGCTTAATATGCCAATTGCACATTGCTTTGTAGAACAACGGAACCAAAATGCCCATCAAATCCATTGATGATGAACAATTGCCATTAAAGGTCCTTCTTGCTGTTGGTCAACAAGTCATGTTAACTGCTAATTTATGGGTTCAAGCAGGACTTTTTAACGGCTCACTTGGGAAATTCATTCATATTGTCTACAAGTCAAATGAGAAACCTCGTACCTTTCCATCATTTGTTGTTGTCGAATTTGTGCATTACAAAGGACCCTTATGGGATTCTTTTAATCCTACTTATGTTCCAATATCTCGAATAAAAAGAGGATCCCTTTGACAAATACCACTTTGAATGGCATGGGGTTTAACAATTCATAAATCCCAAGGTATGACCCTAAAAATGTAACAATAGATATTGGAAACATTGATAGACAAGGACTTACATTCACTGGAATATCAAGAGTTACATCTATTTTAGGCCTATGCATCTCTTCACCTTTCTCTTTTTCCAGATACTCTCGAATGCAAGGCAATCGATATCTTTAACGTAGAAAACAAGAGGAAAGCTTACTTGCTTCAAAGTCTTTAAAACCACCTTTTGCTTGAATCGCCTCATTGTTTGATGTATAGATGTAATGTTTTTATTTAGTCACTTGTTTATGTAAAATATGTACTGTTTTTTTGAATTGATAGTGAATTAAACCATATACATATATACTTCATTACATTTTTATTTATTTATTTATTTCTGGTTTGTAAATAAATTAATTACTGAATCTCAGTTAATCAATGAAAATTAATTAAAAATAAAATAGAATTAAGGCATTCAAGATAACCTGTAAGCGCTCAAGTTAGTTGAAAAACCAACTTATAAGCTTTGAAACTTTTACTGCTAAACCATTCACAGAAATAGATAAAGACGTTCATAAAAGAAATTTCATGAGACTTTATTAATGCATTTAGAAATAACAGAGATAAATCAAACTTAAACAAACATATTGATTGATTGCAAATGAATCACCGTATTATCTGATCATTTGGAACAGAGAGATCAACATGTGTCAAATAATTTTAATATATAAGTACAAGAGATATGGAAATGTAACACTATTTTTATTCAGAAATTCATGGAATAAATTACACAAAACCTTTAGAAAGACAGAAGTATTGTTCAACCCCTTGCATCAGTCTCCCCTCTCCAAAAGTTCCAGAGGCCTCATACATTAGAGATCATCACTTAAATAATTATTACACTCAAAGGAATCCCCCCTAAAGGGGATCAAAACTAACAAAGCTAATATCTTAAGAAATCTCTCCAAATCTTCCAAATTCGTAGCAACTCCTCAATATCGGAATAATTGACAAATTCAATGCCAACTTGAGCATTACACCTATGACCTTCAAGCTCATTCTTTGCCAATTTATGCCATAATAAGATGAAGATATGAATCTTCCCTTCCATTACGAATGGATACTTGATAAATTGCTCCAGATCATGTATACTGATGCAATCAAGTCCCTTGATTTTCTCCTCTTCTTCATCCCTACATTGCTCAAATTGCTCGATCACCAACCCGGGCAGACAAGCTTTTTCAATAAGGACCATGGTAGGTAAAGACAAGTCAATCATGATATTATCAACTGCATACCATCTCCTGCCACAAATAGCTTGTGATCTTTTAATAGATTCACCTACTGTTTCTTCTAGGTCTTCCCAGGTTCTCATAACAGCTTAACTTTCTTTAATTGAAACTTAGAAAGAAAAGTAATATTCTCAATATTATCTTTCATATATCTTTGCCAATCAACCACTTCATCAAAGGCCTTAGAAGCCTGTTTTCTCTTCTCCACCAAGTCTTCTAGAACAACGAACATTTTATCAAACACTGTGTGAGTTTCAAAGATATTATCTAAAGTTTTGAATAACTCACAGACCAAACAATAGTGTTCCCTGTTGATTCTGATAGCAAGTTCTTTGAATTCTTCTTTTGAAAATTTAGAAAATGAGGACGAAGTTGCACTTGCAGTTGCATCTTCAATCTCTTTCACCAACAATTCAACCTTCTCAGCTAGAGTGACATTAACAGTCCTTTCCATTTGCAGTTCTCCGTTGAGGGAAACATTCATCTCTTGAAGTTCATCACACCTATTCTCATGTTGCCTTTTAAGCTGCACCAGTTCCTCTTTCAGTCTAATAATTTCTGCTTTATGCTTATCAAACTCTCGGTTCAAAGTGTTCACACCATCAAAGTTGGCTCCTATAAAATCCCCTAAGATAGATGTAGCATCAGTGGCATATTCCTGCGGATCACTTGATTGTTGAGTCCAAACCACCTTACTTACAACAAACATATCCATATCACCCTAGTCCCAGTCCCTTTTCCTACCTTTCCTCACTATTGATCTATCATTTTTGCTGCACTGATATTCTCCTAGAGATACCACAAAATCTTCATTGAATTCTTCCCTTACCTCATTAATGGGGGGTATACTAAAGCCAGTGGATATCAGGGAAGTAGTTTGAGTTGTGGTGATAGAAGGGATAGTCATAGTAACAGGGGAAGTAGATGGAGAAGGGTTCATATTCTGAGCAGGAATCGCTTCAGGAGCTGAGGGGATGTTAGGAATTGTAGTCTCAACTGATGAAACTTGCACAGTAGAGATCGTGGATGGTGATGATGAGACTGCTGAAGTTTCTTCAGCTATCGATAAAGACACTGAACTGATTGAAGGGATATGCAATGTAGCATCCTTATAAGGATGATTCATGAAAGGTGTTAGATAAGAACCATCAAATAATGAGGATAATGCTATTATAGATGAAAGAAGTATTGCAGAAGAAGAGGGAGCAGAGTGACTTGAAGGTTGAGATAGAGGAAGAGAGGATGAAAGATTTCCATTGCTACCATTGGTGAGATTTTGGAAATCATTACCTGTCTCAACAGTAATAGGCACAGGAGAAATTATTCCCTCATTTTCCTCTAAATGAGTTAGGTCAATAGTAGGAACGCGAATGGATATCTTTATCTTCTTAACAGGTTTGTCCTCAACCAAATTCTTTTCAGGTTGAGTCTTTCCATCCATAGTAGCTACCTAGACAGTTTCAACTACATGAGATGTTGCAACTTCTTGGGTATCTAGTGCTGAAGTCAACTTGTTCAGTGCCTATTTTATCTGCTCTAAAGTGTGCAAATAGTCTTTAACCTGCTGTTCCATGGATGTTTGGGGAATTTTTGTCATGGGGGCTTTCCCTTTATCCAAGCCCGAGCTGGTTTCTACATATGCAGTTTTAGATGCCAGAGCCTCTTTTGCTTCAGCTCAAGCTTCCTTTTCTTCTTTGTCTTTTGTCATCCTTTCCAAGATGTCCAATTCCATAGACCTAAAATGTTTTACCCTGTCCCTAATCTCTATTTGGTACTACAAAATATGGCTTTTCTCTTCTTTGCTTTTCGCCCTTGCTAAAACTTCAGAAAATGTATCCTCTCCCTGATAAATAAAATCATCAGGATTTTCCTCATGAACATAACCGGCTTTAAAATGATTTTGCTTTAGGTGTAAATCAACAATGCCGTTAGGATCATGCTGTCTTTTGCATGCAAAACCAAGTTTAAGTGACATGATATGGTCACTGAGCTCCAATGCCCGAGTAGAAGAGGGAACGCTCAAGGATCTAAGTGTAATAGGAAACTTGGGCCAAACTTTTCTCTTTGGTGCAGCACATTTCTTGTAGATTCCTTTTGTAACTATTTGAAATGAGATCTCTTCTAAGACCAGCCTCTATGGGATGACTTTAGGAAACATGTGAGCTACATTACTGCCATAAACCCTGATGTAGGTGAAATATTCACCCACATACCAGTCTCCCATTGTGGCTATGAGAGCTTTTGCTTCTGGTGAGAAAGTAGGGGCTTCTTTGTTGAAAATCAGAAAATATATTCGGCTAAGGAAACTTTCACATATATCATAAAACATAACCACATACTTTCCATCCCAAATCCTGGAATGATAAATATGTACAGGCAGGGTCGGCAATTCCCAACTCCATCCCAAATTAGGAAAAACGAAAATTAGCACAGAAAACGTCCACAATGAAGGAAGTGAGATAAAAGTTGGGATTTTTCTTAGTATTGGATTTCTAGAACTCTTGAATAGTGTTTTTAAGTTCCAGTGACAGAATTGAGGCCCAAGGGAAAGCTTCACCTGTGGTAATAATGTGATGTGCGATGGGAGCCCATTCCTCTTTGAAGAACGAACAGTTGGGAAGTCCATAAAGCCTGCACAAAATTGCTGCTAACAAGGAATAAGGTTCTTTGAACCACTCAACAGGGTATAATTGGTCTTTCCTCTTGGAAAATTTACGAGGTTTTGGTCATCTAGGATTTCAGCATTTGGTCGAAATTGAATTTGGATTTCGCAGTGTTAACAAAATTTGCATCTAGAAGCTGGGTATAAGGTTTAAGAGCATAAATCCTGACAAAATTTTCTGAGCGGAAATTGGCTAGATGAGACCCAGTACCGGTATTGAAAGAATGGTCTTTCACATTGGCGTGGTCAATAATCCATTGCACAACATCATTATAAGGTAGGATGGTTGGTCTGGCAGCGATCATATGCAAGCCAGAATCTCTAATTCTCTCATAAACCGTTTGGTCACTCTGGAAATCTGAAAGGTCATTGTTATCAAAAATTGAGTAAACCCTGGACCAGTCTAAATGATAAGTTTCAGTGACATGGCTGCTAGTATCAGAAAAGACATCGAAGTTCGTGTCTTTGGTGAACATATCCTTCTAGAGGTTTTTACTCCTGGTGATTCTGGGGCTTTTGGATGTCGCCATGTGTCATTTTTTGAATATTTATAGCAAAAGTTAAAAACTGAATTATACAGTAAGCACAATAATCAATTCAAAATACGAGACAACAACCTGGTAACCAACCTGAAATTGTAGTAATCACTGTTGGAGTCGGGTGGTAAAATATGCAGGTAAAAATCATACAACAGAGTGAATTACAACAGTAAAAATAGTGAAAAATTGTAAATCAAAAGTATCATATTTATAATTATCGAGAAATAATAGAGACCGTCAGATGAGAGTAAAAAGAAAAAGAACGGTCACGATCAGCTTTGTGGGATGTGAGATCAGAACAAAATTTGCAAGTTTATTAATTGTTCCGCAACCCGCATTCCACAACTTGCGGGTTGTGGGATGCGGGAACACAAAAAAGTACAAACTTTATTCAATTAGCTCCGCAGCCCACATTCCGCATTTTGCAGGATGTGGGTTGCGAGAAAACACAAAGCAGACGAAAATAATAGGAACTCCGCAACCCGCATTCTGCACATTGCGGGATGCGGGATTCGGGTTGATTAAAATTAACACATACAAACACTCCCCCACACCCTACATTTGTGAGATGCGGGTTTGAAAAATAAGATATCAAATGACAGGTTTCCCGCACTCCGCAAGTTGTGGATTTGCGGGTTGCGGGATGTTAAAACAATCCAAACAAAAATTCATCATTCTTCATTCAAAATTTGGGCTCCTGTGTCATAATGACATGAGATCTGTTGTACTTACAACAAGACCTCACATAGTCATGCTAGAGGCCATTCTATTTAAATCATTGCACCAAGTTACCCGTGTCAATTGCTTTAGAATATCCAAGTAACATGTATAACATGAAAATTTGATGTCCCATGTATATTATCAAATCAAAAAAGCAACCAAAGAAAAAAAAATCCACCCAAACCGATCTTCACCAGATCAAGAGGTTTGCAGTTCAATTTGTATATCTCTTTTAATTCTCAACGAATTCTAAGCTGGGTGAGATTGGTTAACATGAATCTGTGCTACTTGTGAACTTAGAAAACTACTATGCTAGGAATACTTCATATTATTTCATGATGAGGTATATATATATATATATATATATATATATATTAAAAGTAATTAAATAAAAACTAAACTTGAATAATAAAAAAATTAGATATAAATATGTGGAAATTTCATAAACTCTTAAAAAAAATTCAATCTCATTATTTAGAATACTTTGAAAAAGTTATAATGATTTTATACATGAGCATGTGGGAATTTCATAAACTTTAAAAAAAAATCAATCACATTATTTAGAATAATTAAAAAATTTGAACTGGTTTTATTAAAATAGTTTAACTGATATTTGTAATGATATCTTAAAGACAGTCTATGTCACCGATGATTATGACCTTCCATCTTCCATCCATACACAGTTGAAAGGAAGGGACAAAAGCCCATGAGAGCATGTCATTTAAAACATATAGAATAAAAAATTAAATTGAATAAAAGACTCGGATGGATTTGCATAAATTAACAAATTAACATATGTATTATCAAATTTATTGTGTAATCATTTGCAGAAATAGATACAAATTTTAATAAAATAAGCTCTATTAAAAGCTTATTAGTACATGAGTCACTAACAAGGCTGTGAATAAATGTACTGATTGATCACAAAATACTAACAGTAATATTGAATCATCTGAAACAAGAAAACTCATTATTCATTAAGGAAACTTAATCAAATAAACAAAAAGAGACATGAAAGAATATCATTACTGTATTAAATAGATTTGCACAAAATTACAAAACCTCAATTAAACAGAGGTATTTCCAAAATCTTGTCCATATTTTTGCGTTCCAAAAAGTCGCTATTACATGTGAAACCCACCCTTTAAATAATTATTACAAAAAGTAGATTTCCATCAAATTCAAATTGACAAATTTAAATAAAACTAATATCCAAGGAAATCCTGCCATCTGTTTCAAATCTCTAGAAATTCCTCAATGTTGGGATAGTTAGTTGATTCAAAACCAAGTTGAACATCACATCTATAATTCTCCATTTCATTTTTAGCTAACTTATGCCAAATGCGGATGTAAATGTGGACCGTTCCCTCAATAGCCAACGGTTGTCTGATTAAGCGATCGACATCCTCAATCGTTATATGATTGAGCCCTTGGATTTCCTCCCTTGCTTCATCTCTCCATCGTTCAACCTGCTCGATCATCAATTTTAGAGGATAGGCGTTTTCAATAAGATTTACTATGGGAAAAAAAAAATCCTCCATGATACTGTCAACATCATACCTTCTTCTTCCACACACAGCTTGTGCCTTTTTTATAGTCTCATCGACCATCTCATTAAGATCAAGTCAAGCACAGAGTACTATTCTAACTTTCTTTAGTTGAAAGCTGTTGAGGATGATAATGTTTTCTGGTTTGTCCTTCCTATACCTTTTCCAATCTATAATCTCATCCAAAGCCTTTGAAGATTTTTCCTTCTTTTCCACGTCATCTTCATGTACAACGACCATCTGAACAAAAGCAATATACATTTCATAAATATCATTTAAACTGTGAAACAACTCAGTTATTAACTCATAATGGTACTCATTTATCTTGATAGCCAACTGCTTAAATTCTTCTTGTGAAAACCTGGAGAACAAATAGGAAGCTGCACTTGTAGTTGCATCTTCGCATTGCTTTTCAAGTGAAGCTATCCTCTGTGTAAAGGCAACATTTGAGATCTTCTCATTTTGCATCTCAACCTGAAGAAAGGCACTTTTGACCTATAGTTCATTGTACTTATCCTCAAATGTCTTCATAAGATCATCAACATGAGCCTCATGTTCCCTTTTACTCTTCTTAAGTTCTTCCTTCAACTGGGTTATCTCTTCTTTCCTCTTGTCAAACTCCCTATTTAAATTTCTAACAGCATGGATATTGGCACCTGTGAATGCACCCAAAACAGCAGCTGCATCTGTTGCACCTACCTGTGGGTCACTAGACTGTTGAGTCCAAAGTATTTGCTTAGAAATAGATACTTCCATCCCACTTTGATCCCTACCCCTCTTTTCCCCCTTTCTGATCACTGATTTATTAGGTTTGCTATAATAATATTCTCCTAGAGAGACAACAATCTCTTCATCAAATTCGTCTCTTGGATCAATGGATCCAGATGTGCTAATCACTGTAGAAACCAAAGAGGATGTTTGAGTAATGATAGGAGAGGGCATGGTCATGGTAATGTGAGTACTCAAAGGAGATATTTTTTGAACATGGGTTATTTCAGACATTAAAGAAAAGAGTAGCGTTGAAGATTCGAAAGATGGCAAATGCAGATTGATAGCTGCAAGTGGTGACGAAGACAGTAAATCCTCTTCAGTATTAGATGATGTTGACAAAGTAACTAAGGGTACATGTACAGGAATCTTGAAAATTGGTGCTTGAAAATTGCTTTGAACGGGGAATATTTCAGGGATAGAAGAGATTGGTGCGGTTGAATATTTTGAAGATGACAAGTGGAGATGGAGAGCTAAAAGTGGTGACGAAGACACCAACAACTTTTCAGTACCAGATAGTGTTGATGGAGTAACTGCTAATAGCTCTAGGGGAATCTTCACAATTGGTGCTTCTGAAATGTTTTGAACAGAATCTATTTGAACAATTGAAGATGAGAGTGGGGTTGAATATTCTGAAGATGGACAATGGAGATTGACAAATGAAAGTGGTGGAAAAGACCCCAAAAGCTTTTCACTACGAGACAATCTTGACAGAGTAATTGACGATAGGTGTAAGGGAATCTTGCAAATTGGTGCTTCTGAAATAATAGGTAGTGGAATGGATATTTGCACAATATCATATGTGACATATTCATGTGTAGATATCAAATCCTGATACAATTCAGACAGTGTAGGTGATATGCGTCCTCCTGCAGGCAAGGTAGATAAAGTATGGATGGATAAAAGGAGCAATGTTGAATACGAATACATAGACACAGATGAAGATTGTGAAACTATAGAAACATGTATAGAATCTTTCTTACCATCACCATCCAACAAATCTGTTAATAATTGCAGATATTGATCCACCTCTTCAGTGACAGGTGCAGAAGCTATCACCTTTTCTTCTAAATTTGAATCAACCAAATCGATAATAGGACCTATGGAGGAAGAAGCTTTCACCTTCAATCTTTTGAATAGTTTTTTTTCAACTATTTCGTCAGTATCACTTGGCTTACTGACTGTAGCAATCACCAGGATATCAGTAACAGTCACAGGAGCTGAAACTACCTAAGTATTCAACACAGAGGCCATTATTTCCAGCTTCTGTTTTGATTGTGTTGACGTAATTATTAAGGCTTTGACCTGCTCCCTGACTGGTACCTCTGGAAGGTCTTCCATTAGACCTTTTCCCTTTTCTCCGTCGAGAAAAATTGCCACTGATGAATTCTTCGTTGCTTCAGCTTCCTTTTGTTGTCTGTCCTTTCTTACTTTCTCCAAGACGTCAATCTGTAGTGCCCTGTAACGCTGAATCCTCTCTTTTAGTTTCTTTTGATGCTACAAGATGTGGGATTCCTCATCCTTTCTTTTGGCTCTTGCCAACACTTCAGAAAATGTACTAACACCCTGATAAATAGAATCGTCGGGAATTTCCTCATGCACATAATTAATTTTGATATGATATTGCTTAAAATGGGCATCGAGGAATCCCTTGGGATCGTGTTTTCTCTTGGTGGAAAAACCAAGCTTCAAAGACTGTATCTGTTCACCTAATACTGCAGCCCAGGTTGAAGTTGGAATAACCAACGATCCAAGGTGCAAAGGGAATTTGGGCCAAGCTTTTTTCGTAGGGCCAATAAGCTTCCTGTAAACCCCATCATTGAAATTTTGGAAAGCCACTTCTTCTAGAACCAACCTGTCAGGGACAATTCTGGGAAGCATATGAACAGTGTTGCTACCCCAAATTCTGATGTACTGAAAATTCTCGCCAACATACCAGTCACCCATTGGACCAATCAAACCTGTGCCTTCAGGTGAAAATGCAGGAGCTTCCTTCTTGAATATTAAAAAATAGATGGTGCCAAGGAAGTGTTGACATATATCATAGAACCTGGGTGCATAGTTAGTATCCCACAGTTCTGATAATAAATGGGCACCGGGGAGCTAGAAACTCCACTTCCATCGCAAATTAGGATATTTGAACTCAGCGCACAATATATCATAAATGAAGGATGAAAAGAAGAAATTGGGTTTCTTTCTGGCAATGGCCTTCTAGTACTCTTGGATAGAAATTTTGAGTTCTAGCGACAACATGGATGCCCACGGGAAAGCATCGCCAGTTGCTAAAACATGATGAGCTACTGCAGCCCATTCAGTCTTGAACACAGAACAATTAGGAAGGCCATACAGTCTGCATAACATAGCTACTAATAAGGAATAAGGTTCTTTGAACCAGGTAACAGGGTAAAGCTCATCAGACCTCTTCGAGAATTTACTAGGTTGGTGCATCCACGATTTTAACATTTCTTCGAAATTGAACCTACTTTTGGAGGTTTGTGGAAGTTCTGCAGTAAGGGGTTGTCTTACTGGTTTAAGGGCATAAGCCTTCGTAAATACGTCAGGAAGAAAATTGGCTGTCTCTAACCCTCTACTATCATTCAAACAATGGTATTTCAAGTCCACATGTCCTACTATCCATTTGATTGCGTCATTGTACGGGAGGGTAGCAAGTCTAGCAGCAAGAGAATGAAGTCCAGAATCCCTGATTCTTTTGTAGGCCAACTGGTTATCTTGAATATCAGAAAATTTGTCATTGTCAAAAATTTCATAAACCTTTGTACTTGACCTTCCTTTGCCTTTCACAAATGCTACAGGTGGGATAAGAACGAATTCGGTTGGCCGCATTTCTTTGCTTCATGTAGAGGCAAGATTTACTGTTTCAAATATCTAAATTTCATGATGGATCCTCAGAGTTGGGACAACAGACGAAGCTGGGAATATAATCTTGACCTATATAATGTTGCGAATGGCGTCTAGGGACTCAATTACTGGTCAGAAAAAACATATAATACGTGGGAATGTCCTTTCTGTACTGGATTCATCGAGACATTTCGTCCACGCTGAGAGATTTGGTTCATCAACCGATCTTGAACCACATATATTTCATTTTCTTCTCCAGTTATATTCACTGTGGATTAGGTTCTTATCAATATCTTCACAATTTAATTCAACGGAATCAACACAGACCCTCAATCTGCAACCTGCCTTCATCTGGACCGCCCGATCGTGGGTACATTTTATATTTCGCCAAGCTGGTTCGATTCAATACATCGCGCAAATCTCATCTACGGACTACATTTGATCCCTCGATCAAATCTCAAATAACATATATATCGTCCATCGTCATCCAGCTAAACTTTCCCGAAACCTTAATCCAGCAATTTTCGGGCTACGGATTGCAGGAACTTGAACTGTATTATTGTTATTCGCAATTTTCGGCATAATCATTGTACGCGATAATTTTAAGTCACTGTCAGTTATTTTTTATTATTTCTTGCACACTTTATAATCCAAAATCGAAACCCCAAAAAAACTCAATTATAAATGTCTTAACCTAAAATTTCAAAACTCAGTATTAATATGCACTTTCCCAAGGTAAAAAGCAAAGGTTGGCTTGCGAAAAGACATAATATTTTACCCTCTCGGCATTTTTTTGCACCTCTTGGTGCAAATGCTAGTAATATAATCTGATCTACATTGCCAATCTTCACCTCTTACTCGTTGTACAAGTAATATGAGATCATGCTTATTGTACATGATACTAACTCAACTCTTATGAACACGAGCTTCATCATAGACCTATACAAAAGTAGTGTGTTGTATAAGCATAACCTATGTAGAGGCAAGTAACATTCTAATCACTTTCACATTATATATCTCTCTATATTGAATATCATAATACCATCTCTTTCTAAATTAATACAGGCATTATGTGTAATCAATGACATCAATGACAATAGTTTAGATTACAATCAATACAAGGAATCAACTCACTTATCTCAGCTTACAACTTAGATTAGTATGGATAAGTTTACAGTGTGTTCATTACAACAAGTACCTATGTTTCCCCTAATTAACTACGTTGTAATTACTATTCAAATTTGTATAAGCTTATATTATAATCAACTCGTGATAATTTAATAAATATGGTAATAACATTAACATACGAATGAATTATAAATTATCATTTAGACTTGAACTTTCATTATAAAAATATGGAAATGAAACATTATTCTAAGATCTCCAAAGTATTTATATTTGTTATATATTTAAACTACTTATTCAAGTTTCCAATATTGATGTGTGTTGCATACTATTGAGGGGATGAATGTCATATCAATAATGCAAAAGTGAGTGAACATAGATAGTGATTTGTCGAATGCATTTTAATTTAGAATGAATACTTGGCCAACAATTGGCTTGCAGATTTACCTTGGATATTTACAATATCCATTCAATGGGGTGATTATTCATGGTAACTAAAGGTTTACCCTCCTGCACAAATGGTTACTTAACTTGGTTCATGGGTTCTGCTCAATGTACTATCATAGAGCTAAAACAAGTTAAGAGTTCGATAACTCCATCATACATTTCGGGTGTTTGCACCAGGATATGCACTATGTGTGAGGTCATGAATCCATGTCAAATTATAGACTTGAGCCTTCCATCATCAAGGTTTATATATTGTTTGAATCATTTTTGTTGGATAACGCTTTGCTTGTTCATGACATTTATGTTACCAATATAACTTATGTTTAGAACACTTTATTAATGTATAATGTTTCAACTGTTTGATACAAGGGTTATTGAAGAAGAGGTGAACTTATATGTACTCATAAGGTGGAAAATGATCAATCTCCTATCACAAACTACTAAGTCACAGAACACACTCTACAAGAATTATAAATAATTGGGTTTAAGAGCTTAGGTAATTTGACTATTGTCTTTATGTTGTCTTCCTTCGTTAATCCATTTTAAAATGTAAACAAGGTTCCTTCTCTTTCTTTCTAACCGTAATTTTATTTACTTTGTTGGGTTATGACCAACAATGGGGGCCACCCTCTTTAACTACATGCTTGAGTGAAATTATAGGTACACACATTACGTACATGTATATGGCTCTCCATAGACTGCATTCGTGAATTAATGACTACTAGGAGATATCATTTAATATTTTAAAGATTCCATTATGTAATTTAAAGTAATTACGGTGTAATATGGGCTTACTAATTGCTGATAGGCATTAATTTCAATGTTGTTTTCAAAACATAATCGTCAAATGGTGGAAAATTGCACAATTTAAGTGTTGAAACTGCCAAACTGCACCCAACCAAGCGACCCAAACATGAACAAAGAAGTGGAGGTCCATTTCCTCTTGTGAGGAATACACTACAGTGTGCACAATAAACAAGGAATTAGTTGTGCATAAATGCGAGATAATTGGATTATAACTTTCTTCTGGGGAGAAGTTGGACTTATGCTATGTGTGCAATTGCCTCGGCTGTTCTTCGAGTGGTGGTGTTTCCACACGAAGGAAAGTTGGTTACTGTTGACCAACTTAGTTTTAATCAGAAGGGCCATATGGAAACTAATGAGTCCACCATGCCATTGGTTTATCAGGTCAAACCTGCGTCAGAGAGCTTGGGGGTTGGAATGTATGCATCCTTAATGGGCACATTCGATATCCTAGTCTCGATAAATTGCTTAGATTCTACTAGTGTAGGGAAGTCTATCACAATAGTTGTCGATAGAACAGATCCTTGGGTCCTTCCTTCTCGTTACCAACCCGAAGTGCCCTTATCAGCAGTGGAAGTAGCTTAGCAAGCTATCGTTAACACCACTGTTGATACCATTCCAGTTCCTCCTACAGTCTTAGAGGAGCCAGCAGAAGCCTATCTTCCCGCTTGGGCAGAAAACTCCTTGTATACTGACTATTGATTAGACATGGTTTTGCCTTCAGACGAAACCATTTTGGAAGCTATGAGTGGGCGAGATAAGATCTGTGAAGATCTTCACCATAGATCCTACTTTCTTCTAGAGTTAAGCAGGATTGAAAATCAAGAGTTCCATATGAGACTGGCAGGTGATGCTGATATACCAATCAATCCCTTACCAAGGGAGGGAATATTTGTCGAGGGGAATATGGCAAACATTTCCATTACTATCCCTATCAACATCTCTATGAACCCCAACTTTGTGAAAAATGTATATATTGGTGCAAACTGCTCTTCGGAAGAGATTGCTATCTATACGACCTTATTTAAGGAGTTTCACGACCTGTTTTCTTGGTCATATGAGGAGATGCCAGGCATATATCCATCGATAGTTGAACATGAAATATGAACCTATTGTGATGCCAAACCAGTTTAACAAAAACTTAGACCTGTCAATCTGCATAAAGTGGCAGTCGTTAAGGCTGAAGTGGAAAAGTTGTTGAAAGCTGGTTTTATTTACCTGATCGCTTTGATGGAGTGGGTATCCAATCCTATTCCTGTCAATAAAAAGCATGGGACGATACGTGTATGTACTGACTTTCACAATTTAAACAAATCTTGTCCTAAGGAAAACTACCCCACACCATTCATAGATCAACTCATTGATGCTTGTGTGGGGAGTGAGGTTTTTTAGTTTATGGATGGTTTTTCTAGGTACAATCAGATTCGAATCAAGCTGGAATACCAACATAAAATGGATTACAAGAAAATGCATTTTGGATTGAAAAATGAAGGGGATACCTTTCAGCGGGGAATGAATTTTTCCTTCCATGACATCAATACTATTGTCAAACCCTACCAAGATGACCTGCCTGCGCATTCTCGTAAGAGGATTGATCATCCAGATCACTTGTGCTTAATTTTTGAATGATGCAGGCATTACACAATACGTTTGAATCCCCGCAAGTGTGTTTTCTGTGTTGAGTTAGGTAGGATGCTCGGGTTCATAGTTTTTAACAAAGGTATTCAAGTGGATCCTTTGAAAGTTGAGGCCATTGTAAATCTGCCTCCTCCTCGTTCCATCAGGAAACTTCAGAGCCTGCAAGGAAAGTCTAACTTTCTTCAACGTTTTATCGTGAATTATGCCAAGATCACCAAATATTTCATGCGACTGTTGAAGCATGACACCCCATTTGTATGGGATGAAACCGCACAACTTGCTTTCGAGGAATTAAAGAAAGCTTTGTTGTCGACCCCTTTGTTGCGTCTGTCAGATTACTCTCATGATTTTATATTGTATTTGGATGCATCTGAGTTGACCATTGGGGTAGTGCTAGTCCAGGAAGATGATAAGCTCCAAGAGCATGTCATATATTATCTTAGTCGTGCTTTGGTTGGCCCTGAACTTCGGTACTCCCACGTTGAAAAGTTGGCTTTAGCAGCTGTGTATGATGTTTAGAGGTTACGTCACTACATCTTACTGAGGACTACAACAATAGTGGAAAATGTTAATCCTTTCCAATATGTCTTATCCCGACGCATAGTTGGAGGAAAATTCAACAAATGGATAGTCATTTTCAAGGAGTTTGACTTGGATTTTCAATCCACCAAATCGAAAAAATCCTTAGTTTTTGCAGTGCTTATTGCAGAATTTCCAGTAGAAGAAGATGTAGCCATTGAAGAAGACTCATTCCCAGATGAGCACATTTTTTTGATTTCCACCTCTGACCTTGGGTATGGAGATATACTTGTCTATCTCTAGACTCTGAAGTGTCATGCAACCTTCCTGCAACCTTTTCGCGGGAAGAACGAAGCAAACTACGCGTACATGTGAAAAAATACCTCATCATCGGGGATACTTTATATCATAGAGGGGTAGACTTTGTTTTGCATTAGTTCCTCACCCACGAAGAGGCTGAGAGTGTCGTAAATGATGCCCATAGCGGAGCATGTGGGGATTATTTATCTGGGTTAGCAACGACCCATAAGATTTTGCGTGCTGGTTATTTCTGGCCCACGATCTTTAAAGATTGCATGGAAGCCGTGAAGCATTGTCATCCTTGTCAACTTTACACCAAAAAGATGCAGCCGCATCCTGCTCCACCGTTTCCCGTCATCGTAGTGGGACCCTTCACCAGGTGGGGGATAGATTACGTGACATGCAACCCAGTTTCAGGTTGGGGGCCCAAATACATCATTGTCGCTATGGATTACTTTACAAAGTGGGCAGAGGCAATGCCCACCTTCAAGGCTGGCAGGGAAACTGCAGCTTTTTTTCGTTTTCAACTAGATTATCGCATTTTTCGGTATTCTTAAAGAGATTGTCACTAACCATGGCACTCATTTCCAAAACAACATGATGACCAAATTGGCTACTATGCTAGGGTTTAAACAAGAACATTCATCTTCTTTCTACCCGCAAGCGAATGGTCAAGTCGAGGCAGTCAATAAGACCTTAAAGACTGTTCTCAAGCGTACTATCAGCAGAGTCTAGTCAAATTGGCACATCATGTTGTATCTTGCACTTTGGGCTTATCGAACCAATGTGATAACTGCCATGGGGTTCTCACCTTTCCAACTCGATCACGGGGTGGAAGTAGTAACCTTGGTTGAATGTGAAATCCCATCATTAAAAAGTGCCATTCATGTGTTACCTGACACGACTGAACTGGAAGAACGCTTGCTACATTTAGAACATCTAGATGAACAACGTAGAGATTCGTTGACAACAAACGAGACTCATAAAAATAGGGTTAAAAATCAATATGACAAATCTGTTGAACCTAGGGTTTTTTTCTGAAGGGGAGCTTGTCTTACTCTGGGATTAGGACAAAGAACCCCTGGGGAAGGAAAATTCCGGTCTATGTCTTTATGACCCTATGTTGTGTCAAAATTTTTGAAGAAAGGGGCATATGAATTAACTGGTTTCGAAGGGAATAAGCTGTCGGAGCCCAGAAATTCCTTCTACCTGAAGAAGTACTATGCTTAGGCTTATCACTTTTTCTTGTATTTTATTGTATGTAACTTTATGTACAATAGTTAGCCAGTTTGTGTTCTTATATTGTATGTTGGTTGTTAGAGATGTCTTTCGAGCGGTTCATAGGTTTTGCAGACGGCACTAGTCGTCACACTTGCAACCTGGCTTCAATCGCATGGGTTATTTACTAACCTTCAGGACAGCTAGTTGCCTCTAGAGGAACTTGCCTAGGTCCTACTACCAATAATGTAGCCGAATACAGGGCCATCATTGAGATTTTATGGGATGTTTTGTCACGTGGCATCACCTAGTTGGAAATTAGACTTGACTCTCAACTGGTGGTTTCCCAGCTCAATCGAGCTTATCAGGTGCAAAACCCTATTTTGTTACGTAAATTTTCGCAATTTAGGTTATTGGAAAGAAAATTTGATTTTATTTCATTTAATCATATTCCAAGAAATCAAAATTCATTAATTGATGCATATGCGAACTATATCTTAGATTGGCACTTAACACACATTTTATAATAATACATAATAGATACATTGTGAATACATGTAAATAAACTAACAATATATATATATATGTGTGTGTGTGTGAATATATGTCCATAATATAGGTCGAGTTTTGAGCCTTAGATCCAGTCATAAATGTATACATATACAAAAATATACAAAATTTGGATCGCAATCCATAAAATGCCACTAGATCTAATCTTGACCACCCTGGTCATCCTGATCACCCTGGTCACCCTGATCATCGGCCTCCTCGGCTTCTTCAGCTGCAGCAGCCTCTGCGGCCTCTATGTAGACAAGTAAAGCCCCGACTACCCTTCTCATAAGGCGTATCCAGGTGGGTGGAATCTCGTCAACAAGTTCCTGCATGATGGTAAGAATCTGCTCAATGCGTATGCTTGGGACTCTTTGGGTAAGCCTGGCCAGCTTCCCCTCAAGTACCCTAATCAAACCTTGATCTTCCCCTGCCACTTATCGTATGTACATCCTAGGATGCTCATCAGGGTGGACACGTCCAATATCTGCATTTTAAACATTAAATGGATTAAAAACCCTTATACATATGTATATATATTTATGTTAAAAATTCATAAAAATTTAAAAACTTGAAAAACCAAAATACCTAGCGCTCCCCATACTCCTCCAAGAGGGAGGATGAGATCATTGTCACCTTGAAAGTCTAAAACATCATAGGGAAACTGCTCCAGTGTTGGCAACTATCGCCCCCACCACAAGTAGAAATCATCGTCATACACGCTCTGAACTGACCCCCCTCCACCCTGGTGAAGGAAAATCTCTCCCCACCTAGTCATTCTAGGCTAACGAGGCGAGAAGACTGGAAGTGGTACCGCGGGGCTGATTGCGGGCACTCCTCAAAAAAAAAGGCCACCATTACACTAGAATATCCAAAATTCTTTCGTTGGCCTCTCTTGCAATCAGAGAGTTGTTTTTTCATGATCGGGGTTATTCCTGAGCACTAGTCAAACACAGTTCCCTCTAAGCACTCTACAACAATTCTCATTTGGTTTTGAGTAGCAAGATGAAGCGATGATGATCCTGCAACCCTCACTATAGTACTCACTAATACCTATATCATGAAGTTACTAATATTTACAATAGGGATACATGATATGTTTTTCTGACTGCCGGACGTGCAATAATTTTTTATGTAATCCTGAACACTCATGGGGTCACCACCCCTTCCAGTACCCTTGAGGCTGATAGGTGTCCCCTGTCTAGACAAGCCCGTAATGAAGTATATGTCTTCCAGTGCCACCTCTAAGATTTCACCTTGAAGGTCAAAGGCCCAAAGGTCATGGTCCCAGTAGCCAATCAAAAACTCGAGTAAGCAGACATTGGCCCGCATAGGTGAAGTACAAAAGAACTTCAATAGCCCACTTTGCCACAAATATTGCACATTGGGGGCACTGCGGAGCACGACTCGGTCCATATATTCATGTTCCCGTTCCCTCCAGTCCAACACCATGTTTAAACCTATCCATTAGACCAATATTTAACATTAGAATCCATGAAAATTCTTTAAATTTTGGCCCTATTTCATTTTCCCATGTCACGCAGTACATGCGACTATCTTTTAGACAGGTCATGTGTGACATGCGGGTTGCATTTGTGCAGGTCGTATGTAAAATGTGTGTACGCGACTGTGTAAGTCGCCTACCCGCGTGTACTGTGCGACCTCCTTAAGGCAGGATTAAAACATCCAAATTTGCATAAAATTGGAAATGTAAATGATTAAAATGGAAGAGAATGAAGAGCTAGTTTACCTGGAACTTGGGGATTTGAAAATCGTCCACCGGTTTGTCCACAATGAGAAATTCAAGCTAGAGGTAAAATGTTGCCAAATTAGGTTAGAATTTCAAATGGTATGTTTTGATTTCTATTTTTGGGCTATATATAGAAAAATTTCAAATTGTGGGATTTTAGCCTATAGTTTCAAAAATTATGTTATAAATTGAACTAATGCCATGCCATTTTTCCTAATGTAACAGATCCAAGGTCGTTTAAAGTCGTTATTCACTCATATAGGGTAGGATTTTGGTCATTCATATGCATTTTTTTCATCTATACCTAATTCGTTTTAACCCTAGGATCACTACTTTGACCATAGACTATGGTATTTAAACCATTTTTACCTTGTCTATACCATTGTTCTTTTGTGGATAGGGCCTTCCTTCCATGAGTACCCTAGTCTAGAACACATTGTTGTCTTTTGGTACTCATGCCTCATTTGTCATAGGTTTAGGGGAGCCTTCTGAGCTATTTTCATGCCAAATTGAGCCTCATTTTGGTCTCTTTCTACAAGATATCCCCTTTATAAGGCTCCCCTCCCTTATGGATTTTCTTTAGGCCCAGGTCTAACTCAAAATAGACTTGAATTTCGAGTAAACTTGTCCATTTAGGCTTGTTAAGAATATGTGAATGGGCATCCACATTGTTGGTAGGTTATCACTTTCTCGGACCATGTGGAATAATATGAGAAATGAACACTCTTTTTTCTACGGAATTAAGAAGAGTATTCCCAGGTATAGTTTTATCGCTTTTTCAGGCCCGAGGGACTAAATTTACAGAAAAGGAGCGCCTAGTATGAGCTTAGTTTTCTCTTTTTCGTGCTATGGACCTAAACATGAAAAAGATTTCGAGTGTACTTTATGCCTTTGTCATGCTCGTTAAACACTAAAAAACAAAGCATTGAGTTTGCTGTTGTAAGCCCCATTTCTCAGAACCAAATGGATCTTTTTGAGTGATCTTGCTTTCCTTCACACTCGTAAAACTCAAGCTATAAGCTGCTTTTGAAGGGGTGGTGGGTAGGTGGTAATTTAACCTTTTTTGGACCTCCTTGACTAAGTATGAAAAAGGTGCACCTTACTTCTTCGAAAACTAAGAGAGTTATTCTGTGGTATGTTTTATACTTTTCCGGCCTCAGGGGACTAAATTGGATGAAAAAACACCCCCTTGGAGTCTTCTTCGGAGTTTTCAGACTCTCTAAACATGAAAACACCAACGGGCATGTACTAGTTTGGGCTCGTAAAATCCATGAATAAGTGACATTATCAAGCATTATTCTTTCTCCTCTTCAAGCTTGTCAAAAATGAAGAGAGACCCAAGTTGACTTTCCTGGACTCGTTAAAATTTAACAGGAAAGATAAGGAAGAAGTTTTCTCTTTGGGTTATAAATAGTGGCAACATGTCATCCTTGAACATAACACTTCTGAACTTTCTAATACTCATGTTTTACTTTATCCTTCCAGCTCAGCTATCACTTCGAGTCTTTACTCCTCCACTTTTCCTTTATACATGTGGAATCTGCACATGTCTCCTACATGTCAAATAAGTATAGTTGTGCTATCTGTAAGTTAAAAGCTGCCTTGGGTCATCTCTATGTCGTGCTCACTGTTCAAGGATTTATCTGTTCCTCTGATTATTACCCTGATTCCATCATTATCCTATCTGAGTATTACTTGTGTCTACCTTCCCGCATCCAGTTCCTAGTCACTCTTGTTATCCGTTGGAGGATCTATTGCCTTCCTCATCATAGTATGGTTTGATCATTAGTACTTCCTAAAGACAAAGACCTAGAGTTTTGACGATGGTACCTTAGATTTCACTATCACTATTGGTAAACTCCTTTGCTTCAGTTGTCAGTTTCACCTATTGATTGACAATCTGTTGAGTCCTTTCCATGTTCGACTTCAACGCACTTATTGACATGCCTAGGATTGTACCGGTTCCTTTGGATTCCGATGAAGACCTTAGGTTCACCTCTATGACCTAAGTTGTGCAAGACTGCGTTATAATCAGTTACACAGCTTCCAGATTTTGAGGAATCATCATTGTATATTATGGCTTCGATCCACCTTTGTAATATACATGGTTTTGTACCCGTATCATATGATGTAATCAAATATTGTAAAGGAGCCAGTGTTCCAGTATATTGAAGATGGCATCCTCAGATATTATTTTGTATATGACATTGATATGTAATTGTTTCAGGTACTTCCTCTACTGCCTTGGACTTCTGAGTTCTCTAAGATAAAGATTATAATGTATTTCGGACATTGCTTCCCTTTGACCTCACACATTAGGGGGCATATGTTATCAGCCAAAATGACACTTCTCCGTCCGAGTGTTGACATGCATTATGTCGACACACAAAAGGACAATGAGGATTGAAGTGGCCAAAACACTATAGATGTTCATGATCATTGGTGCATGATCTCCAGCCAGCTTGATATATTTTTATTCTGAGACTAGGGTTGCACACACGACTATGTGCATTGCAACCCGCATGTACCTTGAACACGCGAGTTCCCTTTGAACAACAAGTGTGTCATACAAGCCTTGCTTAAAAAATACTCGCGTGTACCTTAGTTGACCTTAAAAAATATAAATCGTGATTAGATGAGATTAGTTGGGCTTTAATCCATAACTATCCCAACTGTCTCAACCATCCTAACGTTCGAAACCACTCTCTTTCCCAATGTATAAATAGAGGCCTTGGGATGGGGCTAAGGAATAAATTTTTCAAGAAAAAAGTTATGCTGGTGGTATACCTTTAGAGTCTTGGAGCAGCATAACTCAGAGTCCTTGGTTGTAGAGGAGTCCTTGTGTCAGAAGGTGGGTTGTATTATCACCTATTCACTGTTTGTTAATAAAGAGAATTCTTCTTCCAATCTTTGTATTGTGCTTTCTCATGTATATTGGTTAATGAATGATGTCATTTATATTATTAATGTGTGTTTCATCTAACCTCTAATATATATATGTATGGGATATTGCTTGAAGAATTGTCTCTTTGCAGGTGAAGAGAAGCAGCCCAAGAAGATTTAAAGAAGATTGAAGCGAGAGAAGATCAAGCTTGGGTCAATCGTCATAAACCGGGTAAGCCAAACTCTCTTCCTATTCTCATTTCTTTTTCTGTAAAAGATGATTGTCTGTAAGTCTAATAGTAAGTTGGTAAACCCAGACCTTAAGTTACAATGGTGTATTGTCTCGTACAACAGAGAGCAATTCGATTTCAGAAACATCTATGGGCTTCACAGGAGAAAAATGACCTCTTCAAACCTCCAATTCGTGGATCTCTTCTCCCATCCATTGTGCAACACCAAAAATGGATTTCCCAGCCATGGAAAATGAAGAGATTGTAGAAAATCGTGAGGGAAAATGCCCCAGCTATCTTTGGCTGCATGACGAAGAGAAAACTATGGATGATGAATGGAATGGGAACCTATTTCTAGGTGATAAATTGCTCCATAAGAAAAATACATTTTTCAAAAATGATGGCTTGCCCCAATACAAATTTGACTGCCATACTCTTCCATTCCCAATGCATTAACTGCCCCAACCAATTTTTGGAAGATTTAAATGATTGGGTGCATAAGACAAAATGGGTAGTTGAGAGTTTATGGTTTCTCTCATTGACGTTTGGCTTTACACTATTGGCTCACGGGTTTGAATAATTTCCCTCCCTATTCCTTGTGAAATCATGCCCACATCTCTTTGTTGCATTGCATAGCTAGTTGTGGGTATTTAATTAAATTGCATTTATACATGATGTTCTCAATTTATATTGTTCCTGGCTAGCACAAGAACTATAGGTATGGATTTTTAATTTTTAATTGTCGATACATAAAACACTAAATCCATGGTGGAGCCTTGACCATGATTTAATATCAATATTTACATCATGTACAATTTTAATACAATGGGGTCAAAATCGGGATATTACAAGCGCCACATTCAGAACTTTGCTTCAACCCACTTTCAATTTGAAAATATGAGTAGCTTATAAATAAACAACACCCTAGCACCACAACTATGAAGCTCCCACTGTGTGGTGCCATTAATATATATCCAACATTATGATGTATCTCTAACTTTTGTTATAATATGTAATCTATAACTTTGTGTAGCAATCCATATAGGCATAACAATATTACCTTTGAAAATACAGAAGTTCAATGAGATGATGCCAGGAATTCGCAAAGCATGAGAGGTAAGTGCAAGAACCAATCACAAACCCTAATCCATGGTAGGAACCCAATTTGGTAGTGCATGGCATGAAAACACACGCCAACAATGAACATGTAGAAGCACACAATGTCTAGCCCATCAAAAAGAGGAAACCACTTGTCACTTGGCATACTGGCCAAATAATGCCTGATTTTTACATCCTTGGAAGATAGAGGTTGCAAGAAATAACAAGCATGAAAGATTGGGTTGTGATGGAGCTGCACAAATGCACTATTCAGGGGCAATAACACATAATAAATTAGCATGCCAACACGAAACATAGTGTTACGAGTATAGTGCATATTCCAACACACAATCAAACATCAAACACTCATGAAGCATGGAATGCATGCATGCAGCCACATGTCTCATATTTGTCGAAGGAATACATTCTTTACATATCATTTACTAACTCCCCATCAATTGAAATGTTTTGGTAGGCAGCACATGGCTGATATACCTATCGGCATCAACAGTGCTCTTTTCATGTTAAATATTCTTGTGGCCTTTCTGTCATTTCATGTGCTCACAAATGTCTTCGGTTGACAAATGTCTGAAATATTTTGATAAACGTTATCTTATAGTCTTGTATGAGAAATGTATGATTTGGGAGCTACCAAATTTTTAACATAATTTAGTAGCATTGTTAATCTTAATTTGTTAGTCTCATCAATAAAACTGTTTAATCTACTAAATGATATGATATTATATTATGACAACCATAAACAATTTTCGATTCTAATTTATAACGATAAGTCGACGGAATCTGATTTATTTGTTTATATTTTTGAACAAATTGTTCTTGAATTTTATGCATACCCCTCACTGAAAGGCTTGAATGTTCTCTTTCTAATACCTAAATATTTTCTATTAATTTATCTTTCTATCTATATCAAAACAAATGGTACTTGCACAAAGGAATCGTTGTTGGATGAACGTTTTCCATGTTAAAGAATTACCATGTCAATTACAAAGCGATAGGCATATTAGAGATATGAGATAGGTATATATCATGCAGTTTTTTTTTATGATAATATGTCCATAAATATTAAAATAATATTCTATATATCAATCATCCTTGTTTGTCATAACTGGTACACATTTTGACAAACAATATTCAACATATCAATCATCTGTGTTAGTCATAACTCGTACACATTTTGACAAGCAATAGCTTCATCAGCTGGTGAAGCCCATCATTTGGCAGTCCAGGTTGCCTTCAATGTCCCTTGTAACATTAATTAAATTGTGGGATTTGTATATGAGAACAATGATAGATAGAAGTGAAATTTATATTTTGAAAACAGAAGACATATGGGTGCAGTTATGATTAAGAAGATTGATATCTATAATGGAATGATGTGAAAGTTCATGAAGAGAGCTGGAGAGGCAACTAGCTGAGAAAATGGCATAATTTCACTTCTATGCAGCTAATTATTAGTTCTCTTTATTTGCACGCTAAAGACGTTTAGGTTAAATTCTCTGAATTAGATTCTCACGTGTACAGAGAGTCAAGAACAAAGATGGACAATAGATAATTTTGCAAACTGCTCTGAAAATCAGGAAAGCATTCAAAATGGTTGTCTCGGCCATAAAGAGATAAGATACAGAAAGTAGAGAACAAAGATCCAAAAGATGTGCATAATATCCTAAGAAAGTATCCTAAGATGCAACGCCTAGAACATTCATTGTCGGATTTAATTAACAACTATATCTACCTACCAACCTTGGCAGGTATCAGCTGCCATGCAACACTTGTTTTTAAGTTGTGGTTGAGTTTCAATCTTGGATTGATTTTTTACATTTTGTTTGATTTTAAACTTTATTTCGGTGGACTGAACAATATCATGCTTTTGAATCACCTTGGTGGAGCCCAAGGATGTCCTTTCCTCAAAACCAAAAGTCATTCTTTGTTTGAAAATTCAAGACTTTTTCTTGTGTTTTCGCTTTGTTTTCTCGAGTTCTTTTACTCTAGAAAGTTTCTAAGTTTTCCTTTTTCGCGTTACTTTCTCGATCCATGTTTTTTATGTTATTGCATTTTTTTCTTTTTTTTTCTAATAAATTTGTATGTTTGTTTTTTATTTTATTTTACTTTAATGTTTCTTTTGGTTATTAATAAAACAATATTTACAATAAAAATATGCCCAAACAAAGAGTTAAAATGTTTAGTAATGTCCTCTATATAGACTTCGGAAGGGAGTGGGGAACTTTCTTTCAAATGACCTTCCCTTAGTTTTTCTTCTTCTTAAGGTTCAACCTCTTTTATAGTTTGGTTTACACCCCTCTAGCTTGCCTACATCAATCACCCATCTACACGAATTTGGAAGGCCATACCTTTTATTGAATTCAAGGTCCTCATGTCGTATTGGGAAATAACCACCTAGTTGAAGTAAAAATTAAGATAGCATGAGTATCCATAATGGGTATCAATTAGACTTGAAATTGAGACCTCTCGAGATGACGAAACATCCAAAGGAGGGTAGTTTGACCAACTAAACTATAGGTCTAATCCCAACCTTACTTTAGCTAATTTGAAATAGTTCATACACATCAAACCATCGAACTCTTACTCAACAAATTTGTCAAGCCGAATCTAAAGATTGCCTCAACCCATCCTTCAAAAGTTAGACCAATCAAGTGATTTTGATAATGCATGTTTCCTTACGAGTAGGATTTATGGGAATAAAGTGAGCACCTTTTCGCTATGTATCAACCATAACCATGATAGTATCATGTTGCTTCACTATATTTTGAAATTTATAATAAAGTCTATTACTATCACCTCCCATTTCCATTCTGAAAGTGGAAAAGATTGTAGCAAATTTCTTGGATGTTGATGTCGATCATTCAACTACAGAAATTCCATGCATCTTGTAATGTATTCAATGCCATCATTTTTCATTATAGGACAAAAATGTTGCATCTTTGATAAAGCAATCATTTTTTGGTAGCCTAGTACATGGCCAGAATGTGGTCCCTTATGGATCTCATTAAATTAAATATCATCATTCAAATTAAATATTGTCACTATGGATTTCATATTTCCATAGTAGTCATGGACTTGGAAATACTTCCCTATCCCAAAAAGCCAGGTCTCAACTTCCTTTCCAAACATTACCTCTCCATCAAAAGCATGTGTTTTTTTTTCCAAATTCTCCCTGTATGTTACTATGGAGGGCATCTTTATCCTTTTCCTATGAGAGGAAGATGTCAAATTCTATAATGAATCTTCAAAGGAAGATGGTTCAATGCCAAAAGATGTCGATGATGTTTAAATTCCATCACTAAATTCCTTCATCTTGGTGCTATGGGATCTCTTACATGAATAGTGCATGGATTTGCCTCTACTCATACTGCCATTGTTTGAATTCTATCCACGATGCATTTTCCTTTTTATATTTATCACGATTTGTTGTAGGGAAGCATTCAACTGGTTATGCTCCCCCTGAACTCTAATAAAAATCTCATTACCCGCTCTACAACTTTGGAGCTCTACTCTCAAGCTTCTTGTAGTATTTAAAATGTCTAGTGGATTCCCTTGAATTCATCATCCATCAAACTCATTCTTTGGATTTTTTTACCCTACATATTTTCACCCATAATTTATGACTGATGGTCATAAGGGATGTGCGCATATACTATGATGCCACCTTGCTGAATCTAAAAAGATGGAGTCTTTGCAACTCTGATTGGGCAGTAGGAATTGTACACAACAACAATCGTATTAGTTTAATAATATCAATGAAGTATCATTATAAAATTAATGTTTAATCAAGAGGTTATGCCCCCACTGGGACAATGATGCAACATGTACGTAAGACATTTTGATCATTCTCATTCTTAGCCCACAATAGAACCTAGTGTTAGAACTTGCGTTCATGCCACTATGCCATGTACTCATCCCCATATGTAGCCTTAACAAGGGAGTGGGGCACTTTTCTTTGAATTTCCCCCCATTTCCATCAGCTTGGACCCCTTTGTATCCCTTTTGTATTTTTCCCTTTGAAATGCCTTAGCTTATTATAAATATTTTATACACATTAAGCCACAAAACTATATTTAACCAACTCATTAGACATGATTCAAAGGTCACCCTCACCCATCCTTTGAATGTTAGACCCATTGGGTTTGTTTAAAATAGCACATTCTAAAAAACCCTAATAAACCATCAAGTTTATTTGAAGGAACATCTTTCAAAAGGCCCCAATGGCCATCAAGCCTCTTAGAACCTTCTTTGAAATATTTTTCCCAATGGTCACCGGGCCTCTTAGAACCTCTTTTGAAATAATTTCCCGATTGAAAATCCATTAGGGCTCTTTGAAATATCATACCTTTAACATACTTTTCCCAATGGAAAATCCATCAAGCCCTTTCAAATGAACAACCCCATCCCTAAAAGTTGTAGCTATTGGGATGCTTTAAAGGATCATCTTTTGAAAGGTCTCAATAGATCAGCATACCTCTTCAAACCAACATCTTTGAAAAGGCCCCAATATACCATAGAGCATCTTCAAAGGATCCAAACTCTTTCGAAAGCTCCACACGATCACAAAGCCATCAAGCTTCTTCAAAGAACCAAAACTCTTTTGAAATATTTTCTCAATGGCAATCAAACCCCATTTATAATTTTTTGCTCAATAGTAAAGTAATTGATCCATTTCATAAGAACAACCACAATCTCAAAAATAGTGACCATTCTTTTGAAATATCAAAAAGGCCATAATAGACTATAAGGCCTCTTCGAAAAAACATTTTTTTAAGGCCTTAATAGACCATTAAGCATATTTTAAATATCAATCTTCAGAAGTACATATTTTGAAAGGCCCCCATATATTATAAGGCCTATTTGAAAGAACTTCTGAAAGGTCGTGATAAACCATTAGGATCATTGAATGATGAGTTCCCATTCAAAAAGTGAAAATGAGAACATCAAACCTTTCCAAAGAAGACCGTGATTGGCCTACATTAAAATATTATCTTCCAAGTATTTTACTTTGGCATATTCAAAAACATTTTGAAATAAATAAGGAGAACAAATTAAAAGTATTTTCCTTTGAATATGTGAAACACATAGAACCCCTTTCAAAACAAATAAAACATAGGTCGAATATGTGAAACACATAGAACCCCTTTCAAAACAAATAAAACACAGGTCAAATTGGCTACCATTCAAAGTTACCACTTCGAATATGGTAATCGACATAAACATTGGTTAATAAACCAGCTAGTAAGATTCAAATGTCCTTTGAACTCTAATCTTGAATACTTTGAAGGGACCTTCTCAATGTGGCATTTGGCATTTGGATTGTAGCCACACCATAATACATACTTAAATATGTCCATACAATATGGCAATCAACATAAACATTAGATAATAAACAAACTAGTAAGCTTCAAATGTCCTTTGAACTCTAAGCTTGAAGACTAGTAAGGGTCTTCTCAATGATGGCATTTGTCTTGTAGCCACACCATAATACATACTTAACATTTATATGTCCATATATTTGATATCCAAAATTAAATGCATAGTAAATATTCAAATCCAAATAACTCTAAGGCATTTCAATTTTTACTGAATGTTCGATTAAGCAATGCAATAGCCCTAGCGACTCTTAAGCCTTAGACTTGAACCACAAATAAGGTATTCAAAGAATATAAATACAAAAAAGCATATACCAAATACAACTAACATAAAATAGGTGAAATATACCCTTGTATTAATAAATATTATAGAAATAAAGTAATGTTGACATGCCTCTTAAGTTAGGGTGACCTCCAACTGAGGATAGATCCAATTACAATAGTACTCAACAAAAACATTCCATAGCCTCATATCTCTATAAATTTTATCTCAATAAAAAATCCCTAGCTACTCGTGGTCACGTGATTAATGAGTACTAACTATCTATTGGGCCTTATTTGATATAGATAACCCTTTTACATTAAATAAGTATCCATTAATTATTTAATGGGTTGTCACATCCCCACCCCTCATACCAACGATGGAGAGGACGCGACCAACACACTACTGTTATCCAATGGGCGATCTAGCCCCATGAACATAAAGATAAAAGAAAATGAATTAATATAAAAACATGCACAGATGCATAATGCAATCTACAGCGGAAGAAAACACATTCATTTCATTCATGCATTCATCATGTTCATAAATCATTAAAAAAATAGTTTATAGAGATTAAATACACAAGAATACTTATCTGGAAAAGAAGTTGGCCTGCAACTAGCTACGTCACTGCAACGTTCCACCCAACCATAGGCCAGTGTGCTCATCAATCTCTCAGCATCACCGCCACCCCCAAGCTAGGCATGATTCCACAAGGCACTATGGAAATAACATGCTCACACATAGCCCAAAACCAAAACATCCGCAGTCAAGCCAACACACTGTTGGGTTTCATAGACTGTCTAGCCAAGCCAATAAGAAATTGGGTTTTACATGCTGCTAAGGAAACTAACCAACAACACTTGGGTTCCTTGGACTTATCCAACCAAGCCACACTTGCATCAAACACAAAGTCAACCCACTTTATCAAACACAGTCATACACAACTGTTGGATATGAACAAAACGTTATTGGGAACCAAAATGGAAATAGAAATTGGGGTAAACAACCCAGCATGAGGAAATACATTTTCAGGAAAAGTTATTTGGCTTCACAGAGGTAAAAACAGCCTCATCAAACCCTCAGACTGCGGATCTATTCTCCCATCTACTCGGCATTACCAAAAATGGGATTTGCAATTACAACCGGCACAATAAAATGGGGAAAACATCCCTCTGATAGAAATTTGATTTTCTAGAGTTGTTTATGGCCCTAACGTGGCTAAAACAAAGTCAACAACACCCAAAATTCGTGGTTCTCTTCTCCCACTCGCTGGAAACTCAAAAACAAGTTTCCCAGCTTGGAGAAAATAGGAAAAAAACAGAAAAACATGGAGGAGAACTCCCAGCTTTCTCACAGGGGCAAAAATAGCTTCCTCAAACCCCAAAGTCGTGGACCCTTCCTTCCAATTCACCCCAGCAACACCTAAAATGCATTATGAGTATGGAGAAGGGGAGGAAACGAAAACCAAATAGTGGAGGAGAGAGCTCAGTCTCTTCCTGCTACGTGAGGGAGCCAAAACTCCATGCAGATGGGTGAGAAATGAAAGTCATGGGTGCATAATGGCTTGGGCATGCCTTCCCAAGCTTTTACCTGCCTCACAAGTCAGAAACACACTTTCCAAAATTGGGTGACCTCCCAAATTCGAATTTGACCTCCATGCCTTTCCCATCCCAAGGAGATAACTTCTTCAACCACTTTTAGATGACTGGGCACAAAAGGACAAAAGGGGGTAGTTGTCAACTCTATGGGTTTTACCTTAGACATTTGGATTCCCCCCCATAGGCTCAAGGTTTGAATAATCCCCCCTCCTTATTCCTTGTGAAATCATTCCTCCATCTCTTTAACGTTGCGGCGCATAGCTAGTTGTGGTATTTTTATTATTATGCATTTTACATGATGTCCCAAAACACATTGTGCCTAGCTAGCACATAAACCATCGGCATCGATTTTAATCGCCGAAACATCAAACACTAAACCCATGGTGGGGCCTTTTCCTTGAGCTCCACACCCTGATTTAATACAATATTTACATCATATGCAATTTAATACCATGGGGTCAAAACTGGGGTGTTACATTCCCCTCCCCCTTCAATAGCACTGTCCTCGGTGCTTTACAAAAATTTAACAATTGCTACACTAGCACCGCCCTCAGTGCTCTGCAAAATTGAACCAAAAATGGATGTGCCATTTGCATGGCATCCTCCATATCCCATGTAGCCTCTTCAGGACCACAGTGCTTCCTCTGCACCTTTATTTGTCCAATGGCACAATATGGAACTCTTCCAAGTTCTTGCTTACATGCATTGACACACACCATATGATCTTTTTATGGTCTTGGAGAATCCTTCTCCTCAGCTTAGAACATTTCCAGTGTCTTTGGAAACTAGCAATACCTATGCTCAAGCCCCAATCAATGAGTCAATTTCCATGTCAGTATTCATAAGATTTTCCAAAATCATAGATGAATCACATACACATGTATATTGATATAAAATCAACAAAAATTTTCTCAGTGAACCAAATACTTATCTGCATAAGTACCTTCTTTTGGTTCCACATCTATCCAACTTGGTTTTATACAACCATGGCACTCACAACCCTGCCCCCACCCCACACCCGGGTGTGCATTAAAGGGTAGCCAAATTTCTGTAAGCCTCGGATCACCTAAAAATACCTCGCAACCGAGGTCTGACAGCTCCGTTCTTGAGCCCAACACCTCTTCGGGTGCTTCAATAACAGCTCTACTCAAGGGCCTACACCTCCTCTAGGTGCTTACCAAGCTCAGCTTCTTCCCCTCAAAACACCACAATGAATTTAATTCACATGTCAGATTCATTACTATAGGATGAAATCTATAACAAGATTTTCAAAACCATGGCTACATCATATGCTCATGTATATTTAAAGAAAATCAATTAACAACAAAAATTTGATAAGCAAACCAAATACTTATCTGCATAACATCTCCCAACCAAGATATTCTCAGCCCCGCTTCAGAGCCTAACACCTCCTTGGGTGCTCAATGTCAGCTCTAGCTTACAGGCCTAACACCTTTTCCAAGTGCTTACCAATGCTCAAGCGCTTCTTTTCTAGGCACCATAACAAATTAATTCACATGTCAGATTCATTTTCGTAGGATTTGTTTCTTAACAAGATTTTCAAAATCTTGGCTGAATCATTATGTACATGCGTAATTACAAAAAATCAACCAAGATTTTCCAAGTAATCCAATACTTATCTGTATAGCATCTCTCAACCGAGATCCGATCAGCCCCGCTTTAGATCCTAACACCTCTCTGGGTGCTCAATAAAAGCTCTAGCTTAAGGGCCCAACACCTCCTCCAAGTGCTTACCAATGCTCAGGCACTTACTTTCTAGACATCATAATACCTAGAGGTTATGCTCTTCACGGAGCCCCCACTCTCGTGACAATCCGCTTACGGCATGGATGTGTGCGGAAAGAAGTCTAACCAGATGTATTACACCCTGGGCGTCCCCAGTGATGCATATTGGTGCCTAGCTGGCAGGGGGGAAGAAGCTATGTAGCCAAGTACATCCTTCCAGAGGAGCCATGTACTCCTTGTATATGTTTTCATCATCTCACTTGCGTTACATATAGACATGCAGTTTTAATCAGAGGTCATTATAAAATTTCAATCATAGGTTTCCAAACCTATTCCAAAGACATCCCTCCGAGAAGCTATGTACAACCCGTACATCCTTTCGAGGAGCCATGTACACCCAATACATATTTTCATCATCTCACCTCCGTTACATATAGGCATGCAATTCATATGAGATGTCATCATAAAAATAATTGCAATCATATGTTTTCAAATCTATTCCAAAGATATCCCTTCGAGAAGCTATGTACACCTCGTACATCCTTCCGAGGAGCCATGTACACCCAGTACATATTTTCATCATCTCACCTGTGTTACATACAAGAATGCAGTTTATATGAGATATCATCATAAAAATAAGTGCAACCATAGGTTTTCAAACCTATTTCCAACACATCCCTCCGAGAAGCTATGTACTCCCAGTACATCCTTCCGACGAGCTATGTAAACCTAGTACATCCTTCCGAGGAGTTATGTATCCCAAACAAATCCTTCCGAGAAGTTATGTACTCCAAGGGTGTACTTTCACCATCTCACCTGCGTTACATACACGTATGCAGTTTACATGAGATGTCATCATAAAATTTTAATCATATATTTTCAAATCTATTTTCATGCATACATGATTTTCCAAATATCAAGCGATCAATAACATTGATAGTTGAAATAAAAATCTGAATTCACAATTCTACTTCCTGCAGAAAATTAGATTTTTGCAACCATGATGTCATCCTCATGTTGTTTGGATTTTGCAAGTGAGGAGTACTCATTCCTTACTTACGCATGCTGCCCAAAACTTGGACATCCACATACAACATGTCATCCTGACACAATTTTTAGTCAGCCAAACAATCACAGTTATTCAACATGAAACTTCAATCATCAAGCGATGCAAGACAACAATATACATGGTTAGCACGATTCAAAACCATCACAGAAGATCACAGTCTCCCATAATCAACAGAAAAACTTGTAATCTGAAGTTTCAAAACCTGTTCTCAGTCATGAGATCTTTCTCATGGCACATGGAAGCTTCCTGCCCCAGGGTTTCATTGGGAACCACCATACTACTCTGCTCAGGTCATGCTACCTAAGTCTTCAGGAAGTTCTCGTGTGTATGCCCATACACACAAGGGTCATTTCCTCGTGGAACTACAAGCTCACATGTAGGCTTCCTCATCCCATACATAGAATCCACTTTACCTGTAGAATATTCTTCAGTGAACTTCCTGCAATGTCCTGCAAGTCCCACAAAAGATATTACATCTGTTAACTTTCTTGGAGCAGTCCAACTCATCATGGCCTCAGTCTTTTCAGGGTTTACATATACTCCTTTATCTGAGATAATGCAACCCAAATAATGAATTCTATCGTCATAGAAGTCACATCTGCTCAAACCTGCATACAACTTATGCTTCCTGAGCAATTCTAAGTCAGCCTCAATGTTCCACATGTTCTTCCTCATTCTTAAATAAATAAGAATGAAATCAAGGAAAACAAGAACAAACCTGTCCAGATACTTACTAAAAACATTATTCATGAGGCATATGGATGTAGCTGGTGCATTTGTGAAACCAAATAGTACCACTACAACTCATAAGAACCATACCTTGATTTGAAGGTTGTCTTATGGACATCTTCATCCTTGACTCTTACCTGATGGTCACCAGACCCCAAGTCAATATTGGAAAATACCTTTGATCCACTCACTTGATCAAAGAGGTCATTGATCCTAGGAAAATGATACTTGTTCTTCACAGTGACTTTTCTCAGCTGTCTTTGATCAATACACAACCAGAGTATATCATCTTTCTCCTTCTCATACCAAACTGGTGCTCCCCACGGGAACACACTTGACCTGATATAGTTCTTTCCCACTACTCTTGCAACTGCATATTCAGCTCTAGCATTTCTAGTGTACTCACCTCGTGGGGTGTCTTGAACACTGGTGCTTTACCTAGCATAAGTTCAATCATGGGATCAATGTCCTGCTTTGGAGGAAACCTTGGAACTTCATTAGGAAAACATCCCTGAATTCTTGCAACAATTGAAGTTCCTCCAACCTAGGAGCTTCATTCTCTACTTCCTCCAAAACATGAGTCCCATACACTCTACAACTTTTCCCACAGAACTTCTTCAGCTACATTGCTGAGGACTTCCTCCCAGAGATCACTTACAGAATGCCTTTCACAACCTTTAGGTTGCTTCTTCATCCAAGCACTTCAAAGGTCTTGTTGTAACAATCAAGCCTATTTCTCTGTGCTTCCAACCAATCCATCCCAATGAGGACATCATAGGATCCAGGTGGAAGAACATTCAGATCTGCACAAGTGGCTAACCCATCCATGACCAATGGACATTTCATTACCACCCCACTGACCTTCTTCTGGTTCCAGTCGCTAGTTGAACTGACCATGACCTTCTATGCTTTGACTTCTTCAAAGTGCACATCTCACAAGTCCAGGGGTGATGTAGCTGTGAGAAAATCTAGGGTCAATCAAACAGAAACAGTTTGCTCAACAACACTATTATCAAAGTATGCAAGTGTCTTTACTTGCTTCTTCATTTACTTATGGGAAAACCTTACAAGGTTCATTCACATGTTATTCCTACATATATACACAATTCATCAATGTTAAAAACATTGGATTTCTTATCTCCCATTGACTTTCTCAACAACACATTCTTTTGCTGGTTTGAACTCTCCCAAGATTTCACGAGGCATTCAGCTAGTCCTTCTTCTATACCTTATTTTTTAAGATGATGTCATGTTCTTCTTCATAACAGTAAACATATTCCCCTGTCAATGGTACAATTCTTTCTTTTCTCAAAGCATCCATCCTATGCTTCACAACCTACATAGATACACCATATAAGTGTGCTTCAGTACTATCTTCATATGGTGTCCCTTCATCTATAACAGAATGATGTTCTGCTTTATAGAAATGTCCTTGTACATTTCTTTTTCTTCCTTCATCTTCTTATCATATTCATCTTATTTTTTTAAATGCTTTGTTTTCACGCAATCTGGTGCATAATCGCACTATTAATTTTCACCTTTATGGCCCTTACAGAACCCACTAAAAACCTTTCAAAAACCTTGTTTCGATGAAATTTTCAGTTTTCCTCCAATCGACAAAACTCACCCGATGTATCTGCTGAAACTCCACAAGTTTTCCGATGTATCGGCTCCATTTTCCTTTTCCTTTCGACGTGTTGGCGAACTTTCGACTTTCCTTCCGATCGACCCTTCCACCGCGTCGAAAACATTTCTGACTTTCATCTGATCGGTCCTTCCGCCATTGCGAAAAGAATTTCACTTTCCTTCTGACATAGAAACTTGCCATCCTACTGCCATTGCAAAAAGAATTTCACTTTCCACCCGGTGCAGAAACTTTCCATCCTGCCGCCATTGCGGAAGGAATTTCACTTTCCACCCGACGCGGAAACTTGCCATCCTGCTACCGTTGCGGAAAGAATTTCACTTTCCACTTGACGTGAAAACTTTCCATCCTACCCCCGTTACAGAAATAATTTCACTTTCCACCCAATGCGGAAATTTTCGACACTTAGAAAAATTTAATTTTTCTTCTTTGTTCTTTTTCAGCAAAAATTTAACTTCTATTCGCCACATGTCCTGTCAATTCTCCTTACCCTACCACTATGCATCGGCTCCATCCTTAAATTCCACCTGCATTTGTGGCTCTAATCTTCTTATGCGCTCAGCTGACATTGCGTCCAATTTCACCAATATTTTTCCAATTTCGTACTTAAATTTTTTTTGAAATTTTTATCGTCAGCTCGACTCAGCCGATGTGCATCAGCTCACATCTCACCGAGCCTTCCTCCGTTGCGGCCGTGATCCATGTCGGCTCCCTTCCAGTCAACCAAGCTGCCATTGTGGGTCATCTCTTGGAAAACCATCTGCTACTGTCGGCTCACTTCAGCTTTCTCAACTGATAAGGAAGAATTTTCACACTTGGAAAATTTTTGAAGATTTTTCTTCCTCTGCCTTCTTGTTGGCTCCATTCCTCTCATCTTGTCGACACCGTCGATGAAATTCTGTCGACTTCCCCAGAACACCTCGGCTGCATTCCTTGTTGGCTGCTTCTTTCCAACGCAGCTGACGAATCAGCTTGTCTTTGTCTTTCTCAGCCACCACAGAAAAAGAAGAAAGTTGAACACTTAAAAAAATTTAGGATTTTTTTGCCTGCCTCTTCTTCCTGCTGAACACATAGGCTAATTCTGCCTCTGTCAGCTGTTCGACTTGCCCCATTGAGGCCCAATGCTACAACACAACTCTGATAACACACTGTCACATCCCCACCCCTCATACCGACAATGGAGAGGACGCGACTAACACATTGCTGCTATCCAATGGGTGATCTAGCCCCATGAACATAAACATAAAAGAACATGCATTAATATAAAACATACATAGATGAATAATGCAATCTACAGTGGAAGAAAACACATTCATTTCATTCATGCATTCATCATGTTCATAAATCATTAAGCAAATAGGTTGTAAAGATTAAATACACAAGAATACTTATTTGGAAAATAAGTTGGCCCCCAACTAGCTACATCGCTACAACATTCCACCCAAACATAGGCTAGTGTGCTCATCAATCTCTCAGCATCACTTCCACCCATGAGCTGGGCATGATTCCACAATGCACTAGGGAAATAACAGGCTCACACATAGCCCAAAACCAAAACATCCAGAGTCAAGCCAACACACCGTTGGGTTTCACAAATTGTCCAACCAAGCCAATAAGAAATTGGGTTTTACAGGATTCTAAGGAAACTAACCAACAACACATGGGTTCCTTGGACTTATCCAACCAATCCACACTTGCATCAAACACACAATCAACCCATTTAATCAAACACAGTCATACACAACTGTTGGATATGAACAATACGTTATTGGGAACCAAAATGGAAATGGAAATTGGGGCAAACAACCCAACATGAGGAAATACGTTTTCAGGAAATGTTCTTGGGCTTCATAGAGGTAAAAATGGCCTCATCAAACCCTCAAACTGCGGATCTATTCTCCCATCTGCTCAGCATTACCAAAAATGAGATTTGCAATTACAACCGGCACAATAAAATGAGGAAAACATCCCTATGAAAGAAATTCAATTTTCCAGAGTCGTTTATGGCTCTAACGTGGCCAAAGCGAACTCAACAACACCCAAAATTTGTGGGTCTCTTCTCCCACTTTTTGACAACCCAAAAACGAGTTTCCCAGCTTGGAGAAAATAGGAAAAATGCAGAAAAACGTGGAGAAGAACTCTCGACTTTCTCACAGGGGCAAAAACGACATCCTCAAACCCCAAAATCATGGCCCCTTCCTTCCCATTCTCCCTAGCAACACCCAAAATTAATTCTGAGTATGGAGAAGGGCAGGAAATGACAACCAAACCATGGAGGAGAGAGCTCAGTCTCTTCCTGCTGCGTGAGGGAGCCAAAACTCCATGAGGATGGGTGAGAAATGAAAGTCATGGGTGCATAATGGCTTGGGAATGCTTTCCCAATATTTTACTTGCCCCACAAGTCAGAAACACACTTTCCAAAAATGGGTGACCTCCCAAATTCGAATTTGACCTCCATTCCTTTCCCATCCCAAGGAGATAGCTTCTTCAACCACTTTTAGATGACTAGGCAGAAAAGGACAAAAAGGGGGTAGTTGACAACTTTATGGGTTTTACCTTAGACATTTGGCTTTTCCCCCATAGGCTCAAGGTTTGAATAATTCTCCCTCACTATTCCTTGTGAAATCATTCCCCCATCTCTTTAACGTTGCGGCGCATAGCTAGTTGTGGTATTTTTAGTAATTTGCATTTTACATGATGTCCCAAAACACATTGTGCCTGGATAGCACATAAACCATCGACATCGATTTTAATCGTTGAAACATCAACACTAAACCCATGGTTGGGCCTTTGCCTTGAGCTCCACACCATGATTTAATACAATATTTACATCGTATGCAATTTAATACCATGGGGTCAAAACAGGGGTGTTACATGGGCCTTATTCAAAGAAAATGGCCACATACATTAATTGGCTAACTCCTAAGTACTCTATAGTAGGTAGATTAAAGTAGGAACTTGGCATGTTCTCCCCCTTCAAAGTAATGTTGTCCTCAAAGCTAGAGGTGTGGAAATTGTTGTAGAAATATTGTTGGTTCATGTGTGGTATCTTCGAGTTGCAAATATTTCCCTTGGATCAATACTTTTTGAACCCTACACTAGTGAAATTGATGTTCTATGGTAGACAATATTGCTTCCGACTAGGACTAGATTGAGCCTTCTTCATCAAGTTCTAGTAGGCTAGTCTTCGCATTGAAATTTGGTTCCACTACCTTTTTTAGACAAGACACATGAAAGATTGGATGAATCTTGGAGTGGACTAGAAGAGACAATTTGTAGGAAACTAGTCCAATGTGTTACATGATATTATATGGTCCATAGAACTTTGGTGCTTCTTTTTGGTGGATTTTATCTTTAAGGGATGTTTTTAATAGGGTTGAATACAAAGAAACACATGATCCCCTTCTACAAAAGAATGGTTTGAGTGATGTTGGTTAGATTGTTTCATTATATTTTGAACCAGAACCAAAATTTCCTTTATTGTGGAAAGAATGACTTCAATGGTGTGAAGTGTATGCTGCACTATATGAAACTTGGAGGTGGTCAAGAAATAGGAAGACATCGATAAGGGGTTTTGTCCATATATAACTTCATATGTTGTCATTTTGGTAGCTCCATGATAAAAGGTATTAGACCACAATTACCATTGGTGTGGAATTTATGAAGTGAATCATCACAAATAGGTTTCTAAGAACTTATTAACCACTTCTATTTAACCATCAGTTTGAGGATGATATGTGATTCTCACTTTCAGCTAGGTACCCTGAAGTTTAAATAACTCTTCAAAAATTCGTTGATGAATTTGGGATCCCTATCTGACACAATGGAAGTGGATATTCCATGTAACATAAGAATCCAATTCATGAAACCTTTGGAAACTGAGGAAGGTGTAAATGTATACAATAAGGAACAAAACTTTCCATATTGGAAAGGAAATCGAATACCAACATGATGACAAATTGCTACCAGTTTTCAAAAGACCCACTGTAAAATACATAGAGATGATATCATTCTAGGTAGTTTCTAGTATCATTAGCATCATTCTAGCATCTTGACATTTCACCCTTATTTATTTGATAGGTGTCACATGCTGCTACAATATATTCGATGTATATTTTAATGCCTTCCAAAAAGAAGGATCGCTTAGCTTGTCTAATAGGTTTTATGAAAGCTAGGGTGACCATCAATAGGTGATGAATTCAATTTCTCCAAAACCAATTGTTTTAAGGAAGAATTATTTACCTAAAGAATGCACCCTTTATACTTCAAGGTATCTTGCTGCCATGCTTAACCTTAAGGAGGGTTGGGATCTTCCTAAAGATCTTGGACGAGTTGCACCACACTATCATTTTTTAGCCACATGTTATGGACTTCATCGAGTTAACTGGTAATGATTAAGGATACGGAAAAAAAAAAAGAGGATCCTTTCTCCTCATATTGATTTTCTAAAGTATCAACAACCATGTTTTCTTTACCTTCCTAATATATGATCTCATAATCATACCCAAGCATCTTAGTGACCCACTTATGTTTCTCTAGTGACACTAACCTTTGTTATAGAAAATACTTCATATTATAATGCCTTTCAATGAGATATGATCCCAAGTCTCAATTGCATGAAGTATGCCCATCATAGTTGTGGATTTTCACAAATTGCAATCAGACAATTGCTTATTGGTGAATGACAAGGGATTCCCTTCTTACATCAAGATTGTGTCAAGACCTCTACCTAAGGCATCATATTCCAAGACAAAAGTCTTATTGGACTATGACCATGCTAATAATAGAGTATTGCACATGGAATCCTTTAAATTGAGAAGGCATGCTTAGTGGCCTTGCTCCATACAAATGCAATCTTTTTTAAAAGGGGTGTTAAGGGAGCAACTTTTTTTTTCCATAATGTTTCACAAACTCATTGTAGTAGTTTGTAAGTACTAAGAACCCATGCAATCTCTTCAAGGTCTTAAGGAGGCACTAATATTTCAAAACTACAACTTTATTACGATCTACTTGCACCCCATATTGATTGACAATGTAACCCAAGTATTCAACCTTTGAATCCCCAAAAGTGAATTTGGAATGCTTAAGGAACTATGTATGGTTATGCATGAGCTACAAATCTATATCAATGCATTATACATGGGATATCAATGCTTTATTATATATCAATATATCATTAAAGAATACCAACACAAAATCACATAGAAGGGGTAAAAAATATTGTCCAACAAGCTTTGAAAGGTGGATTGAACATTGAAAAGTCTAAAGGGCATCACTAAAAACTCATAATAACCTTCACGTGTGCAGAAATTCATCTTAGGAATGCTCTCTATAAGAATGTGTATATTCTTTGTCTAGTGATCTCTATTATTGTTGCATTTTGTATAAGAATTGAGTCATTATTAGACTATCGGGCTTTGTTACCCATCCTTCCCACATGGATCACGTTCTCGTTTCCCATACATTAAATTGATCCATTTTTAGAGGGGTCGACCCTCTCTCTGACGTACAAACTATTATATAAAGAAGCTCTTAAGCCATGCTCAAGGAGGTGTGAAGACTCTGAATTTGATAATACGAAAGCTCTATCATGTTCTATGTTAATGTTAATGTCACTCTCATTTACATTCAATCAATGATTGAATAAGTTGTAAAAGTCGATCGTTGTTCTCTGTGAAGGCCTTTCAGTGACAGCGTATAGTGTATATTGTGTAATTTGTTTCTACTGTTAAATAAGCTTGGGTATTGTATCTTTCATGTTTGTATTGTTTGTCATGTTTATTTTTTAGCTGTTTGACCTATTGGGGTTTTGAGCTGACTGAAGATGTAAAAGGTTACCTTTGATTCAATAAAATATAAAAAAACTGATTTTTTCGACTAAAAAAAAAATAGTCATATTGTCATATCACATTCGTTTTCTGTTCAATTCATTTCTTCTTAAATTTGAATTTATTCCTGTAATAGTGAAATGTTTATATAAATGAGATCTCATCATTTGCATTGTTTTTCCCTTCCAACTTAGCGTTGGCTTTGGATGGACAATCATATCATTTCAATCCAGTAAAAAAGTCAAGGAAACCTTATTTCCATTGTGATTTGTTGTAATGTGTAATAATATATCGTTATTTGAAACTTTAGCGTTGACTGTGTAAATTGAAATATGGCAGCCGTTATTTTTCTTATGATAGTTTTCCATAGTATTTGGTTTACTTTGTAAATTGATTATGTACATAAAGTTTGTAACACTTTTTATAATTTGAATACATCTTTATTAAATTTTATTATTTATTATAAATTTTGAATTTTATCATAAATTTTGTATTTTGACATTTCTATATTAATAGATTTTATCATTTATCAATAAATCTTGTACTTTGATATATATATATATATATATTAAATTTTATATTTTAAACTTCACCTTTTTTTATATTTTGTATTTTCAAAATAAATCTTGTACTTTGATATATATATATATTAAATTTTATATTTTAAACTTCACCTTTTTTTTATGTTTTGTATTTTCAAATTGATTGTAATATGATATTACAAATGGAAATGGGTCTTGGGTATAGAAAAATATAGTTATAAGTTGATTTTGTTTTTGTTAACTTAGTTTTATGTACTTTGCATTATTATAATTTAGATTATCCAAACTTTAGGCAAATTTAGTTTTAGTTACTAAATAACGGATAGATTCATAACTTAATTCGCGAGATATGGTCACTCCATGACATGCTTCTTTCCTAGGTGCAGAGCTATTTTGCTTTTAGGTGTATTTCAGACTTTAGGTTAGGTTGGGCTAGGGTAGTTCAAGCTTTCAGTCCTGCACATACTGTGCCGACACTTCTAAGCTTACGAGCCCTGGGTTGACAATTTAGTGTCGAATTAAATAGTACATATTTTACTCGACAAATATCATCATACCAAACTATAATAAAACATCATAGGGACAAAAAAGCCAAACCAAAACCATAGCCATCCAAAGACAACATTATACATCCGAAACAACCAAGGATACAATCTTGATAAAAAAAGACGAAGATCAAAATCCCATCGAGTAATAAGAAACCCCAAGCCTGGGATCTCTATGTCCAAATATTCAAATACCCCTAAAAAGTTAGAATTCTTTCCAAATATCCCTCCACAAATAGGAGAGCTTCCACACCCACCAAAGTTGCTTCTTTTGACAATCCACCAGCTTCAAAATTTTGTTCCTTGTATATATGGTCAAAAGAGAGCTCATGAAAGGAGCTTTTAAAAGCAACAATGCAATTGCACCAATGCAATAAGGAAACTTTCTATAATATGCAAAGATTTCTGGCCTAGTTTGTAATCATCAGAGAATCACCATAGATTTTGAAAGTGTCTATGACAAACAAGTTGGAAACAAAAATAAGACACCATAAGGCTAAAAGCTCATCCTTCGTGTTATTACCCCTCCCACAAAAAATATTGAGCTTAAAAAAATGTTTATCATTGATATTAAGTACACAACCTACACCAAAAAAACCTCCTTATACTGCATCATTGAAAAACCCCAAAGCTGAAGATGTCATAGGAATATTTCTAACATGTATGATTTTCTGAGACATTGAGGAAACAGGGACCTAACACTTTTATGTACCAATATCTTTGATAATGCTAACATATAAATTCGGAACCCTGGCTTCAAAAATGACATAATTCTAGTTTTCCAAACCTCCCAACAAATAAACTCTAGGATAAGTTTATGATCGTTAGACCTTATAAACCAATAATAAAAGTTGATCTCAAGAGACTCCATTCTCCATCCATGTTGAATATGTAAAGAATCACAAACCTTATCCCACATATCTCTGCATAAAGTGTAAGAGATTAATAAATGGAATGTAGTCTCATCAGATGCTTTACACAGAGAACAAATGTTGGGGCCAATCCACCCTCTGCATAGTAGGTTATCCCAAGTTAGAAGATAATTTTCAAAAACTAACCACATACAAAATTTGAGCTTCATGGGAATCTTCCATTTCCATAAATTTCCAAACCACCATTTAGGAAGATCAAAGGAAATACGATCACTCTTCAACACAAAATATTCCAAGGCCCAAATCTTTCACTAAGCACATTATTCTTCAATAACTCACTAATTTATAAAGTGATTGTATCCCACATTCATCATGAGATTTATTCTCCTATCCCTCTAGCCTATATAATAGGCCTAAAAGAAATTAATTTGTTACATGTGGTATTTCATTTGCGGAGAGATTAAGTGTTGTAATTTGAAGAGTTTATCTAAATAATATAATACTTTCTTTCGTGAATGTTTTCCCATCTTGGGGTTTTTAACCACATAAAATTAGTCCCCAATTTTCTCTATATCAAATTAAAATCATATTAGGGATTACTGTAAAATTTGTTAATTTTAAAGGGAAAATATTATCTCTACAAAAAAATGTAGTGTTTCCTAATCTCCAGCTAAAAAGTTAAGGTTTTTTTCTTTCTCAAAACCTAAAATTTTAGGTTTTACCATTGACCATTATGACACTCAAAGGCATCAAGGCTATCGTGAGCATTCTGTTTTAGGTTCTATTTCTAGTCATCAAGGTGTTGGGAACCATCCATTGCCACAATAACCACAAC
>LPNX010749263.1:209600-233388 GCA_001517045.1 Pseudotsuga menziesii | reverse complement strand
ACCCGTAGCTCACACACTGCTAATCCTACGCTCCCTTACAAAGGTCATTAATCACATTCATGCATGAAGTACTTTGGATTTTAATTGGATCTTTGTGTTCAACATGCATACCTCTCTTTCTTATAAATATCCATTCTTTGTTGTTTTTTTCAACAAAAAAAAAGAGAAACTTGTTATTCGAGATGGAATAAAAGTTACATGGTCGAAGTCCTGTTATAGAAATCCAAGACTATTAGACATAAATCCAAAGAGATCAAAGGGCCCCAAAACCAAAAATTAATACCGAGAAAAACAAAGAGATCAGAAAGTCCTCAAAACCAAGAACATAATACACACAAACTCCCCCAAAAAACTACTTTTTACAAGATACCAATGAATATACATTCCATGAACCCACCATGCCAAGCGAGCTGGCGGTTCGTTTTAACCAAAAGACATAGACACAACTAGCATACTCCCATTAGACTAGGATAGTAGAAGTTCCATAATCCCAAAGGAAGTAGCCCAAATCAAAATTCAAGTGACAAGGATGCAGGATCCCTCATTGAATTTTTAAAAATCCACAAATTCTTCAAGAAACAAAACTTTGATGGGATCCCCCACCACGTTTTTTGAAAGATGATCAACCAACTTGTTGTGATCTCTGTAAATTTGGGTGAAGGTGAGTGAATACAACTTTTATCAATCAATTTTAGCACATATGTATCTCATAAATCAACGGCATATGAATATATCATCCACATATGAATCTCATAATTATATCAGCCACATATAAATATCATAAATATGCCATCCACATAAATCAACTTCATAAATCAGTCATATAAAACAACTCCATAAATCATCCATATAATCAATCAACCATGAGAGCCAAGATATACCCTAGGAAAACCCTCCAAACATGGAGGTTGAAAAACACAACAATTCTTTGAGTATGATAGATAGATTTGCAAAGAATAGTTTACAACACATAAGAAGATTTCCAGAAAAGAGATATCACCTCACAAACAGAGAAGAGAGATCCAATACAACATTGTAATAAACTTTAGTGAAATTTCCATATTCCTAGCATTTTAATAACAAGTTAAAATATCTAGCATGAATAAAGAGGCGAAGGGAGGTGTTCAGAATAGTCATAGGATCATTACATAGTACATATATTGAGAAGAGCTTAATTGAACTCCGTCCATGCAAACATTAGCACCCTCACAAGAATTGGTGCTAAGTTGGCACTTATGATTCTCCGCCATGCACAAGATATGTGCCCTCCTTTCCTCAATTAGCTTTAACTGAATGTTCACTGAATTGAACTGAATGTGAAGTGAATGAATTGATTGTGATCTAACTGAACTGAACTCAATCTTCAACTGAGTGCATAACCATTAACTCAGGAAGCTAACTCAATGTCTCTAGTGCTACACAATTAGTGTTATCCATGTTCAATTTCTATTATTAACTTTTGCATAGATATTCTTAGTTAACCGATGCATTCTTTATTATAACTAAGGATTTATTGAAGCCTTTACCATTCGAGTTGACTTGGAGGTAAATATAGGCATTCAAATCCATTATCTTTCCCTATGCTTTATCTCAGTATTATTTATTAATCGCTGCATGGCCCACATGTGTATTTATTATTTAACCATCTTATCATATCATACTCAAAATAAATATTCCATAATGATGATCATATATATTAACCCAGGTTATATCACATGCTAAAGTAGATCTCTCTAGGGGTAGCTAATACCTAAAGGAGACTTATAACACTCAGTGACCATGACTAGTAATATAACACATAGTATAACCACCTTACCAAGTAAAGTATGCCACCTCAAGAAATGAGGATATTGGTAGGACTTGATTTACTCGCAAGTCTACAATCTTGATATTACTCACAAGACCAGTCTTCATGATATTACTCACAAGACTCAACTTGATATTACTCATAAGCTCATCTCCATAACTAGAGTTCCATTTCATAGGGTACCTTTTATGAGAATACTTGACTTGATATTACTCACAAGTCTAGTCTTGATATTACTCACAAGACTCGGCTTGATATCACTCACAATATTTACAATACAACATCACCACCTCAATCATATGAGGATACATAAGACTTGATATGACTCACAAGCTGACTTGATATTACTTGCAAGTCAAGAGAATGACTCCTGATGTTGTGCAATCAACAATTTCATAGACGATCTTCACATATGCTATCAACAAGATAAGAAGAGAACAATAAGAATATCAAATGAATAACACAAGGTAGTTAAGATATCAAGTTGTTGTTTTCCTTAATAAGTTTCATACAAAATCTTCACATATGCTATTAGAAAGATGAGAAGAGCTCAATAGGGTATCAAAAAAATAACACAAGACAATAGTAAAGGTATCAAGTTATTGTTTGTCTTATTTATAAATTCTTGTAATAGTAAAACACATATCATGGAGATCTTATTGTGTGGTTTTCATCAAGCAGTCTATGGTTCAATTGAATCTTTTCTTCTTCTGAAGTATGATGTTAAGTAACCATGGCATTTAAAACAGTGGCATTTATCCCCGTAATGACAAGTTCCTTATGTTCAAGGAACATATTACTACCTGGTTTTTAATGTACGTCAAAGCAAATTCACTTTGGAGATTCCATTGTGCAATTGTTTGGAGTTGAACTATTTCATAAACAACTTTGGTTGACACAACAAAATTTTATCTATTCATTATATTCACAAAATAAAACAAATAATTATCCCTTACATAATAGTGTTGTGTAAAAATCAGTTTCTATTTTCTAACACCTTTCAACCAAAATTAAGGCCATGCATTGTGAGGCCTTATGATAAATGGATAGGTAATTCACGTGTGAGTTACACTAAGAATTGTTGGTGGATAGAGCTCGAGCTTGATTTCCTAGGTGATTTTCTTGAAACTTTATTTATTGAGGACCAATGGAAAAACATTTGCTCTTTAAACAATGTCTCCATTCATTAGCATTAAATTTTCCTGTTAGGATTAATTAATCCTCCTTTGTCTAATATAGTCTATTTGGCCATATTGCCTAACTTAGTTAGTTATTATTACTATACTAGAGTGTGGGAGACACACATAGAGGTTATCTTCCACTTATTGCATGTGCATGCATGGGTTTATGTGTCTCTGAGACCAATCCCTACATTATAGGATCCCACTCTAAGTGCCACCTGCAACCTCCATCAGTTGGTTGTGGTAGGTAAGCAGTTATGCTAAGTTAACCTCCAATTAAAATTAGTTAGATCACATTCAGTTAGCCTAACGCTAGTTTTGCATGCATGAAGGGAGAGTGGTGCCTTTTTCCCACCTACCTCATCAGTTAACTGATTGTAGACTAATTTAGAAATCCGAAGTTAGACTAGTGAGCTCCAGCAGTGACTTAGACAAACTTAGTTAGCTATTCAGTCAACTTGAGCTAGTAGATTCAAATCCTATGCATGGCATTCGAATTCTATTTATTGTATAATCATTGTATTATTGATTAATGAATGAAGATTAATAATGTGATTGTCCGAGCAATTCGTGTTCGATTTATCTGAAATTTGTGGCATGAATTTCATGTTCAGTGTACATTCTCTTTGATTATTCCACTGCATAATTCCCTTCCTACAACTTTCATATTTTCCTGTAGATCAATGGTTCACAAATTTAGCAGTTCCAATTGATGGGTCTATGATATGTGTCGAAAGAATATAGTTAACACCATACATGTAATTCTTAAATATCCTATCTGCCCCATTGATATGGCCATGTTGGGTATCATAGTTTCCTACAACTAGCTCAACAACATTATTTTTCAAGACAAGGTAGGGAGTGCACTATGCATATTCCTATTTTTGTTGTCCTCTTGAATCTCTCATTTTTATTCTATGCATTCAAAATGTATGGCTCTTCTTTGAACATGAATAACATTGTGTTATTGTGCATTTATGTCTTTCTTGTGAAAGAAGAATGTCAAGGTTAGGCCAAATGACACGATCCTATGGAAACAAACATTCAAATCTTCAATACCATCTATTGCCTAGCAATTAGTGTTAATTTGATCTATGATAGATATGAAATGCTTGTTGGTTCGACTAACTTACTTGCTAGAGCATAAAAACATTTTGCATTGTCTTTTCAAAATGCATTTGGCATTTTTCATTGTGAAAAGAAGGATGTTCAAAAACTCAAGCATCAGAAACATGTTGAGCCTAGTATAAATATCTATAGAATATTGAGTCAAGATTGCCAAAAGGCTTTGTAGGCATATGCAAGATTTCATGAAGTCTCTTTACTATATTGTATAGTATTCGAGAGCCAATCAATGGTGCCCCATCAATGATTATAAGGAAAAGTTGTTCAAAATCCTTGGTTAAGATATATTGTGTTTTGGATTCGATTGGTGGCATATTTCCCATTTGGGAAGGAAAGTGAAACAATGGGTGTGTTATTACATTGATTTCATTCTATAGATATTTTTCAATATAGGCAACTGCAATTTTTTTTTCTTCAGTGGACCACCACTTTTGAGTTGGATGTTTATGGACATACTAAATCTTGGTATAATGATTTAGATATGAATGTTTTCCCTAACAACTAAATTCTAAATCAAACCTTCTAGGAATCATTTTTTGTTACCATAATATCTTCTATATCATGTTGACTTGGGATAATAGCTTCTTGAAATTAGTGAACCATAATATCTTCTATATTATGTTGACTTGGGATAATAGCTTCTTGAAATTAGTGTGCCATGTCATGAACTGGAATTTTATATAGAATAACTTATTCCCAAATGGAACCATGGAAGATGTAAAATCCAATATTCCATGTTGACTTTAAGCTTTCAAAGCTCACACAGAAGTGAACATGTATGTCTGAGGGTAGATCGCTTCATTCCATGGGACTACGATGAGTGAAAATTGTAAATTTTGATGCATAACCACCATGAATTTAACCAAGGATGCCACGATCAACCATGAGTTGTTGATCAATAATGTGCTCATAAAGACTTTTGATTATTATTCCTTGGGCTGGGTGTCATTCAAAGTTTAAATCTCTCACACAGAACCATTGTTTGTTGATAATTTAAAGGGTGATTCCTTGCTTGTGGAGGGAAAGGCAGGAAGGAAGAGGAATAAGCGCATTTTTTTTTGAACAAGAAAATATAGGCATGTCCATTGAAATATTAAATGACCAACTCTTTTATGTTTTTAAACAAGGAGCGAACATCTGAAAATTGAAACAAGAATTTATACAATTAGCCCATATTGATCTTGGTCGAGGAGGCATGGGAAGCATGTGAAAATACAAGAGGACCTCATGGATATTGATATATAAGGGTCAATACACAGGAGGCGAGGAGCCAAAACTATCAATCCAACAACTCAGGAGGGAGAGAAGCCACCCTGTCCTACCATTTCCATCCCATACATGGAATTGCAACCTTCCAAGAAATAGAGATCATGGATGGTTCCTCTCTTTATGGAAGCCAACGCCATTACACTCCTTGTAACAATGGTGGATAATGACAGCCCAAGAAATTTAGGAACACCTATAAAATACGCCCCGATATTTCTAGGCAGGCTTTGCTTCCAACCTCACAAGGAGAATCCCTTGTTTGGGCCTTTTCCTCCACGTTGGTACTCAAGTCTCTGTTGCGTTCTATTTTTTAGTGGTATGTAAAGTTGATTGCTCTAGAGATTGCAAAAAAGAAAATATTGTTTGAGAGCTGCCATTTACACATGGCACTCACACTCAGGGTTTTGGTAGAGGCCTCCTACATGAATGATCTTGATTTGGCTAAAATATAATCTGAACCCATGTAAATTTAATTTGAAATTGTAGCTGTAATTATTTTACCATCACCTCAATTCATTCATTGCACACAATTACTAAATTCAACATTTTGACAATGGATTAATATTGCAGGACAGAAGGTTTAAATGTCTATTTCAACGCTACTGCCAGTTTCCTCCAAACAATAATTGCATATGCACATTGTGGTTTGAACCATATAGATTGTGTAAGTGCCATTGGGGATTGGCTTTGGTTTGACAATCCTTATATCAATAGACTACATCGAAAAAAAGCTTGGCTAGAGCATGAAGTTGGAGATCCTCTATCTAAAATGAGGCCCATCCATTTGGCTTTGTAAGAAAACAACCAACCGTTAAAACTAAATTTAGAAAACAAAGTATGATATTTACCTATTGCCGAGGAGAAGCTAAGGAGGTTTGCCCTAGGAATTTCACTGAGAAAATAGAATTATTCATGCATGTAGTATTTTCTATATTAGAATAATCTACATACATGAAAAGTAAGATGTATCTCAATATTTTTCTCCAATAATAGTTTCTTAGATATCAATCTTTGTCTCAATGCATTGAAGGCAAGCGTTTTGAACTGTGGACGAGGCAAAAGAATTCCAAAATACCTATGAATTTCTTTCCTTAATTATGGAGTAGGAAAGAAGGCATCCTAAATCAATTCGATATCTTCAACCTTAAGTGCTCATGCTTCATATTATTTCATAGTTATCCCTCATTGTCCTTGATAGTTGACAGGTTTCCTTCTTCAAATTATATCAAAAGCAACATAATGGTTCAAAAGTGTAGCAGTAGAAATTGGCTAAAGTGGTGGTGGTGTTGGATGATTTTTTGTTCCTCTATTATTCTCCTTCACTCGCACCTAACTTTCTCTTGCAGTGCCACCATCTCCAATAAAAAATGTCAGAGATACATTCCAGTCTTCCACCTAACGTGATGATGACATCATTATCATGTTTTTAGGTATTTCTTATTTTTGGGGTAGTGGGGTCCGTCAAAGCTATGCAGAGTGGGTGCTCTTTAGATGTGTAATTTAATTCCGCATCCAACGAGCTCTCTCGATCAAAATTTGAGTAAAAACACAAGGAGATATGTCGAAAATACGAACAAAAAAATAGTTTTTTCTTTTCTTACTCCAAAATTAATAAATATTATTTTATTATTTTAACTATTATTTTATTATTTTCCTTAGGAGGCCCATTTTGAATTGAAATGTCCTCTAATGTGAGTGTTTGTTAGGTTTAGGGATACATGTATGATTAAATGTTGTCTCTTTCTGACTGTATCCATTAGGGATCAGAGCTCCCCACTTTGGAGGTTTTTGGTCTCCAAATTAGATTTGAGGACTCCAGCTTTTTCTTAGGTTCGGTCTATGGCTCTACACCTAAATTAGGCTCTTGGACTTGGCTCTTGGTAAAGGTTTTCCTTAAGCTTTAACTAAGCCTATTTCTTTGGTTTAGGATCATGCTTTGATCAAGCTTTCACTTTGGATATGCATTGGTTTTTGTTTTTATAGGATACCCTATTGTGGCCACTTTTGATAGGTACTTATTTCTTTGATAACATTGATCTGAAATTTCTATACAGGTTAAAACATTTTTCCAATAATTAGAAAAAATTATAACAATGCATGAAGTTTCCCTAAGAAAAGTGTAGCTCTTACTCTAATAACGTTCATCCTAACTCTAATTTTTTAAACACCAAGAGATTTGCATCATCTTTTCTTTTTTATCCCTTTCAATGCTTAATAGATACAAGAATAATTATATTGTTGTATTCAAGTTACATATTCTACCAGTTCCCTATATTCCCTTACAATGGTGGAAAAATACAAACAAACCAAAAACTCATTTTTAGTATATACTCATACAAAACAAACAAAATACACACTTCCAATTTAGTCTCATTCAAATATTTGTTAGCTTCATCTTTTAGGTGCAATTTTATCTCTGTGCCATGGCCAAGTGGCTAATACATTTTACATGGAACAAACTTTTGGCTATGTTCAGGATGACACCAGTCTTGTCTGTCGCCTTAAGAATCCTTATATGGCCTTAAGTAAGCTCCTTGAGCCTAGTATGCCAAAATGGATAGATTTCTCATTGACACTAGTTTTCTAAATGTCATTCTGACCCCAACGTCTATACCAAGAAATTGGGAAACCGTCTCATCATCCTTGTTCTTTATGTTGATGACCTTATTCTTATTGGTAGTGACCATAACATTTTAACTAATGTGAAATTTAGTCTTAAGCAGAAATTTAAAATGACCAATTTACGACATTTTCATTTTTTTCTTCTCTTCCAAGTCTTATAAACCAAAGAAGGCATATTTTTTTCTCAGTCTAAGTAATCGTGTGACCTTATTTGGTGCTTTAACATGGAAGATTGTAATCCAGCCCCATATTCCTTCTAGTCTGGAGTCAAACTTTCTGCCACTTGCACTTCACCCAAAGTAGATGCCATCTTGTATCATCAACTTTTTGACAATCTCTTATACTTGACTCACACTCGTCTTGTTCTTTTCTTTGTTATTGGTCATGTTTCCCACTATATGCAAACACCCCATGAAATCCATTGGAAAACATAAAAAATGATACTTTGATATATTTGGGGTACAATTCAGATTGGGATTCAATACAGTTCAGGGGGGAAGTTTTGTTGGTTGCTTTCACTAATTTAGATTGGGTCAGCACCCCTATTGATCGGAAGTCTACTACAGGTTATGTTTTCAGACTTAGTTTGGACATGTCACTTGGGCTTGTAAGAAACAACAAGATCTTTCTCTTTCTTCAATAGAAGCAAAGTATTGAGCAACAGTTAATCCCAATTAGGAAGTTGTATGGCTTCGACAGATCCCTTCATACTTGGATTCGAGTAACATCATACGACTACCCTTTGGTGTGACAATCAGAGTGTCATCAAGCTCGACAAAGATCCAGTTCAACATCAACGCAACAAAAACATTGAAATATAGATGAAATTCATCAAAAATCTTGTTCATGAGCGCGTTCTCGAAGTGTTGTTTTTCCCTACAAATGATCAAGTTGAAGACATCTTCAAAAATCTCTTACACAAGTGAAGTTTTCTAAACTTCAATCTATGTTTTATTTTTATTTTTACTAGAATGGGTATGAGACTTTTAGTATTATCTTCTGGCTAAACGGCTGCCAGCGGCCTTACAAACAACATTTTCTAGTCCAACTACTACAATAAACCAGTAACACAGGGCATAGTCACTCCCCTTACAAAATTCCTGGTTTTAACTGAACATAAACAGAGATTTCCATAATGCCACAAACAAAATAGAAACTGATACAAAAGGAAAATTTCAGCTGCCTTTGGCGATGGGCCTGCCTCAACAGTCTATCTTCAGCTACTTGCTGTGTTCCTTGAGCAGGTCCTGAACCTTCTTCTCCAGATCTGCCATACGATTCTTTAACTCTCCTATGATATTGGCAATGTACTTCATGTTTGTCATGTTGTCATCAAAGATTTCTTCACGAATTTCTTTGAGTTCCTGGGTCATGGATTCCCAGTGAGTCGTTCCAGTTTTTTGCATTCTAGTCTGCTTTACCTCCAACCGATTCAGAGCTTCCTTTACCTCGTCCAAATCATGCTGTATCAGACCTAGTCTAGATTCGATTTGAAGGGAGGACGGGCTTGCCTCCATCTTGCACACCACGATCTTCTTTCAGGCTTGAGCCTTGTACAATATGAGCCTCTGAGAGCTTTGCTGGTGCTTCCTTCTTGGCTGATAGTGGTTCAGTGGGCACAATGCAGACTTAATCATCCTAATAAAGGATCGGGGCTGCCTTCTCCTCTTGCTACTGTGAAGATACTCACTGATTTCATCATCATGCTTGTGCTGAAATCTTATCTCCATGGTGGACTGCGATTGGTACCTCTTTCCCAAATTTGCAGCTTCGGTACTAAGGAACAGAGCCATGTGAATTCTTGTAGATTTTGTCCTCTTGCTAGCTGGATTTTCTGTCCGATTTTTGGCTTTTCCATGAGATCGACCAATCTCCATTGCCTCAAATCTACATGAGATCATTATGGCATCCTTCCTTTCAATCTTTGTTGGTGACAGGAGGATTCTTTCTTTCCATTCAGCCAACACGCTAAGGAATTGGTTCTTGGTTCTCAATACCATTGATGAGAATAACTCCCTTGTTCAGGGAGGTACCTATATTGGCTTCATGATCCGCTGTTTGATTGAGGATTCTGAGGACGTGATAGAACTTAATTTCTTCAAAGTCATTCATCTAGTTTAAAACCTTCCAATAGTAGTGAGCCAGAGCCATATTTTTAGGATCCTTTTTCAGGTTTATCGCTTGGATAATGATTCTGGAATACCTATGATAGCCAAATTCTTGATAGAAATCCTTCTAGCCTGAGACAGCCCTTGCCAGAGGGCTAAAATTTCTGCTATGTTGTTGGTGTTCTGGCCCAGCCCCTAAGAAAATTTGAGAACAGTTTTCCCTGAGCTGTCAAGTAAGACACCTCCACTTCCCGAGTACCCGGGATTCCCTTTCGAGGCCCCATCCACATGCAGAACATGCTTCTCCAACGAGGATCTCCACTTTATGAACTCTTGTTCTTCCAACCTTATTTCCCAGGAAGAATAATGCTTGAGATTTTTCTTGATTCTGGTAAGAAGGGAAGAGTCTAGATTATGAAACCAGTTGTATTCTTCTTTGTCCGTGATTACCTCATTGTTGATATTAGAGTTTGAGGCTATCAGATCTCCCATAAGTGATTTCAACTTAAGAGAAACTTGGTACGGTGTCCTCGTAGTGTCCCTGAAGATCCTGTTGTTTTGTTCCAGCCACAGTTTCCAGCAAAGGATTTTTGGGACCCACATCCAGCACTGTTTCAAAAGCTTCAGCTTGGAGAAGGAGAAGGGGGCTATCTTAGGCCAAGAGGTAAACAACGATGAGAGAGAAGGATGGAGGGCCAAGTTCAGTTGAGCAAGAAGGACATTCCAAAGATCCAAAGCAAAGGTACACTTAAGAAAAAGATGGTCAGAGGATTCCTCATGGCAGGCACATAGCGGGCATCTTGAAGGCCCTTCCCAACCTCTTTTTTTTAAGTTGTCCTAGGAGAGGATGCTATCATGTAGAAGAGACCAGCAGAAAATATCAATTTTGGGGAGGGAGGGATGGTTCTAGAGGTTTCTCCAAACAGTGGGATCGGGGGTAGCTCAAGGGATAGCCAACAAGGTTGAATAACCAGCAGCAGCCGAATATTGACCAATCGAAGAGCCCCAACCTATTTGATCCTTCTTTTTGGCCGAGAGAGGGGTGAATCCTTGAAGAGCGTCCAAAAGGGAACGAGCTTCATTTTCCAAGTTTTGAGGGAATTCCCCCAGATCCCAGTTATTCCAAGAATCATCAGGATTCCAAACTGAAAGGTCCCAAAGGGTGGTTTTTCTTTCGTAATGAAGCCAATTTTTTATGTTGTCCATCCCCTCCAGGTGCTGTAAAGGGGTCTGTCCTAACAAAGAGTCATCCCAGAACTTGATTTTTTTACCATTCCCCGAGATCCAGGTGTGATTGGAGGATATCAGATTAGTGGCTTTCAGGCAAAGAGAAAGGATGGGGGAGCCTTTTCTGGTCCGGGGGGGGGCGTTCTAGGCATCTTTCTTTATGTACGTAGAAGTATTTAGTCCGGATAGATTTGGAACTCCAAGTGGTTTTTTTTCTTATCATTTTCCAGAGAATCTTTCCTCCCATGGCCACATCTCTGATTTGCAGCCCTCCTTCCATCTTTGGAGCTTTGACCTTATCCTAGCTAATTAGGTGCATTTTTCTCCCTTCACTTCTTCCCCCTTCCCATAGGAATTTTCTCAAGAGGCTATCAATGTCTTTCACAATTCCTTTTGGGGCTAGCAGGATAGATGCTTGATAGATAGGCATGGAAGTAAGAACAAAGTTTATGAGGATAAGCTTCCCCACTTTGTTTAGCCAGTTGGTTCCCCAGGCCATGATCCTGGCCTTAAGCTTGTCCATCAGTGGCGTCCAAAGGCTATTTCTGGGGGTTTCTTTGACTAGCGGAATTCCAAGATATTTGATGGAATCCCACATGGAGGTTCCTTCCATTTCCAACACCCTGGATATGTCAATCATTTCATTAGGAGGACAGTTCCAGCCGTAAATTTTGCTTTTCCTCAGGCTGATTTCGCTACCTGAAATTTCAGTATATGCATCTAGCTCTCTCTTGAAAGATCTAGCAGTGGAAAGGATGGCATGGCCCATGAGAAGAGTATCATCAGTGAATTGAGCGTGATTAATTCTCTTAACTCTCGGAGATATTGAGAGACCCATCAGCGAACGCTGCTGAAGATTCTTATCTAGCTGGAAACTTAGCACCGATGCTTGAAGGGCGTAGAGCAGAGGGGACATAGGGTAGCCCTTTCTGATCCCCCTAGAGGCTTGGAAGAAGTCTTTCGGCCTTCCATTGACCAGGGGGGCGATCCAATACCCCGAAATACAAGCTTTAATCCAGTAGATCAACTGGGGATGAAACCCCATCTTGTGCATAACAACAAAAAGGAAGTTTAACCGAACTCTATCAAAAGCGTTAGCAAGATCCAGTTTGACTATCATACCTTTCTCCTTTCTTTGGCAGCTTGAATGGATTGCTTCTTGCACAAGGATAATGTTGTCCTGAATTTGTCTGCCCTGAATGAAGCCACCTTGGTTCTCCGGAATGATCCTGGGAAGAATTTTTTTTATTCTGTTTGCTATAACTTTGGTGATGATTTTGTACCAAGTATTGCAGAGCGAGATAGGGCGAAATCTGGAGAAATTTTGGGCACCTTTCTCTTTGGGAATTTATGCTAGAAAAGAGGAGTTGGTGCTCCCTCCTATTTTTCTGCATTTCTGGGATTTTCTCACCATTTTGACTAGATCTTTTTGGATAATATCCCAGCAGGCTATGAAGAATCTGGCCGTGAATCCGTCAGGCCCGGGAGCTTTGTCAGGGTTCATCCCATGGAGAGCTTTGCTAATCTCCTCAAAGGTTATAGGGGCTATCATCCTTCTATTGTCTTCTTCATTTAAGATCTTGGGTACTGCAGAGGGAGGATAGTGATCCAGCCTTGGAGGGACCTCCATCTCTTCAGTGTACAAATTTTTAAAGAACGAGTGGGCTGCCTGTTTTATCTCATCGAAGTTATTAAAGTTTTGCCCTTGAAAATGGATCTCTCTGATAGTATTGTGATTCTTTCGGCATTCTGCTTGTTTGTGGAAGAAGGACGTGTTTTTATCTCCCGCTTGGAGCCAAATACTTCGTGATTTTACTCGCCAGTATTCTTCCTCTCTTCTCAGGGTTTTGTGAAGCACCTTTTGCAATTCAATCTCAGCGTTTATCAAATCCAGCGTGACCGGGGCAGACTCCATTTGTAACTGATGATTTCCCAGGGCCCTTTGAGATTTTTTCCTTTCAAGGATGGGGGAGGGCAGTTTCTTTGCCCAATTTTTGAGGTCAGTTTTGAGCCTTCTCAGCTTTTCTTCCCAAATGAATAAAGGAGAGCCCGAAACACTCTTCTTCCAGGACGCTGATACTAAATCGTGGAATCCCTCCATGGAGACCCATAGAGGACTGAACCAGAAAGGAATCGGCCCCAAATTTTCTCCTGAGGACAGTGTGAGAGAGATGGGCTTATGGTCTGATGTGCGAGCTTGAAGAATTTCAGAGGAAGCGAAGAGGCCCAGCGTCAGGAAAGAGGAGTGAACTAGGAACCGATCCAGGCGCGCTGAAATGTGCCCCGGTCCCACTCTTTTATTGGACCAGGTAAATTTTCCATTACTGGGTTTGATATCCTCCAGATCCCAGTCCAGCATGATATCTTCTACCGATTCCCTTGCCAGATCTCTTACAAGAGAGCCTCCTTTCTTTTCCCAGAGGGCGAGAGTGACATTCATGTCTCCGGCGACGACAAGATTCTCATGAAGATTAGATGCTAGGAAAGAGTTCAGCGTTTCCTAGCATTCTTTTTTTTCCCATAGAAGAGCCGGGGCATAGATATTAACAAGGCTTACCTTATGACCTGAGTCTTTATGTAGCAGTTTTGTGAATAGCCAATGGGTGGTGTTGTCTTCTTAAAGTAGAGCGAGCGATGAGGAGTTCCAGAAGGTGGATAGCCCTCCCGAGGCTCCCCTGGCACTTACGGCTCTGCCTTCTCCTTTTTTCCAAAAAATTTTGCTAGCCTGGATGGTCTCAGGCTCTTCCATTTTCGTCTCCTGGATCAGAAATACATCTGGGGAAGTCATTCTTACTAGATCTTTGACCGCTTCTTCTTTGGACTTACTTCCTAGCCCTCTGCAATTCCAGGAGACGTATTGCATTTAGGAACCGGAGGGGGGGGGAAGTGGCTCCTTTCGAAGCCTTACCTTTTTTTGTAGATCTGGTTTCCATCATATCCAGAATGGTTTGCTGAAGCCTCGCTGTTACGTCCCTATATGATTTATTCTCCCTCTTTTTTTCTCTGCCTTCCTTCCTCTTGGGACCTTCTCAGGGGTTCCGACTGAGTTGCTGGTCTCTATAGCCCCCCCATCTGAATCCGCTCCAGTTTCGGTGCCAAGAGAGATACGTTCCTCATTCGATTTCATAGGGTCTTCTGCCTGAGGCGTTCCATTGACAGGCCTTAGTTTTCCTGAGGGAGTCAGGGACTGAGAGGTTATATCGACGGGGTCTTTCTCAGGTTCCTTTCATTGTCCTGCAATTTTTTCAGTGGCTCCTTTCGTGGTCTTGGATTTGAAGCTAATGGATGATTCACCTGCCCATTCCTTGAATCTTTGGTTTTTGGGCCTGCTTTGGCTTTCTTAACCCTTTGCCAACCTTCAGCATCTTCTTTTTCTCATATTTGATTCTTTGGGCAGTTCCTCTGGAAGTGCCCATGCTCTTGACAGGTTCTGCATTTGAGGGGGAGGTGTTCATAGTCTACTTTCTGGTAGTGGGACCAGGATCCAAGAGATATCTTTACAGCCTCCCGGAGGCCTGCCTCCAAGTCAAGTTCAACGCATATTCTAGCACAGTTGTATATGGACTTATTGTCTGCTTTATCAACGAATTTACCTATTCCATTCCCTATCTTCTAAAGCGCTTCATAGTTCCAGCAATGAACCGGCTGATTGGGCAGCCTAACCCATACAAGAACCTCCTTGGGCAGTTCCACCGTGGGATCGAAATCTAGGGTCCATCGGTTCAGATACAGTCCCTGGGTACCTATAAAATATGGCCCATTTCTGAAAATGAGATCTTTATCTTCCTTATTTTTAAACTCAAAGAGAAAGAAGCCACTGCTCAATGGATAACAGATGACTCCTTTTTTGAGATGGGGCTTCCAGTTTCTTTGGATCCAATCATTTGTTGTTTTTGCTGAGGGCCAAATCCCCATGAACTGGCCAACCAGCCCTCTCTCGGAGAGAGCAAGGGCTATTTTTACCGATTGTGTCTCCGGCAGAGCGATTTCTGGAATTTCTTCAAGCTTTTTTATGAATTTTGGAATAGAGAGGGGGGCTTTGCGCTTTCCTCCACTGGAAATCAGCCTCCTGAAAGCATCCTCATAAAAAATCGGAGGGGGAGGGTCGGTATCCCCACCCCCAGGGGCGGCCATGGCCATCTTGCTGCGCTCCTGGTCGCTCCAAACCCTAGCGTTCTCCTCACGCTGGATCGCAGATCTCACTCTTAATAAACTTCAATCTATGTTAGGAGTTCATGAATTTGTCATTAAGGGGGGATAGACTCTAATTCTCCTTTCATTCTCCTACAGTGTCTCTTTTGTAAATCCTTCAATCCTATCACAAGTTGTTTAGTAAGGGGGGATGTTAGGATATTTAGAAACTTAAGAGTTAGTTAAGATCAACTTGTTCAAATAGATCCGTTAAGTAAAGTGTGTTTTTTAGTATGCATTGGTATACATTTGTATATATGTAATCCAATAGTCACAATATGTTATTGACATAGAGTGATCCAAGAGTTCAAGTTCTCATCCATCTAATTACTAGACCATTGATCTCTATTTAGAGACCATAGAAGATCATTTCCTAGTTCATCAATTATGAGAAGCTCGTTTGATTTGAAATCAATTCATAATTTTCAAAACCAATCTAGTCTTTAATTCTGGAATAATCTTTAACTTCAATAATAAAAGTAATCACATTCCAATTCATAATTAAGATCAACCTACTTTACCTATCAGCAATATGCTTATGACTTTCAAAGCACTATAAAGTCTTCACAATTATTCCATATAAAAACCTTTATCAAAATATTTTTCTAATTTAAAAGATGTGTTTATAACAACAATTTTTTTCCATTTAATTAAATTAACTTTGAGCAAAGCGTGTCAATTATGATTAGTAATGAAAGAGACAACTCAAACGAACTTAAAAAAAATGCTTTTTATAATAATCTTAATTTAAAATATGGTTTTGTGGGTGAATGAGACAAAGTATTCGATGTATACACTCTTGACCAGCGAATAGGTTATGGAATTCCTCCCCTGTTTAATAATATTGATTTGAAATTTGAAAGGTTATCATGTGTGTTTTATATTTAACTCTCCATACACTGTACACCTTTGACTGGTACACTTCGATGTTTAATAACTTTGATTTCGAAATAGCTACGCTAATTCTCAAAATGATCATGTCTGTACACCTTTGCTATTATTATATTTAATGATTCTTTGTTGCTTAGTTTCTTTGCTATTATTATATTTAATGATTCTTTGTTGCTTAGTTTCTTTGCTATTATTATATTTAATGATTCTTTGTTGCTTAGTTTGAAGTTTGAATAAAATTCCAGTTGGATTATTATATTGAATAAGTAAATGTGAATGAACACAAGTTACCATCACCCAAAAAGATAACGTCCAGTTGGATTATTATATTGAATAAGTAAATGGATTTGTATTTGATAACGTCCATCACCCAAAAAGAGGAATGAGTGGGATTTAGTCTCATGACTTCTTTTACAACAAGTGATTTCATGTCAAACAACCTAAATGAACCACACTGAGGCTTTTCTAATTTTAGGATTTACTACAACTACATGTCCAATTATGCTGGTTGAACTTGTGTATTAATTTGCACTCTAACCTAGAAAGTGGCTGATGCAAAATGGATTATCTGCAAAGCAATTTTTAGGAAAATGGCAATTTGAAATGGTTAAATCTTAATTTTAAAAATCTAACTAGTTTCAAAATTATCATTTAGTTAAGGACAGACATTCCAATTTTCCAATTGCTGTAGTTGCAAAAACAATTTTAACAATTTTTTTTACAAAAACTGGAGGTTTTAGTTGTCTTTTATTTTACTGGACTAAATGACTAAATGTCAGAACTATTTAAAAAATGATCTACCTCATTTTTTTTTGGTTAACATAGAGAGGAAAAAACTATTATTTATGCATTTGATTATATGTATGTATTTATATTACTAAGCAGTTTTCGGCCAAAACTTTCCCCGATTTTCTTCTGTCAGAGACTAGACAAGTTATTGCGAGTCCATTTATTTTGCGAGGCTGGGATATAGTACATTAGATCTATGCTGGAAAATATTTGAAGGTAGGTTTTAGAGACAAAATATTTGGAGTTAACCTGGAGATAGAATTAAAATCCAACAATTACGGAGACAAATATTGCAGATGGGGCTTCCTTTTGGCTAGGCGGAACTTAGTAGAGAACAACCCTTTTAAGAGAGACAATATACAGAAGAAGTAGTCAACGATAGGATTAAGGAAGCTCAGATTCTCAAATTTACCTAAGATGATTTACTGCCTTATAAGAATTTCCGAAATCAGCTTGAGCACGAGACCCTCCAGAAATAAGAACAGTTCTATCCAGAAACCCTTCAAATCAAAGGAGACAAAACTAGAAATCTCAACATTTCATTTCAGTGAAAAAATGATTCAAAATGATTTTAAGCAGCCTTCTGGGGCATCCAGTTCATTTTGCATTAACAGTTGATTGTAGAGACAAGGTAAATCCAACACTGGCTTCCAACTTATACCTTGGGAACAGGGTTGGAATTTCATTTCATCTCTATCTTTCAAACTATTTTTTTTGAAGTTTTGAGCTTTATCTTTTTAATGATATAATATTTTATTAAAAGAGTTAAGGTTTATTAAAAGAGTTATTTTTCAACCAGTACAATAGACTTCTTTTATTAATAATTTTTTATTAAAAATTTAAACAAGAAATAAATTAGTTTTTATTATATATTAACAAAAATTACTTACCAAAAATAACACAAACCAATAATGGACACCCATCATCATTATACAATATACGCCCAACTGCATCCATATTACCTGTAATTAAAATTTGGGTTTGGGAACCAGTTTCAAAGTTCAACCTCTCTAAAAACTAACAAAAAAATTATTGATGACTTATATAAATCACTAAATGTCAAAAATACTTTTTGAAAAATTGTTTGACAACTTGATATAACATTCTCCCAAAATATTTAAAAGTATTTGACGGAAAAAATGCCCTGTGATGGGCAAAACGTCCTCAAATTCCAACACTCTTGGGAATTGCATTTGCATCGGTAATGTCAGCCTCGTAGTCGACAAAGAGACAGTCGAACGAAACTTTGTTACACACCAAAATGCATGGATGTGGAGGAAACTTATTAAACACAACATTAAGAACCGTGGTGCAGAAGAATTAAATATCAACTTATAGCCTAAGCCACCTCGAGAGATTACATTCGTCCAAGACAAAGAATCCACGACAGTGGCCTACACCATTTTAAATATTAGACCTTTAGCATATAGAAAGAAAGAAAGAAAGAAATAATTTTTTTTTAACCTCTGCGAGGCTAAAAATAGTATATGGGACAAACTATCTTGCCTGCTGATTTTTGCATTTCCACCCTTTTCCTATTCAGCTTGATGATGAGCTCCCCCAATTTCACCACGGTCCCTTCATTGAATAAATTAACCCAAGGAGTAGTTGTCAATATATTCACATAACTGTCCCTGTTGTCCTTGAAGGCCTCACACTCTAAAATGAAATGTTTTTCTGTTTTCAATGTTTTGGGGGTGCAAAATGTACACACTCTTTCTTCTCAAGCTTCCTTTGGTATTTTCCAGTGTCCCGTTTCACAACACAGTTGGTGGGAATCGGTTCTTAGTTGAGCAATAAGCATTTTGGCCCTCCATGATATATTAGACCCTATATAATCCTTTTGATGATGGTTGTAGGTGGGATTAAACTCTTCGACGTAGTACTTTTTCTTTCTCCCTATCCCTTTGCCCCAAATTTTCTTGTGGAACTTGTCGATAACAAAGGCCTTTATCTCTTTACTGTTTGTAGGACATGTGCTTAGGTAAATATCCCATTTACTAAGCCATTTGTTGTTTTCCTGCATCCAAGTCTTCTTTCTTTTGCATAATATATCATTGAAGACCACCTTAGACCATCTGTGGTCTTCCATTTGCTCAATCTTTTCTAGATATCTTATGAGTCACACCATAACAATTGATTCAATGGGGGCTGCCCCCACTTCACTAAGCATGATATCATAGGAGACTGAGCTTTTTATTTTGAACTTGTTGATAATCAAGCATTTTTTAATCTTCTCAATTTGCTGCCACTGTAAGTCAGAGGTACTGATGGCCCACACTTCACACCCATAGAGAACAAATGGGATCACTAACAAACCACAAATAGTTTCCGTAGTCTTCCAATACCATAGCTCTGCTTCTCTGCATCTATTTTGAAAGGCATATAATGCTTTCCAACCTCCCAAAGTTCTTTTCTTTCTGCAACCTTCCCAATTTAAATTTTTGTTGAATTCAATCCCAAGATATTTGTAATCTACCACTTCTTCAAGAGTGTTTCCTTCAAAGTAGAGCTTATGTTGGTTATGTTTTCTCTTGCTAGAGAAGACTACTACTTTTGTCTTGCTAGTATTAACTTGCATTTTCACTATTCTACAAAAGTGCTCAAGGGAAAGTAAGTGCTCTTGCAAGCCAAGAGCGGATTTAGCAATCAAAATAAGGTCATATGCATACAAAAGAAGCCTTATCACAAAGTCGCCGAAAACAACACCTTCCCCGTCCTGTAGGTTTAACCACTCTTCAAGTTTGTCAATATATAAGCCAAACATGGTAGGGGACAATGGGCACCCCTGCTTGACCCCAATAGCGCTCTTGAAACTTTCAGAGATACCACTTGACGTTCTGATTTTGACTTTAACCTTCTCGTATAATCTATGGATAGTTTCTTTAAGATGCATAGGAACCCCAAGTTCTTCCATTATCCCTAGGGAATGTGTCAAAGGCTTTCTTGAAATTGACAAAGCAACAAAAGGCTTGAACCTCTTTTTTCTCCCACACTTTCTCAATGATGTGTCTTAACGTTATACCGTGATCAATCGTGGAGTGTTTGGGTCTGAAACCTGCTTGTCATTTAGCACGCTTACCTCTTTCTTCTGCCCACTTGCTAATTATGTTTTCTGGCATACTTCCGAATAACTTTGCAAACAAGGGATTTATCATTATGGTCATGTAGTTGGAGGGATTATTGACATCACCACTCTTGAAAAGAGGTATTGCTAGGCTAGTTGTCCAATTTGTAGGGAATCCCTGCTCAATGATCTTGTTGAAAATTCTCATGATGTGAGGCACAAGATTTTTCGAACCCCAGTTTAGATAATGTGCTTGGAGTTCAACTAAATCCTTTGCTTTTCCAACACCCAACTTCTTAATAACCACCTCGACCTCTTGCATGGTGAAAAGCTTAGTGGTGCGGTGTTAACCAAGCAGGGGAGTCATCCTTGGGATCTTGCTCATAAAGTTGTTTTGCATATTCAAGCCATTGATAAGCTGTGATATTGTTTTCAGTTTGCTTCTTTCTGGTTTGAAGTTCCTTCCAAAATAACTTGGGGTTTTATTCCCAAAGAAGATTAAATCAGTTTTCTTTCTTTCTTAAAATCTGCTTGTAGGCTTTGAAGTTAATTTCTTTATGATTTGATTCTTTCAAAGTCCTCCTTGAAGCAGTTTGTTTTCGATTTCTTATTTTTTGCTCTTTTGCATTTTGAAAGTGCTCTTTGAATTAGATATGTTAGCTCGTGGCTATAAAAGCCCTCAGATTGAGTTTTCTCCTCCTTAAAAAGTCTCTCTAATACAATCTTGAAAGTATATAAAAATATAGAAAAATAAAGATTATATAATATTAGACTTTTAGCATACATAAAAGAAAATATAGAAAAACTCATCACATCTGAATCAAACAAAAATTGGAATTGACAATCATTTTTGTTTTTGTTAAAGTCAACAATACCATATTACCATGTGAAAATGGCTACATAACATTTTATTATTAAAAGATATTATATATATAAATATATTTATCTCTAGGGAATGTGTCAAAGGCTTTTTTGAAATCGAGAAAGCAACAAAAGGATTGAACCTCTTTTTTCTCCCACACTTTCTCAGTGATGTGTATTAACGTTATACCGTGATCAACCGTGGAGTGTTTGGGTCTGAAACATGCTTCTCCTCTAGCACGCTTACCTCTTTCTTCTACCCACTTGCTAATTCTGTTTTCTAGCATACTTCTGAATAGCTTTGGAAACAAGGGATTTATCATTATGGTCCTGTAGTTGGAGGGATTATTGACACCACCACTCTTGAAAAGAGGTATTGCTAGGCTAGTTGTCCAATTTGTAGGGAATCCCTGCTCAATGATGTTGTTGAAAATGCTCATGATGTGAGGCGCAATATTTTTCGAACCCCAGTTTAGATAATGTGCTTGGAGTTCAACTAAATCCTTTGCTTTTCCAACACCCAACTTCTTAATACCCACCTCGACCTCTTGCACGGTGAAAAGCTTAGTAGTGCGGTGTTAACCAAGCATGGGGGTCATCCTTGGGATCTTGCTCATAAAGTTGTTTTGCATATTCAAGCCATTGATAAGCTATGATATTGTTTTCAGTTTGCTTCTTTATGGTTTGAAGTTCCTTCCAAAATAACTTGGGGTTTTTTTTCCCAAGGAAGATTAAATCAATTTTTTTCTTTCTTAAAATCTGCTTGTAGGCTTTGAAGTTAATTTCTTTATGATTTGATTCTTTCAAAGTCCTCCTTGAAGCAATTTGTTTCAGATTTCTTATTTTTTGCTCTTTTTCATTTTGAAAGTGCTCTTTGAATTAGATATGTTAGCTCGTGGCTATAAAAGCCCTTAGATTGAGTTTTCTCCTCCTTAAAAGTCTCTCTAATACAATCTTGAAAGTATATAAAAATATAGAAAAATAAAGATTATATAATATTAGACTTTTAGCATACATAAAAGAAAATATAGAAAAACTCATCACATCTGAATCAAACAAAATTTGGAATTGACAATCATTTTTGTTTTTGTTAAAGTCAACAATACCATATTACCAAGTGAAAATGGTTACATAACATTTTATTATTAAAATATATATATAGGGAATGTGTCAAAGGCTTTTTTGAAATCGACAAAGCAACAAAAGGATTGAACCTCTTTTTTCTCCCACACTTTCTCAGTGATGTGTCTTAACATTATACCATGATCAACCGTGGAGTGTTTGGGTCTGAAACATGCTTGTCCTCTAGCACGCTTACCTCTTTCTTCTGCCCACTTGCTAATTCTGTTTTCTAGCATACTTCTGAATAGATTTGCAAACAAGGGATTTATCAATATGGTCCTGTAGTTGGAGGGATTATTGACATCACCACTCTTGAAAAGAGGTATTGCTAGGCTAGTTGTCCAATTTGTAGGGAACCCCTACTCAATGATGTTGTTGAAAATTCTCATGATGTGAGGCACAAGATTTTTCGAACCCCAATTTAGATAATGTGCTTGGAGTTCAACTAAATCCTTTTCTTTTCCAACACCCAACTTATTAATACCCACCTCGACCTCTTGCACGGTGAAAAGCTTACTAGTGCGGTGTTAACCAAGCAGGGGGGTCATCCTTGGGATCTTGCTCATAAAGTTGTTTTGCATATTCAAGCCATTGAGAAGCTGTGATATTGTTTTCAGTTTGCTTCTTTATGATTTGAAGTTCCTTCCAAAATAACTTGGGGTTTTTTTTCCCAAGGAAGATTAAATCAATTTTTTTCTTTCTTAAAATCTGCTTGTAGGCTTTGAAGTTAATTTCTTTATGATTTGATTCTTTCAAAGTCCTCTTTGAAGCAATTTGTTTCAGATTTCTTATTTTTTGCTCTTTTGCATTTTGAAAGTGCTCTTTGAATTAGATATGTTAGCTCGTGGCTATAAAAGCCCTCAGATTGAGTTTTCTCCTCCTTAAAAAGTCTCTCTAATACAATCTTGAAAGTATATAAAAATATAGAAAAATAAAGATTATATAATATTAGACTTTTGAGTGTGTGCAAGAAGTTAAGGGACCTTTTAGATGCAATCTTACTTTTTAGGAACAGGCTCACGTTACATAGAAAAAGAACGCGCTCCTCTTCCATAGCACTTGGAATAGTAAATCCGAGCCTGACATGTCAGTAGACATGTAGGCCAGGTAACTATAACGCGCACGCGTTATAGAGTTACCAAACGCGTGCGCGTTTTGTAACTCTATAATGCGTGCACGTTTTGTAAATCTAAAAAAAAATAAAAAGACACACAGTCCCGACCCGAGAGTCGTTTTCACCAAACAGGATCGCGATTATGACGGCCTACCCATGCCCTAGGAGCTTGGAAGAGTGCCCATTCCTCGATTTGAAGACAAATCCTCCGGTGAATCGTCATATTAACAGGTAATTCATTCACCCATAGCTTTTTTTTTCAATTAGATACTTAAATTACCATTTTTTATTTGTAAATGCAATAAAAACCATAAAAAAATAAACAACCATCTCATAGCCAAAACACCATCCAACCAAAGATGATGATATGCCAATGCCTTTCCCAAGACTAAACACATAAATTGATCACATAAAATA
>LPNX010749263.1:143186-183376 GCA_001517045.1 Pseudotsuga menziesii | reverse complement strand
TGTAATTTTGTTCACTCCTTCATCTACTCACATTGTCGACTTGCTTCATACTCTAGGCTTTGTTGTGAAATGCGAGTAACTTGACCCTTGATCCTCACTTTGCTTAGAACTCAACCACGTGGTGTGCATGCAGCCCAAGCTGTCGTGGCTAATGTTTACGCATGCATGCAGCCCAATAACTATGTCGTGCCTAGTTTCCATGGTCTGAAAGTATCCATGCTGCTTTTGTAAGCGGCGACATTCATGTTTTTGGGCTGAAGGATCCAAAATTATTGACATAGTTACTGAGGTTCAAGAAGTATCGAGGCCAAGTCATTTATGTCCAGGGATTTGAGCTCTTGGAGCAAAGTATTCAGGCACAGCATGCATCTGTGTATTGGGACAGAGGGCCCGAAGCTTTGCAATCAGGACATGCATTAGCTGCTTATGCTTAAGGGTTCAGAAGTTGTGCTGTTGGTTTACATTTTTGATCTCCAATTGTCAATTGAGGACCTGGGTTACAAGGTATGCATTGTTTCCCTTATATGTTTGGATTTTTTATTGCATTTCTAGCCTGTTTCTGTTGGTGCCCAAGTGATCTGAATACTTGGTGGATTGTCTTATCAAGCATACAGTTCACAATATAGCCCCCGCTTTAGCTCTCTTCTCTATCTCTTATGTCTTTTTTTCACTACTTATCCTTACTGATGTTTTTTTGCTCCTCTAGCCCCATGTAGGATTCATACGGTGAAGATTTTAAGACCATGGCAGGGATGCATATCAGCACTCGACATTTGGGTTTCTTATAGTACAGTGGATTCTAGTAATTACAATTGTCAAGGTGAAAGTAAAATCTGTATTTGGGTTTTCCGTTTTCCTTAGAGGAGTGGCATAGTAATTACAATTGTCAAGGTGAAAGTAAAATCTGTATTTGGGTTTTCCGTTTTCCTTAGAGGAGTGGCATTGCAGAAGGCAAACAGGCCGGCAACACAATTGCTTTTGGCAATGTTTGAGGAAATGCTTATGCATTTATCATCAAATTCAAATCAATCAGACCTGTCTTTGCCTGTAAAACTTGCAAAACTGGAAGCTCGGATGGCAGGCAAGGCGACCTCCGCACCGGTGCAATCTAGTTGGCAAACCTCTCCTGTGAAGGCAGGGGTGACAGAGGAGGTTGTAGGGCCTTCCACTTCCTCCACAGACTCTGATGACGATGTACGTTTTGCTAACTCTATATGCATATAATATCTTGTAATTATTTGGGATTGCATATTCTCTTCCTCTTGTTGCCTCCCGATAAATATGTTGTTAAAACAGAGGTACTGCTATTTTCCTTATCTCCATTTTTTCCAATTGGGTAATACAGATTTTAGTTTCTGCAGTCGGTATAGTTATATTTAAAAAAATTAATTTGAGAAATCCCAAATTCCGAGCGATTTGTTACCTACATATCTTCACAGATCTTTCGTTATTGGTGTAGTAGTGCTTAACAAGGCATCTTATAATTTCCAAATTCTATGAATAAGTAATTAAAGTCTAAAACATGAGGGGACAATGCTTTTGCAGATAAGAGCAAAGACTAATAAACAGACTGTGAAATACCTGGATGAGTCGATCTTGCGTTGGAACCCTTCAGGATGTCCTCTGGCGCTGAGAAAAACGAACACAAATCAACAAATCCACAGATGCAGCGGCAACATCAGCAGTAATGGCGGACTGCACCGCTTGACTGCGGGCTGGACAACAGCATGGCGGACTGCACCGCTTGACGGTAGCAGCATGGTGGACGGACAGCAGCAGCATGGCGGACTGCACCGCTTGACTGCGGACTGGACAGGAGCATGGCGGACTGCACCGCTTAGTAATGGCGGACGGACGGATTGACATCAACGATGAACGATGAAGATGAACGATGAAGATGATTTGAATCGTCGGACGAAAAAAATCGACGGCTGAGAAAAAAACTGCATTAACTGAGGGGAGTCGACTCCCATTTGTTAAACGCCTTACGGCTTAATTAAAAACTATTGGAGTTTATTCAATTCTCGTTCTTTGTAGATGAAAGTAAAAGCTATTGTACTAATGCTTCATAGATAAGAAATGGGATTGTTTGCAACCTTTGTTTTCTTGGCACTGAGCTGTAATGAGAAATGGAAGACACCACTATTCTCAACTCCAAAATCAATTGCTTGACTACCACCTTGCAGGTAGCTTCCAGTTTAATCCTTGGGCCACTCTAAAACTTGTACTAGTCCGTCTTGCCGATAGCTGTACTATCTTGTAAATATGGTCACTTTTCCAAGGTTTTAGTGACAAATGATGTTTCATACTAGATTAATTTTTTTTTAAATGCTTCCTTTAAATTGAATAGAAACATTACAACTAACCCAAGGAGATACAGCATAAGTTTTTTTTGTAAGTGCTTCTTTTAAATTGAATAAAAACAGTAGTGAGTGCAACTAACTTGAGGAGGAGACACCTCATAACAAACTTTGTGGGAAAACCCTTAACACGAACATTTTTGTTTTGCTAAGTTGTGGCCACACAATATTATTCTGCCAAAATCACCAGAGGAGATACGTCATAACAAATTTTGTGGGCAAACCATTAACACAAACATTTTTGTTCTGCTAATTTGTTGCCCCATGATATTATTCTGCCAAAATCACCAAAGACAATGCACTTGTTCCTTATTTGAGCTGCCAAAATCACCAAAGGCAATGCACTTGTCCCTTATATGAGAAAATCAAACCTTGGTCATGCCCTAGCATGCCAGCACTGAAGCTTGTTCCTTATTTGAGCTGCCAAAATCACCAAAGGCAATGCACTTGTCCCTTATATGAGAAAATCAAACCTTGGTCATGCCCTAGCATGCCACCATCTTCAGTGCTGAACCACAACCTCTATTGGCATCTATTCAGTGTTGAATCACAACCTCTATTGATACAATATTTGATTTTATATATTATGGATTATATATTGTTGAAACCTATGGCATACATATATTCTTCAAGAAGAATGTATTGTGTTGTGTTTATTTTATATGTGACTTTTATAATATTTTTTGCTTCGTAGATGATCTTTTATTTTTTACTGATGGCTCTTGCAGGGATGCGCTAATATTTAAATCTTCTATCAGAATTTTCAGCTCTGTTTCAGGCATGCGATCTTGAGATCTATGCTAGGGAAGGTATCTTGTGGTGGAAAAGCTGAAGTCAAGGGACATTTAGTGGAATATTGGGAAATCTGAGTTCAGTTGTTCTTCCTTTTGCTACTTTTACACCCCAAGCTTAAGGCCAAATGAGGCTCTTGTCCTCGGGCTTCGGTCAGTAACCCCAAGAAGGTTACAAGATGGTTATAGGATTCAAAATGCATGGTTACAGGATGCAGGCGGAGTAGATGCCGATGCAGGCGGAGTACATGCCATCTTTTATTTTCAAAGAGTATGTTGCAACCCATAACATCAGAGAGACACATTATGCAAAACATAATCTTCCTGTAAATGTACAACGGGAGTGATTCACGTATCCTTCCCTGTTCATCAACTTCTTCTTCAGCTTAAAGTATGGATTCATAGAATTTTCAACAAATAATACAATTCTGGACAGGAGTAGAAGGCTACATATCTGTACTTTTAGAGCATCTAAACCTAACTGAAAAAACATTGTTGTAATCTGTGTTGAAGCAATAAATAAACAAATAATTGCTCCGCAGTAGGTTTGAAACTAGCGCCAGTAACATAAACAAATTGAGTAGGCCTCTAACATGCTTCGACTATAGTAAAAAACAATACACTAAAATAGAGATATTTTGATATTTCAAGGGAAAGCCCTTGTCAACAACTAATTTAGGGATGTATTCAAGGTCGAACAGACAACGAATTAATGAGGAACTGCAATGTTTATCTGCGCCACAAACTTATTTTATTGGCTTGATAAGGTGCTGTAAATGTTTCCATAAATATATTGCCTGCAAAACAAATTTGTATTAAACCAAGTTCCAAGTAATCATAAAAGTAATCTCCAAAGGCTTGTAATTGAAGTTTCTGGAAGATGTGAACATACCCGGGAATCCACGCTCTAGCTTCTTTGTTAAACCTTCCTTGCAACTGTCCTTTCGCCTTCGAAGCTCGCTTGCCTATACCTATACAAAGTTTTGAGCCCGAAACCCTGAGTAAAAGCAAATAAAACTATATTTATAGCTATATATTTATGTTGAATTAGGTGAAATGCAATATGTACTTCCGGTATGTTAGGTTGAAATCGAAGGGTTAGTAAAGCGCGCATGCATTTGACTTGTTGTTAGAGGGGCTCCGCGCAGGTAAAAAACATACAAACATACGGTTGTAGCGATGTTGAAGGAGTTACAGGCACCTGCTCTCTTTCATTTCATTGGCATTTTGGAAGGTGTGCTGCCCATTGCGCTTGCCTCCTTTGTGGTTTGCTTGATCCCTATCGCTTCCCCATCAAGGTGAAATGATCGATACTGAGCGTGCAGCTGTGGTTGTTGGTTTTTTGAGCATCCTCTTCGCAAATCAACTGAGAGAAAGTGTATTCATGGTGTGCTACGCTCTGCAAAATGATGGAATAACATCCGTAACTACACAAAATTGATGAGAAAACTGCAAATCACCTCACATAAAGCGTATTCATGGTGTGCTTGGATGGTGGGTTTTTTCCTGCCATCTGCACAAAATTGAACTGATGAGAAAACTACAAATCACCTCACAGTAAGCGTATTCATGGTGTGCTTCTGTGCTTCGACGGTGGGTTTTTTCATGCCATCTGGGCGGCATGCAAAATGGGCATGCAATCAACGCACATCGAGTATATGGACACGCATCATCGCACATCGAGTTTGGGCTAGCACATAGTCATCGCCGAGATTCCACCTATGCAAACGCATGCAAGGCAGGGGAAGATACAATGGAGTACACCATGCCAGAATGTATTATGTAATAAGGCCTTATTGGTAATGATCGAAGCAGCGCATTAAGATCTATATATCCATGTGGTGGAAAGCTCTCAGACCTATTGAGCAATGGGCCCTTACCTAGGTGTTTACAGTGCGCACTATCCTGTCTATTAGGACACTTGTGATTGGCTAATAAATATACAAACGCCAGATATGGCGCCTATAGGAGAGGATTTATTTGTCATCTAAAAAAGAATTAAATGAAATAAAAAATATATATATATTCTTTTAATTCAATCTTTAAATTATATATATATATTCTTAATTCCATAAATTTAATTAATCAATAGAATACTAAAATATCTATTAGCCTAATTTCATGATGAAGGAATTGAATCCTTTTTCCAAATATTAAGGCTATCATTCTGTTTTATTTTTTAAATATTGGAATCTGTCCCTGAAAATCACTCGAGGCCTAAAAGACATTATAGATTAATTAAAGAACACAAGATTCCTTTAAATTCATATCAATACATTATAATTTTAAATAGTTTGGAGTATTTAAACAAGTTATTTTAGAATGGAATATGAATGTACGTCTATGTCGTTTGTTTCAAAATTGAATTGTAATTTTTTAAGTTTTGGGAACATTTATTATATATCTTTTTTAAATTATTAAATTTATAATTATACTAAAAGAAAAAAGAAATTTTTTTATTAAATTAATGACACATAAATTAATGAACTTAAACATTGAATTCTTGCCATGTTATTTCTTAGCTTGGCTTTGATACGCCAGCGTTATGTAGTGTTTTGTGCAGGCTATAACGAATTTTTGCTGAAACATAAAGAACGTAAAATGTAACATTGAATTTACCATGAGAGCATTATCCTTCTATATATCGACCTTAAAGAACAACATCCTCCTGCATTAACTTCTCCAATGATCAGGAGGAGGAGATGGAGTGAAAGAATGCAACATTAACTTATAATTAGATCTTCAATTCCTGAAATGATAGTTCTTAGCTTTGATTTCATGAGATACTAGTGCATGTTATGCAAGTTCGTTGAGTTTATAAGGACTTTTGTCTGAAAGAAACATAACATAATTTAACATCACTCAATCATGATCAGAGCATTATAACCACACCTGACATTTGATCCGTGGCACTGCTAAGCCTTTACAGTTCTGTCAGTGACATTAAAATGTCCTGTATGAGAAGGGTGCATATCAAGAAGCCTATGCAACCACATCGCCAAAATCCGGTGATCAGCATATAAAAAATATAATGAATTCAGCTATAGTTTTGAAATAATTGCCGTAGAGTAATCCTGAAACGATTACCTATCTGAAATCTGTTATGTAATTTTGGGCTAATCTTTGTATGGGCGTTGTAGGCGAGTGTAATGTAAGATAGAGACATAATGTCTGTATATATTATTCACTTCTGAACTTGCCTTTCATAACAGTGCTAACGGAGAGAATTTTGCTTAAATTTAGCTTGAGAAGCCTAAATTAGAAAGCTGACAATTTTAAGTATGCAGTCAATTCTATTGCTTCAGTAAGAGCTAATTTCTTGTAAGTGGGAATACTAAATGCTTCAGTTCAGGTGTAAACATCTAGCTTTTCCTAAATTTAGCGGAGCTAAGCTCAAGTGCTTTAAAAATATAGTAGTGCTCTTTCCTGCAGTCGTCAAAACAGTGTTTTCTACTTTCTCAGTACAATATGCTTTTCAAATATAGGATTGTTCTTTACTAGACTCGGCAAAATTAAGTGTTTTCTACTTTCTCAGAACAGTTTGCTCTTCTAAGAAAGCAAGAATTCCAATTGAATGTCTTAACATGGGCGCCTGCATTACTTGCAGTTCCCCTCTTCCTTCTTTAAACTCCTCGAGGCTATTATTTGTTCTGCACTTTGTCCCTTTGTCAGAGAATTGCTTTGAGTGGACATTCTTAGTATTAATTTCTAACCCGGTCCTCAACAATGGTGATCGTCTTGCAAACCGATCATATCTGGATCTCGACACACCACCCGGATCTTCCCCGTCACATTTCAACAACGATTGTTGTATTCTTCAAAAATAGTTGTGCAACATCTCTATTAAAAACTGTTAGAAGAGATCTTCTAAGAGACACAGGACAGTCGGTAATCCTATTTTATGTCTTTTACATTTCTGCCCAACCTATATGGATACTGGTAACTTCTTACAGATTCCAACCCCTATTTCTCCAAGGATGGATGAAGAATGACACTAAAGAAGAAAACAAATTGTGAGTTGCCAGTTGCTTTGTAGTAGAGGTGGGCCTCTGAAGCTCTTTTATGATTTGTTTCTAAACCAAACTCGGTTAAAACAAAGTATTTTATGGTATTTTCTTTGAGTAACTCCCTTTTATTGAATAATTGAGCTAACATGGTCCTATTCATTACTTTGCTACGAAGAGTATGTATCTTATCCCTCTCTATGTTCATACTTCATAGTTATTTTACTTTCATGATTTACTCATATTTAGTAGAAAGTCTTTTCTTCTGTGCATCTAGACTTTTAAGTAAACCGCATCATTTGTTCTTTTCTTCTTTGTCAAGTTCAATATTATTTGCTATAGAGCTATATCAAGGGTTTTTAGAAATGTCTTAGTTATACACTTACTTCACAGCTTTTGTCAGCAATACATGGGTAGTCTGTACCTCAGCTTTCCAAGTGCAATTATTAGGGGATCAAAATTTCAAGGGTGGATAGATAATGGTTGGCATCTATCAATGAGGAAATTGTTATAACTTTTATTTTGAACAAAATAGTATTCAGAAATTATACTTATTTTGCAAGTAAAAAATTTGTATAAACTCTAAGAAAGACAAGGATACAAAAAACCAAATTTTATTAATAAATTGTAATTTGACAATCATTAGTATAAGCAACAAGATAGTAGATAGATCCATAAATTTATGCAATGTTACTTGATTGTAACATAAGACTGGTATTATAACAAAGACTGGTATTTTTTCCTCTGAAAAAAAAAACATAAGAAGTACAAAAACTAACAGTCCATTCTCATTTGGATGAGAGAAGAATACATGTTGATAATGTAATGGCCGATTATGTGAAGAATATAATGTTTTGTTGTATATGTTTACATCTCCTTGCTTAGCTTGCAACACGACGTTCTTTTATTGCATCTTTTATTGCACCCCTAGGTACAATTGCTAGTTACATTGATAGGTGTTTTTTTTAGTGCCTTTTGAAAAGCACTATACTTGTTTCGTCATCTCTTCTATCAATGATTTGTTGCCACGTGTCATCTTTCTTGTTCAATCAACGTTCCCACGTATTTCGGAAAAGTTTCCTTTGTTGCGGTTGCGTGTTTATTGTGTCTGCGTTCATTCCCTCTACCTCTGCATGTTGTTGAAGAAGTTTCCATTTGGAGTTGCTTGCTCACTGCGTATGTGTCTATTCCCTGTAACTCTACGTATTGAAGTGATTGTTCATGTTAAAGAAGTTTCCATTTGCAGTTGCTTGTTCAATGTGTATGTGTGTGTCTATTCCCTGTAACTATGCGTATTGAAGTGATTGTTTTGGAAAATCTGCAAGGTGGTGACGCAGTGATGTTTAATACCAAATTCATCTCTACGAAAATCTACAAGGTTGTGACAATGGATCTAGAGAAAACATAAGCCAAGCGAGAACACTGCACATCGGTGGTTGGCTCGCAGGGTTTTCTACACTAACGAAGGAACAAACACCCAATGAGTTGTGTCGCTTTACGGTGTTTGACAATTGTTCTCTGAGTAAAAACATGTACATATGGATGGCTCTGTAGATGGATTGTTCTGCATAATACATATTTCTTTATGAAACTAAAAGAGCACATATGTATTCGAGTATCAAAAGACTTTAAGTTGAGAAAGCTAGAAATGATTGATGATAAAGACGAGTATCTATTCATGATGAACACTGGTTTATGTTGACAAATTTTCTAAACTAGAAATATGTCGTTCACTAATATGGAGAAGCAGAAGCTTGCTTGAAATTGCTAAAGACATGTACATAGATTGTTATGCATAACTATTAATTTCTTCAGAAGGTTTAAACTCTTGCAAATGATTGACACCGTTGATAAAGACGATTATTCAAGCATTTAAGGAAGTTTTAAACTGTTGCAAATGATTGACACTGGTGATAAAGATGAGTATTCATATTTCTTCATGGATTTAAATAAGCTATTAACTTTTGGAAATTAGTTACACGAGTGATAAAGGCAATTATCCTCCCATGTCCCTTTATCTCTTCCCTATCAATTTCTCAAAAGTGTAGTTGAAGTGGACCCATTTTTTCGTTTTAGTCATTCACTATATTCTGAAGAATATGTTTGATAATTTTACAAGTAAATATTTTAAGAAATTAATAGAATTTAAATATGTAAATATAAAAGAGATATTTTTTAAAAATAAAAGTTTTTTTTTCTTTAAGAATAATTGAGTGTTATGATATGTTTATGTAAGATAATGAAAACAAATTGGTTATATGGTGCTAAGAATATAATCTAAAACTTAAATAAGTGCGATTGGCTTAATCATAATATGAAATTCACATCTTGGAATGCTTCGTAGGTGAAGTATAAATCTTAGCAACAATTTCATCATGTTCTTTCTTTGCAATTTCTTCACGGAGTTTAGCATTTTCTTCTTCTTTCCTAGCCATTTCTGAACGCATTTTAGCCAGTTCTGAATCCTCACTAGCCTTATGCTTAGCATATTCTTTGTCATTTGAAGAGATATAGACCTTTTCATTGAGGGAATCAAAGCAAGTGGATATATTTTGAGACATTACGAAGAGGGTCTTTTTGGAAGAATCCTTGAATGAGATTGATAATAGTTAGAAAGATCTTAGAGTAGACCATCAACACATTGGCAACGGCATGCAAGAGTATAAGAAAAATCAGTTGTGATCTATATAGCTAATTGTCGAGAGAATCAACTTGTTGGCTCCCAATTAGAAGTAACTACAAATTCATAGTACCTAAAACAACGTGGCAATGGGCTCACTTGCTTTGAATCAAGGCAACTCACCTTTAGACAAATTGCTTGGTGGGTGATTGAGGAGAAAATAGGAGCAAGCAACAACATATCACATTTTTTGAATGCTTAGCTTCCTATAATATAGGCATTCATGCTCCAACCCACCCCTCATTCTATAGATGAAAATGGCCTAAGTGGAAGCAATGTTAGAGATTGATGACCCCTTTTGTTCATCACTTGGTCTAATTGATTTCTATAATATAATGTCTCACCTTTTGCCTAAATAGTTGGTTTTAGTATAATGAAAAGATGATCATTGGAATGGGTTTGTGGATGAAATCTTTGTAAATTGGTCGTGTGTTCAAGAGGAATTTGATAAGTTTTTCCATTACCTCATCTCTTAACCATATAAAATTCACTATAAAAATTGAAAAAAACAACATTGTCTAAGCTCAACATTGAAAGTTTATATATATAGTGACAATGTTGGATTACCTCATCTCCTAACCATATATAATATAAAATCATATACATCTTGTGATGGTCCGTCATACAATATAAAGTCACAATTTTGTACTTGATCTTAGACAATCATTGAAATGTGGTTTTTCCATTACCTCATCTCTAACCATATAAAATTCACTATCAAAATTTAAATAACCAACATTGCCTAACCTCATCATAGCTGAGATGAGTTTATAGTGTACGATCTGTCATAAAATATAAACACACTAGATACTTGTGTTGAATACAAAGTACCTACACAAACCAATGAGGCAACACTCGAATTTCAGGTGAGTTGAATATGGAATTCCACACACACATATTCTGAAGATGAAAGTGGAAAGTTTGGTTAGTCCAAAGGTTTATTGTGAGCTTGAAGGCTATCCCATTAGATCATTTTTCAATATTAGTGCCTCAAAAACTTAATCTAAAACTTCTAACCTGCCCATTAATAATATGCTTTTGATGGATCCTATGTATTGCACTTATATAAAAAAATATGTATTGCATTTATATTATCCTACAACAAATATACTCGTTATTAAAACTGACTTGGTAATAAGTAGTATTGTATTGATGCATTCTCCTTGACATTGGATCAACAATATAAAAAAAATCCTTGATTTTGCATTTCAAATTACCTTACAAATTCATAAGCATCCTCATGTTTCCCATATCCAAGGCGACTACCAATTTTTTGTATTCCTTTAATACTAATCTAATAGGTGACATGGAACTTTCTCCGCCCCTCACCTTTTAAACAAGGTGCTCAAGATCACACATGACCTGAGAAAATTCAATAAAAAAAACTACCAATGGTTTTCACAAAACACAACAAGTTCAACAATGGGACATATGATAAGCATGCAAATATGTAATCATTACTCAAAAGAAAGGATATCATACATTATTCTTAATGGAATCCATGTAGTATATACACTACAATAGGTCTTGTGTATTGTAGACATTGAAGCACCATATTGCAATATCAACAATCCAAAAGACCAATAAAAAAATTACTAGAAAACAAAAGTAACTGATCAATTACAGTAAAACTGCATGATCAGAACATTTCCTTTTTATACTTACAAATTCATTTCAAACAAGGAAAAACCTGACAAATCCAAGATAAACGAAACGGACAAATGAAAAGTAAGCACACTTATAAGTTCACTATCTTGAGTTAGGCAAGTTTGGTCATATCAATGCAACAGATCTAGATTCCTGGAAACAAATCATCTTTGAAAATTGATAAGTTAATTCAATCTAAAGAAGAGAACACCACAAAATTTCAGTTCAAATGTTTCGCAAGCTTGTGCTAAGCAGAATGTTACAGGCCAATTAATTAATGTATAAAAATACATATCAATTAATATAATCGTGATCGATGGATGTCAAAATCCATCAATACAATGAGTAGTCATGACGATGATTTATCAACTACATGTATTATAAACACTTTGTTATACTTTTGGGTTACTCCAAAAGTGCTTAAACCATGTTTAGGGTGCATCATGAGATTTAGGTACGCGGTTTATGTTTAGTTCCTAGATGGCATGAGAATATGTTTGCAACTCAATTTGGCAGCAAATTATACATGTGAAATTTATCTTCACATTTGAAAGTGGCTTGGGTGCCATTAATGATCCATGCAATCATAGAATGAGGAGGGAAAGTCAAAGTAAAACATGATAAAAAAGGGCAGAGCACAATGCAACATCGTGGAGAAGGGAGTCATAGGTGAAATGCTGAATTTCGAATGGGATATGAAATGCTACCATATTCATTTAGAATTCACCATATTATGCCATGTACTACCATGTGGTCCACTACATACCTATCACTACATATATTGTGTGGTAGCAAATGCCATGAAATTAGCATATGTGACAAGATATAATAACAGTTTGGATGTTAAACACGATAATGCCTTCACTTCCTATTCTTCTATGCAAAATTTCCAATTGCATTGGTGACTGCATCAATTGCACATATGGCATTACGAAGATAATTGCAATCTTACTTTAATTGTCCTTTCTTGAGAGCCTCTTTCATGTTACAATTTTTAAGTTCCCAATTAATACAAATTAGAAATATCAATACCTATGCCAAAGAATATTCAATCAGATAGTAGATAGCAATTCATATCAATTTGAATTTCCCTCCACTTTTTTTGAACTCAAATTTCGATGCTATTTAATCGAAGGCAATTTAAGGAAAAGGAATAAAGGCATTATGCCCAAATGTTCATGTGATTTGAAGAAATATTATTTTTATCACCTTCATATAGTAACCGAGGAAGAGTCTTTTAACATATACAAAAATATGCTTAACAATCTATAGAAATATATATGGAAGAGAAGTAAATAAATGCTTTGAATATGGAAAGACTAAGATCTGCATTTTCTACCAAATGGAGATTGCCAATTAAGGCATTTTAATTATATTTTTCACTACATGCATTGTATTTAGGGGTTTTCACAATCTATACATCATTTTTGGGAATAACTATGCAGTGTCAGTCATTAATCTACGACCCATATCTCTTGATTTAATGACTTACACTAAGCAAAGAATCCCAAAAATTATGTCATGCATTGTATTTGTTGAAAGGGTGGACTCCAGTTTAGAATATGTAGAAGCTTAACACCATGTCGAGAATTAAAACCCTTATAATTCCAGTCACATCTCATATTTCATATGTTTGTGCCAAAATTCATGAATAAGAGATAGTAGTTGTTACAATCATTGTAAGAACAAGTTCATAGTAGTAACCGAGGAAGAGTCTTTTAACATATACCAGCGTAGATCCAAATCCTAGGTTCTATCAAGCGCCGAGAGGAATCAAATCTCTCGAGGTTCAAACCTGTTCTTGGGTATCCATTGATTTGATTTAAACCAAAAGACACATCTTTTTTATTTAAGGTCCACATATCTTATTATTATTATTAATATATAATATTATTTATGCGAACATATAATATTTATTATTATTTTTTATTTTGTTAGAAACGAACATTACAACATTTCCTCATACATGGTTTTAAAACCATATGCAAGGCCCTCCTATAACGATGGGTTGTTTAGGAAGCCTGGCACATGGTCTTAAAACCATTTGCAAGGCCCTCCTAAAACATGTACAATAAAACCATGAGTTGTTAAAACCATGTGCAAGGCCCTCCTAAACCATGTATAGTAAAACCATGGGTTGTTTAGAAGGCCTTGCACATGGTTTTAAAATCATGTGCAAGGTCAACATTTTTTTGCTGATAATTCAATTTTTTATTTTTTATTATTTTGTTAAGTAGGAACATTACAACATCTCCCCCATATGTGTTTTTTTCCTAACCCACATTTTTTTTACGGATAATTAAATTTTTATTTTTTATTGTTTTGTTAGGTAGGAAGATTACAACATCTCCCCCATACTAGATTGTTTTTCTGGCCGACATTTATTTTGGCTTATAATTAAAAAAATTATTTTTTATTAATAAAAGTAACGTTACGTAACGTTACATAACGTTACGTAACGTTACAAGATCTCCCCCATATTGGGTTGTAGAGCGCCTATCGGCGCAACAAAAATATGCTTAACAGTCTATAGAAATATATATGGAATTGAGAAGTAAATAAATGCTTTGAATATGGAAAGGCTAAGGTCTGTATTTTCTACCAAATGAAGATTACCAATTAAGGCATTTTAATTATCTTCTTCACTACATGCATTGTATTTAGGGGTTTCACAATCTATACATCATTTTTGGGAATAACTGTGTAGTGTCAATAATTAATATATGACCCATATCTCTTGATTTAATGACTTACACTAAGTAGAGAATCCCAAAAATTATATGTCATGCATTGTATTTTTTGAAAGGGTGCACTCCAGTTTAGAATATGTAGAATCTTAACACCATGCCGAGAATTAAAAACCTTATGATTGCAGCCACATCTCATATTTCATATGTTTGTGCCAAAATTCATGAATAACAAATAGTAGTTGTTACAGTCACTGTAAGAACAAGTTCATAGTAGTTGTTACATTCACATCAAGAACAAGTTCAAGTCTCTTGAAATAAGAATCTAGAATATCATAATGTATGATCCTTTTAGCACATTTTTTTTAAAAATTGGCAACTACATGAGGAGTACATCTTGTTGGAGACAACATATCCAAGGTTATAAGATCACTATCCAACGGAATAAATATTGAGGTTAATCAATGTTGGACTTTCCTGCATCAATCTCCAGACCTACCATGAGAGCAACAAGTTGTGGAAATGCTATCAATTGTTCTTGGGGCACTAGTTCTTAGGTCCAATTCGAACAATCACTTTGAGAAATATACGTAACAAAAATTAATATTACTTTAATTGTATGATATTGCATTAGCTAGTAGAGCAGTTTAGCATAAGATTTCTCAATGAAAGGTTGAAGGATCCTATAATGTAGGATTCACTTTAGTCAATTTTCTCCAAAGGACATGTCAAAACCCTAAATTTTCACAAAAAATTAAAATTTTGAGATAACATAAAATGTTGAATATGCGGTTTACTAACAACTAACAGTTAGTGAAAAATGAAACAGTCTAACGATTAGTATTACACATTTTCAAATTATGTTAACTAAAGCAGTTTCTTTTTCTTAACATAAAATAAGATTTACTTGCATATTGTTTTCTTTCAGTTTACTAATGAGTCTATTTTATGGCAAGTAGGTGGAATCTAACTTTGAATCTTGGGCTTACTTAGCATTTATGCTAATGTAGACAGATTGTTGGTTCTTACACGTTCACAGGTACAATCGATCAAGTAGACGTTTTAAATTCATGAAGTATCAAGAAGTGTTTCTGTTTGCAAAATAATATGCTAGTAAATAAGCTGATAATTTTCAAGCAACTTTAATGAGGTAAAGTAGTTTATCTTTTCTAGTTTTTCTTGTAAGCAGAGTTCAGATAAACAAGTTTCTTTCTTTATCAAGCTTAGCGACACCAAAGATACTTACTGTGAACTCTAAGCTCGTAATCTTTGTCGCATATTCATTTCTATTTTAACATGCTTAACTTGCAAATGTTATACTTGTTCGTACCATTTGTTTTTATTCATGGAAAAGCTTTTATCAATACTGATAGTAAAGATTTTCATTAGAATATACGATTCAATTTTATTTTAACTTACTAGTTATGGTAAGTATCAACCTGTTACTTATATGTACAAACCAGTTGCTCACCAACAGGTTATTAGCTTCCTCATCAACGTCGTACTGCATGTACCATTGTAATGACATACAATATCGTAGTCTTAACTAAAGTACCAAACTAATCATTATTTACATTTTGTAGGGAAACTTATTGCCTGTAAAGCTCCTTGATATTATAAGCTTGATTATTGTAAAAGAAATAACTGCATCGTTTCAGATGGAATATTGTTTGCCCTTGCTTCCTAAATCTAAGTCAATCAGTGTCGTTCCAATGATTAAAGACTTGAGCATGGTTATTCCATTGTAATTTTATTATTACCATAGTGCTTCTCTTACATTAAGTTTATGTTTATAGTAACTATTTTGGTAGATCTTTCTACTATGATCAAAATTCTACCCTATGTTAAGTACAGGTTATCTTGATCAATCACAAACTATCTTGTCCAATATAAACAATTATAGTAAATTACTAGTATTGACAGGTCGATAACCAACTAGTGTATATGAACGTTTGAACCAACATCGAACTTGGTAAAAGTCATGATTATACTCTTTTACTATGCTATCCAACTCCATACATTATAACCACCCAAGCTATTGGTTTAAAAGTGATAAGTTCGGATTAAAATACATGCATATTTAACAATGTCTTGTAAGTATGTAAATCTATAATAGTTAGAAAGGTTCTAAGCAAATCGACTTTGGACTTTTCCATAAGATTAAGTGGTTACCACCTTTCACTAGGTCAACGTTAACATATTATTGTTTTACCCAAACGCCCAAAATCGAGCTAGCAAACATTATGATAAAAATTATATATGATTAATGATGTGATATGTATATGCATACATCATAGTTCATGCAATGTTTGATAAAAATCATTGTTTTAATAATTGGATGAATGAACCGCAGGTGGACTTTGGAATCGACCCATGCATGGTTTGAATTATTTGAGGGCACGTGGTCACCTCTTGTCCATGTATTGGAGATATAAAACTCTTGCAACCCTAATCGCTTTGTCATTCTTCCTCTGAAGTTCATGCTGGCCTTTAGGATGCTCTGCAAGGTTTCATGGCGGCCGTGAGTGTTCTTCCTGTTCTAGCTTGCTCCAAAACTTGGGTTAACGTTGTTGTAGTCTCCTGAGTTTAGTCTTATTGCCAACCTTCATAGCTGTGGTTTTTACTATGCGAGAGTTTACTGGTTTGTTTGAACTTGGCTCGTAGCCTGTCCTTAGCTTCGTCTTGTCTTCCCCGTGGTCTGTCATTGCGGTGAGAAGCTAAGCTTCACTGTTGTTGGTTATGCTCCATCGACATCGTAGGGTTTGGGATTTTGTACGTGCTATTTGCAGTTGGTGACAGTCTCTTCGCTAGACTGTTTGTTACTCTTTATTAAAGGTAAATACTTAGTTTTCTTTTCAGAATAGAAGACTCATAGTAAAGTTATGTTTACAGTAGGGTTTACAATAGAAAAAGAGTTTTGTAATTAACGCTCAGTATTGTTCTCTCCATGCAGGAACTTGTGACTACTTCTTGCAACCTGTGGTGACGATAATGCTGGCTGTCTTCGAGGGCTTGTGGCTCCAATCCGGTAAGCCCTGGGTTCAACGAATGGGTTCTTACCCTGCTTGTAATAGGGTTGTCGATGGTGAAACCCCGAGCTTGGAAGCTTGTCCAGTTTCGCCATTAGATAAATGGTTTTCTTGTTTTTAAAAACTGTTGGTTCTATTATGTTTACAAATTCTCTCTATGTCGTTGGGTAGTCCCGGCCTTGAGCTGGGTGTTGTAACTAGTTAAATTTTCAGCCTTACGGCCTGTCAATGTAATACATTGGTTTATAAGAAAGTTTGTCTTCAAGTTCCGACTCGTTTTGCAGTGATACTATATTGTGACTCTGTGTATGTTAAGGTTTTCCCTAACTGAATGTTAATAAAGAATATTATTGCCTATTATATTTTGTGTATAGATTATTGTTATTATTCAAGACTGTAACTCAGTCATAGTGTATAATTTATAAAATTAACCTACTTGTTCAGAATGAACAAACTAGGGTTTTCCTGAATGAAACCCTTGTCTAAATGAATTCTTTAATTCAATAATAATATGATTAAGTTATTAATTAATTTGGTTAAATTAATATTATTACAGGTGTGTTGTGACAGGGTATTTTTAAGTTGTATCTATACATATATTTTTGGAAAGGACTGTAATCAGTCTGTAGTATTTTAATTGTTTATTGATAAAATAATCCAAGTAAATGGATTGTAGCTTAAATGTTTTTATTTGTAAAAATAAATTTGGTTTAGGGTTTCGACCTTGTAGTTTACCTTTATAGGTATAAACCTGTTTGATAATTATAAATCAGTTCTTTACATAGATAGATATTTATTTTTATATTAGTTATTAATCATATTCTCATTGTCTTTATTTACTTAAATTGACAGGTAGAATTTACTCAGAGTTCTTTGAAAAGATAAGCATAGACTTTGTACCTTAGTTTGCTCTTTATAATTTAAGTATTTTTAATATAACCCTATTTAGTTTATAGTAATTACTAGTCTTAGATTAGTTGATATTATTAGAAAATAGACTATATGATTAGTAGTTTATTTCTTTATTGATCTGAATATAAACATTGTAACTCGACTGTGATTTTTCTGCTGTATTTCAATTAGTTACTAAGTGAACACAGAGAAATATAACCTATCATTACATTGTTTAACCTTCATAGTAGTTTAACTTGAATAAAAATTAATCTACTGTCTATAAATATACAATCTTATCTACTAAGATATTTTCTTATCATCTTAATCCTTCTACCTGCACTAGATGACTGCTATTTCTTTTCGAATATATTTACATAAATAAGCTTGTTAAAACAATAAACATAGATATCCAGATCACTATTCTTTTAATAATAACCTACATACTGAAATAAGTTACTCTACTAACTACGAAATGCAGAACCATATTTGTTCTATTTAGTCTCTTAACATTTTCTTTCATCTACTGTAAATACTCTATCTGTGTTGGAGTACGGCTTGGTCCTTCCAGGTGTGGAAAAACACAAACTAGAATTATTTTCCATTCTTACTTTTCAAATTCATTCCTTCAATAATCTAAAAAAGATTACTAACTTCTAACATTTTACAAACTGAATATTTAACATTCCTTTAACAATCAGATTCAGATTTATCTATTTGACACAGTAAAACAAAATAATGTAGAACCTGATTAGGATAGACGACAACAGCATTAGGAAGCTGCTCCTCCCTACCAAACTCTTGGAGAGCGCTCAAACAACGCTTTCTCAGGACCCTCAAGCTTGTTCCTAGTCTTCTTGGTTGAGAAATGGTGGATCATGTAAACAGTAGACTAGTCCAATAACTCAGTAAAACACCCTGCACTCAACAGTAAGATCTTTCAGCTTAAAAGCTGCACTAGATCACTCAACAGTTATCCCCTCAAACTCTTTCCACGATTCCCTTCCATTGAATTTCTCTGAAGTACATTCACCTAAATGATCACTTCTCTAGAATGAGCAACCTCAGCTCTCTTCAATGGGCATTTTTATAAAGATTTCCTAGGTCTTTTGGGCCAGTTTTCATTAATTGAGCCATCTGCTCTGATTCCACTTTCTTGGGGAATCATGACCCCAAATCTAAGGAGGTTGCCACCTGCAATAGTTGGAAGTGGTTTGAGGATGCTGCCACATGTCTTCTTGCTCTCCACCCAGTCTCCTCCACCAATTTGACCAGTAAACACTCTTTTAACAGCTCTCCTAAGTTGTTGTCTCTTCCTTTATTTATTAAAATATTCAGAATTACATTAAATATCCTTGACTCTACTGAGTCATCAATTACAACTTAGCATAAAATTTAACATATTGTCCTCAAATAAAATCAAATAATATAACATTGTTTTTGCAAAATTGGGGCATGCGACAGGACACCGCTAAGAACTCGTGATTTTTTCATCAACTTTTTCACCTCTATTGGTCTTGGTGGTATCATGAAGAGTGTGCGTGGATGTTTGAATATATACAAGTTTAGTGGTATACAATATTTTTCACTGTACTTAGTTAAAAATTATATATACAACTAACAAACCCATGAAGTAATAGATCTCTCCCAATCAGTCAAGTTTTATGGAAAGATGAAGATTGATTATGAGCACTTGTCTTGTATTTGATATTTATCCACTTTTATTTCATGAGCATAGGTTTTATTTTGTTGTTGGGTGTTGTACCTCAAACATCAATGGCCAAGGAAGAAATTTATTAGTTAATGTTGCTTAGTAAATATGCATCAGTGCCTTATGCTACCACTAAGGGGGGCTACAAGTAAATTCTTCTGATGCAAGAAGGGATTGGGAAGATGATATATGCCCCATATGTATACATCATTTGCATAATTTTTTTCTTTTGTTATGTTCTTCCTATGAGGATGGGTATAGGAATAATATTTGGAAAAAGTCAGTGAATGAAAAGCAAACCGTCGATTTGGTGTTTGATATGAATAATGTAATATGGGAGAAGGTAAGTGGTGTATCAATAATGATTGTTTATGTAATGGCTATTGGTAATTTCTGATCCTATTCTATTTATGTTTTAATGTATTTGCCAACTTTTTAGGATGCTCCTTAAATACATCCCAACCATCACATGGCTGCCTAATAGATGTTTTTATATTCCCCATAGTTATATTCCATTACCCATTTCCTTTTACTACTTCTAGATATTGTAATTTGCTTGGAACTCATTTTTGTGTCTCCCAGCTATGCTAAATTGGACCCAGCTTTCATCCACTTGACTATGTGTTGGAAATATGCCCATAAATCAATCTATGTTTGCCATGGTTAGTTGATTTTCTTGTTGTTTGAATTGAGTGGTTATTTGGGTCTTAGAGAGAAGTGTATGCATTAATATAAGTTGGGTTGGGACAACATAAGAGCACAAACCATATTGAACTGTTAATCCTCTCATATATTTTTTGAACAATGTCAATTTGGAGACATTTCTTATGGATCGCTCAACGATAAGAACATTACGTCTTTTCAAACAATTTGCTCATATACAACTATAATTATTGTTCTCATTTATGTTAGTTTATAAGGGTTCCGAAGAAATATCAGGATGAGGCACAAGGGAAGACTATAGAAGTAAAGAAGCCGATTGTTGTGAAATATGGGATCACTCATGTAACTTACCTCATCAAGCAGGTTTTGCAGTTGTGATTGTTCACAGATCTCTGATATAACTGTTCTATATTCCTTTAGCAAATTTGGAGAGTCTATTTGTCTCTAGTTTTGATAATGATTGTTTATGTGATTTCAAAGTAAATCTCAATTTGTAGTTATTGCATGTGTTGTTGATCCACTAGAGTTGGTAGTGTGGCTTCCTGCACTTGTAGAAAAATGAAAAGCCCATATGCACTTGTTAAGGGAAAAGCAACCCTTGGAGCAATATGCATATTTATTATCTCCATTGATTCTTCCTGAACATGGAAAAGTTTACAGCAGTTCAATGTTTTAGTAATGTGTGATTTTTTTCATATGAAATTATTATGCATAACTTTTGTATTATGTAAGTATTTATTTTAGATTGTGCTTTTATGGTAAAGCTCAAATGGTAGTTATTACACATGATGTTGATCCAATAGAGTTGGTAGTGTGGCTTCCTGCACTTATTAGAAAAATGAACATCTTATATGTAATTGTCAAGGGGAAATCATTCCTTAGAGCAGTATGGATATTTATTATCTTTGTTAATTGTTCTTGAACATGGAAAAGTTCACATGAGTTCAATTTTTAAGAAATGTGTGATTGTTTTTCATATGAAACTAATATTTGTATTATGTAATTATTTATTGTAGCTTCTGCAAAAAAAGACAACAACTGATATGATCTCTACTTTTGTGAAAAATGAGGACACAATTGAATTTACCAATTAAGGTGTGTGCTTATGTTTTTTTGACTAAATATGTTTTGTTCGTCAATCACTGCTACATAGATCAAAATTATATAGCTTATTAATAAGTTAGTACTCTTCTTGCATGCTAACTTTTCGGTGACAATGGGGAGGTGCCATTATGGGAACTAAATATCAGAGAACAATAAAGCCCAAGGAAAAATTCATGTCCAAGGAAGTGACGCATAGGATCACTTGATATTAGTTCCGTGGAACATTTTTTCCATGTTGAACATTTTAATGGATTATTTTTTTGCAATTTGTTGTAATTTTATTAATATGTACAAAAACATATCAGAGTTTATACTTTATACTAAGGAAGTTTTCAAGCTAACTTTAGCTTTGACATTAGAAAACAGCAGGTCAATTTTGCAACTTGGTATATTATTGAGTAATGAAGATTTCGTACACATTCATTGACCTTGTGTACTTACCAACTTTTTGTATATTGTGATGATGATATTTTCATTTTATCTATTGTTAATGTTATTGATACTTATTTCCATATGATTTTAACTCTTTGAAGTGATTATATATGTTATAGCCATCTAATTTGTTTTTTTTCTTTCCCTTGAAGTGCTAAGATGCATATTCATCCTTGTGCCTTGGCTCTATATGGCGCTTCCTATTTTTGCTTTCTTCACTATGGTAAATTATTTCCATGAAATGGCATTTTTCTTGCAATGCTTTAGAATTTCTTGATCCTTATTTATAAGCTGGTTTACACGAGCATAAAATTACTTAAAGGGTTTTTAATTGGAATGCACTTTCCTTTTTTTTTAATTTTTTTTTAGTTTTATTGAATTGAATGTTTTCATTTCTGAAGGTGTTTTGTCTACATTTGCATGAGAAGTTAATCAGTTCAATGCTTCCAAGATGTTGATTGTGATCGGCATATTATTGCACTTTTTTAGGGCAATTTATAGTATATATTGTTGGTTGGGTTGTATGTGTAATATATACATTTCGATTTTAACAAATTAAATGTCGTTTAGGGTTAAATATATTAGTAGAATTATATTGTTTTAAATTTAATATTCAATCCCAAGCAACATTAAATACTACTCTCATCCATACTCATTGCTTTCCATTTCAATTATTATATCATAAAATTTACCTTTCATTGTAAATTCTTTATTTTTCAATATAGTTTTGCATTGTTGGATTATTTTGTTTATTTTATATAATTTTAAAATTGATTCATTTATGATACTTTTGATTCATCACTTAGAAATGTTATCACTGGAGACTTGTTTAGATATCCTTATTTTTTGGATATCTTGGTTTAATATTTAATGCATTGACATCCATGTCATTTAATGCATTGGCAATGGTCACCTTGGTTTCCACCCCATGCATTGATATCCATCAGATTTGTCACAACTATTATCTAGCCTTGCTTAAGTTTCAACTGACACTACACCACTACTAACTCCCTGTCACTACCATCTAACATGGCATAGCACCATCGCCATCATCTTTGTCACTACCATCCAGCCTTGCAAAATCTTCAGCTGGCACTGCACCATTGCCACTACCTTCTTGGAGAAAGGAATTTCTTATATTAGGGGATTGTCACAATCGATCTTTCTTTCCCTTCGCTTCAAGAAATGCCTTTCGGTTCATTTTATTGATTGGATTATAGCTTCAAGACTTAAAACCAGCAGAATTGCACAATCCATGTCTCTTCATAGTGTGGTATCCTCAGAAAGTATCGTGGATTCTCAAACTTTTTCTTCAAAGCTTAGACAATTTCACCACTTTCTAGTGCACCCTATTTCTTGTAGATAGACATCTGCAATTCAAGGAACAAATCCCCCTTCCTCAAAGGATTCATATTGTTGATGGGTTTATACCCTCTGTGCAAAGGGTGAGGTACCCAAATTATAGATACGTCAGAATGAGGAAATCACAATAGGAGAGGCCACATTGCAAGAACCATAGAAATGCTACCTAGAACGAATTCTTTTGCAAAATGTTCTCACCGAGGCAATGACAATAGGAGGAGACACTATGTCTCAAGCACCATAGAAATGCTACATGGTATGGATTCTTCTACAAAATGTTCTCAATATTTTCAGTCCAATTAAAGTTGGTGTAAGAGATTGCTTTTTTTAGTTTAGATTTATATAGTTAGGACAAGTTAGATCCAATTATTCAATAGGTGTTCAAGTACCATATTTTTATTGATGCATATAATCTGTGAAACCACTACTCTATCTTTGAAATATTTTTCTTTTAACGACTTTTGGTGACAGATGCATTATAGTGTTGGAGCTCATGCACACTACCATGATGGGATGAGATGCCATCATTGTGAATAAGCTTGCTTGCTATCATGAGAATCCATCACATCTACTATCAACCACCTTTAACGCTTTGCAAATATGGGGCTATTATTATGTGGAAACACACAATATTGAAATCAACCCATCATAAACCCCAACATTTTGTATCAAGAGTAGAGTATTGCCATGATAATGCACACCATGAATTGGTGAATCGTAGGCATGAACTCATATGATGATATAATGACTATGTTGTTGCACCTATGGATATAAAACTCACCAAAAAGTTGTAGATTGTGCAGGATTCTGACTTATGTTGCACAAAAAGATGTTTGAGGGACATACAAAGGGTACTTGTTGAGCTCGACCAGATGTTTGATGTCCTCCCAACCTATTGGTGCTAGTTGGTTCTATAAAACCACATACATTGGCATCAAAGCTTCTTCCTTGGCTTGAACGTGATCTTTTGCTTCACATCTTTAATATGCAATCTCTGCCTTTGGTATTTTTGAACCTGATTTGGGGTCTTTGAACGAGGCACTCTGCATCTTGAGATTTGAGTTTAGCCTCCACATATGGTTTCTTTTTTTGATGCATCTCCAAGATGAAACACAAGCGTGAGGCTTGGCTTATGATCTTGACCAAATTTTTTAATTAGGCCACATTTATCTCCATCATAATTTCAGCTAGGACACAATTGCTCTTAGATGAAGGACCGAATGGTAAACGAATCAAGTATCATGGTTAATACCTTGTTGTGTCATCCTCGATTCTATCCATAGGGAGATTGTGCAGTGAACTTTGTGTCAACACCGCACGATGTTGTCAATCTCCTCGCATGCCTTTATTTGCAAGCCTTCTCTCCAATTTCCTTAATGATGGTGTTCTTGTTTAAATACCATAAATCCATCCTTTGGCCTTTGTTGGGTAGGCTCGTTGCCCTAAAAATGTCTTGTTGCTTGATTGATATCTTGTAACCGAACAATCTAGAACATCTAACTTGGAAATTCTCCCAAACATCCCTAACTTTTCCAGTGCTTGAAGCTTTCCTGGAGTATCAATTTGCAGCCACCTTTACAGGCTCAAGTCGGGTTTCAGTCTGTGTGTTGCATGATGAATTACTAACTCGCATCCATGTGTAACTATTTCCTTATTCCTCGTGGCACGCTATAGTGTATGTCTAACAAGAGGAAATGAACCTCCACTTCTTCCTTCATGTTTTGGGTCGCTTGGTTGGGTGCAGTTTAGAAGTTTCAAAACTTAAATTGTGCAATTTCCCACTATTTGACAATTTTTTTTGAAAACAACATTGAAATTAATGCCTATCAACAATTAGAAAGTCCATATTACACCGTAACTACTTTAAATTACATAATGGAATCTTTAAAATATTAAATGATATCTCTTAGCAGTCATTAATTCATGAATGCAGTCTATGCACAACCAGATACATGTATGTAATATCCATACCTATAATTTCCCTCAAGGATGCAGTTAAAGACGATGGCCCCCATTGTTGGTTGTAACACAAAACGTTAAAGAAAATTACGGTTAAAAAGAAAGAGAGGGAACCTTGTTTATATTTCGAAATGGATTAGCGAAGGAAGACAACCTAAAGACAATAGTCAAATTATCTAAGCTCTTAAACCCAATGATTTATAATTCTTGTAGAGTGTGTTATGTGACTCGATAGTTTGTGATGGGAGATTGACCATCTTCCACATTATGAGTACATATAAGTTCACCCCTTCTTCAACAACCCATGTATTAAGCAGTTGAAATATTATACATTAATTAAGTGTTATGAACATAAGTTATATTGGTAACATAAATGCCATGAACAAGCAAAGAACTATCCAACAAAAATGATTCAAATATGATATAAGCCTTGATGATGGAAGGTTCAAGTATATAATTTTACATGGATTCGTGACCTCACACATAGTGCATATCCTGGTGTAAACACTCGAAATGTATGGTGGAGTTCTCGAACTCTTAACTTGTTTTAGCTCTATGAAATCACATTGAGCAGAACCCATGAACCAAGTTAAGTAACCTCTAGTTACCATGAATAATCACCCCATTGAATGGATATTGTAAATATCCAAGGAATATCCAACTAAGATCATCAATCGTTCTTCCCTCCTCGAGCGATGGAACCATTAAATGAGGTACATTTGCAAGGTAGGTGTTGGCCAAGTATTCATTCTGAATTGAAATGCATTTGACAAATCACTATATGTGCTCACTCACTTTTGCATTGTTGATATGTCAAAATCATCCCCTTAGTAGTATGCAACACGCAGACATCATTATTAGAAACTTGAATAAGTAGTTTAAAAATATAAATACTTTGGAGATCTTATAATAATGTTTCATTGCCATATTTTTATAAGGAAAGTTCAATTATACATGACAATTTATAATTCATTGGCGTATGTTAACGTTATGACCATATTTATTATTAAATTATCATGAGTTGTTTATGTTATAAGTATAACAAATTTGAATAGTAATTACAATGTAGTTAATTAGGGGAAACATAGGTACTTGTTGTAATGAACACTAAACTTATCCATACTAATCTAAGTTGTAAGCTGAGATAAGCAAGTTGATTTGTTGTATTGATTGTAATCTCGATTATTTCCATTGATTACACATAATGCTTGTATTAATCTAGAAAGAGATGGCATCATGATATTCAATGTAGAGAGTTATATATAATGTGAAAGTGATTACAATGTTACTTGCTTCTACATAGGTTATGCTTATACATCATACTACTTTTGTATAAATGTATTCATAAGAATTAAGCTAGTATCATGTAGAATAAGCATGATCTCAAATTACTTGTACAATGAGTAAGAGGTGAAGATTGGCAATGTACATCAGATCATATTATTATGCTATGTATGGGGTTATCGACGACTACACAGTGAGAGATCTGAAGGAAACCAACTTTAATCCCATTGAAACAAGAAGCAATGTGAAGAGCTTCTTGGTATAGAGGAGACCTTGAAAGTTGGGTTTTATCTAGACAAGCTTAGCAACCGGGTAAGCTATTTGTTAGAGATTTTATATAGATGGTTTTGTATTGTGATGAAATGAAAAGAGTGATACTATATTTATAACATAGTAGTAAGATTCAATTATAGAAGTATGTTTCTCATAGATTTTTATATGCATTTTGTTTTAATTCTTAAGAATAATTCCAGAGTCAAGAATGCTCAATACAACATAATAAATAATTCACTTTCTTGAAAAATTAACTATTTAATTTTCATTTTTGGTTGTACTGATATTACAGAGACCAATATGCAATAAGTGATTAACTGAAAGGCACAGGAGACCAATTCAATAATTGGTTAATTGATATACAAATGTTGTTAAATAAGTGATTAACTGAAAGACATAGGCTGGTAATACATAATTTTAAAAAAGAAATGAAATGAATGGATGCATAGATATTAGGAAGCATTTGAGATTGAATCTTATTGTTATAGCTGGAGTAACAACACACACAACTCCAAGAGTTGAACCGGACTATACAACAGAAGGATATTTGTGGACAACAACATAATACTAACCTTTCCTTCCTTGGATCCTTGGAGCTATTATCCTAGTCGGATCTATGGATTCTTGGAGCTACTATCCTGGTTGGATCTCTGGAGCTACTATCCAATTCCAGCAGATAGTAGCTCTAGAGGTAAAGATGTAAATTTTGTATAATAAACACTTTAGTAAGAATTATATATATATTGAGTGCCCATGATGAATTATATATATATATATATAAGTTCTCATGATGAATAAGCATTTACTTTCCCATCGCCTCTTCGCTTCACCGCTACCGCCTCCTTAGGAAAACTAGTATTTAGAAGAGTCTTATAATCTTACACTCCTTGAAGGATCGAGATCACTGCTTGAAGAATCAAAAAGTACCTGGATCAACCCATGATTAAATTTCGACAATGAGCACTATGCCATTCTGGGAAGTACCTGGTCATCCCATGATTAAACTTTGATAAAGGCAACAATGCCATTCCATATCTATCACTAATAGCTTTGCAATGAGATATGCTAAATCCATATTTGTTATTGTTAGATTTGCAATTATATTTTCTACTGGAATTGGGTAAGAAATATCTACTAGTATGTAATTAACCATTACAATTTTAATGGAAAAAACTTTGTAATAGATGTACATATTGTTACCCTCATTTAAGCATTATGTTGTTACCGCGTCATTATGCTTACCTCCATCTAGTCGTTACACTTATCAAAGGACTTCTATTGAATGACTCTCAAAGGACATATGAGGTAGTTATGGTGGGAAAACCCATGTGGGTACTACAAGGAAATGCAGTGACAAGCTTGAATCCTATGTAGGGGTTGCAAGGGATTGAGATCGTGCAAGAATCACAAGTAATTGGCCAAGCTATGCATCTCTATTGGTGTTGGATGTTGTGGTTGATGCAGAGATTTTGGTGTTGAGGACAATGGATTGTATCGTTTGAGATAAATGTTTGAAGATGATATATTAGAATTGATTGAGTGAGCAATGTTCTTATATGTTGAGAATATATGATAATACATTTTTGCAGATGGCATTGTTGGTTTTGTTTATGGGCCATATAGAATCCCTCCATGTTCACGAGTCCTCCACTGCTTATATGTTTTTGGACAAAAATGGTGCCAAAATATGCATAAAATCATTTTGGAGTCTTGTAATGACATAGAATGCAGGAAAGAAGCTTGACATCTTTCTTATTTTATAGAAGCAATATTGGATTGTCCTAGGATTCCTATCCAAGTTCAACCTTCTCTCCAAATTTAAATGCAAGAAAAATACAAGCTCGATGTCATGTCCCCAATTAAATAATTTCCAAATAAGAATACTTGCAAATAATGTTTCACCAACGTACTAGTTCCCTAGGTTGAGATTGAGACATAAATTTTGTAATAAGGGGATATGGGACCCAAAAGGACTTTAGTTTATCATATTCACATTTAAATGGGTCACATAAATGATAAATTTTAAGAAAATAAGGTGGCATGGATTCATGAAGACACTTGGAAGCTTGTGGAGCCTTTGGGTGACCAGATTCCCCGCACAGTTGGCATGATATTCATCCAAATTTGAACACATGGGTAATGTAACATTATTGGATGGTTATGTGGTTTCAAATATCATATAATGAACCAATGAATTAGAATTGGTAAAGGAGGGTAACTCCCATGGAAGAGGAAGATACTAGAAGACAAGGTGTGCCACTTGGAATGAGACTCTATGCACTCTATGACAACAAATGATAGAAGATTCTATGACAAGTATGACAAATTCAGACCTGATTGCTGGCATATGAAAAATTTGACATTTTAGGGATAAAAATATCCACCAAGAGGTCGAATTTGGGATTTAGAGGCATCCATTCGAATTGGGGAAAGAATTGGAGCATGAAGAGGAAGACAAGTGTCATGAGAGTTACTAAACCACTAAGATGAGTTGGAGGAAGCTCATGGATGGAAATTCCACCTTAGGAGGCCTCATGAAGTTAATAAAATGATTTCATGAGGAATTAGAATAGCTTTTGATCATTTTTTAGTTGGCCTTTGGCATTTTGGAGAGCTTTTGCTTGTCCATTGCATGGTGAGTGTTCACTCTCCCTGATTATGAACCAATTTCGAGGGAGTTGGACTCCTTTCCAAGTTGGTTGATCGAGAAGCCATTCAGACCTCTCTATGGGATATTAATGAAGGATTTTTATTTGTAGGTTGAAGGTCCATCCAATCGAATTCTCATCTATCTCCCCGTTCTCTCATTCATTCTTCTCCATTTCCCCACACTCACATTTGATGGTGCACTTGTTGGAGTGATTCTTGCGCCTTGCTGAGGATAGTTCATGACCAAGATTTGATTTATGATTTATGGCTCTGTAATATCATCTCCATATGATATTTAATTCAAAATATCAGAAATACATGTATGAAAGGCTCGCATTCCCCATGTTCTTGAATAACTAGTTTTCATGGATTTGGCTTCAATATTGAAGTAGCTTTATATCATATTTGTATGAGGACATTTATATGAGTTTTATGATGAGGGGGAAGAAATATATGATGTATGTATCTGTAATATTATTTCCACATTCTCTTTAAGTATAAATACCATAAATACATATATGAAATGCTTGCATACTCATGCCCTTGTATCACTAGTCTTCATGGATTTTGGCTTCAATCTTGAAGTAGTTTTATACCAGATTTGTATGAGAGGTATTATATGAGTTTGAGGATGTTGTGACAGACAAATATGATGTATTACTCTTTAATTTCATGTCCATATCCTATGTGGGTCTAAATCCAAGAAACTTGTGTGTGAAAAGCATGCATTCCCCTGCCATTGGGTCACTAGTTTCCATGACTTTGGCTTCAACCTTAAAGGAGTCTTGTATCATATTTACAGTATGAGGGATGTTCTCTGAGTTTTATGATGTTGTGACAGAAATATATTTTTTTACTCTATAATTTCATGTCCCTATGCTCGGTGGTTCGAAATCCAAGAAATCCATATGTGAAACTCTTGCAATTCCATGCTACTAATTCACTAGTTTTCATGTATTTGACTCCCATACTGAATGAGATATATACCAGACTTGTATGAAGGGATTTATAGGGTTTTTACTATTGTTAAAGAATCAATTTTTATTATGTATATGGTCCCTATATTTCACATCATGATCTGAACCTTTAACTCTACCTTTCATATGTGAAAATCGAGCTAGTTATGCAATTTCCCCATAAGCAATTTCACTGAAAGTTATCAAATGAATGTGCAACTCTATAACCAGTTTGCAGAACTAATAACCATTTGTAATGACAGTCCATGAGTTCTTATATCATTCCCCATAATATTATTACAAATTTTTGAGGTCCATACATGATTTGGGAAGCCCAGTTGGCCTACACCCTAGGGGGGGATTTCATCACAATTTCCTAGTAATTTTTGGTATTTTTGTCATAGACCCCAAACAAGGTTGAAGAGGTATAAAGTATGATATAAATTATCCATAAACCACCTTTGTATGTTTTAAGACTCAACATACCATATCCTTTCGAATTCGGGACCATTTGGGTAAATTTGGAACCCTCGAGAGTCATGACTAGTTAAGCTCGAATTTTGCCCAATTTGTGCATTTCCCCAAAATTTCCAAAAAGGGAAATTAAAGTGGTATCAGACCATGTTCCTGGAAACTATTGAATATATGGATGATAAGAGGGATAATCAGGACCTTAAAACATTCATTAAGGCATCTCTTGAAGGTATTTCCAAGTAACTTATGCAAGGGTTCGAAGTGATGGCTACTCAACTTAGGGATAATAGAAGTTTCCATCATGGAGAGACACATAAGACAATTAATTTTGAATACTTTTATGATTGGTTGAATGAATTTAGGAACAATAATTAAAATTTGAATTCATTAAGGGACAATCAACAATCCACAAGTTTGGAGAAGCATGAAATGAGAAAAAATTAGCCTACTTGTGAAAAGAACCTAGATACACCATTACAGGAAGAAACAGAGAATCATGAAGTGGAGCATCGATTACCTCAAGATGATTGCAGAGAATAACATAAAGAGTAAAGTGAATACAAGCACGCAATCCTTACTGATGGGGGTTTTGCAAATAAAAGAGAATCTATTGATGGATCATTGAACTATGAAAGAGTACCTATTGATGGGTGCTCACAACTCTATGTTACTGACATAGAGATCAGATTTGAAATTGCAATACAAAGTTCTCATAAGCATGAGGATGAATACCTTGTGATGGATAATGAATATCCAAGATCAACTTCCCCATCACCACTTGAGCTTCAAGAAGTTGGTCAAATCAAGAAGCAAGAAGAAAAGGAGCTTCGCTCTAATGAACCATCCTTCATTGAAGGGTCTTTGAATATTAGTGAAAGGAATATCCGTGAGGCCCTTATAATACTCAATGACACTAAATCATTGGTGTCAAATTATTGTTGTAAAGTTTCTTCATTGGAGATCCATCCTTCCTTGAAGACATGGACAAGATTCAAAGAGAAATTTGCTACATCGAAGGTAATTTCATGTCTTTGCTTTTTGATAGAAAAAAATTGGTTGAGCTTAATGAATGGTTACATGAAGCATACTTGAATAATAATGAGGATATTCATAAGCTCAAAATTCAAAATGAGAAACTTCTTGAGATGTTGCAAGATACTTGTTCTTCCTCATATGGTCGATTGCTTGGAGGATTCTCATGACATGATTGATCATGAGAAACATGAACAATTGTAGGTTCTTGATGTGTTTGAAGATGATCTTGATGAGAGACAATCACTTGTTGTGGTGGAAGAGGAACTTGAGTTTCCTCTTGAAAATGGTTACACACTTTTTGAACAAGTGCATGATTCCACCACCATGGAACCAACCCATGAGGAATTTTTTACATTTTTAAGGGATGTGCATAATCCTACCCCTATGGATCCTTAACATGATGAAAATTTTGCAATTTCTGATCATTTGGGTGAGTTGGTTCTTTCATATACATCCTACACTTCCAAATTTTGCAGCATTCATCCTAATGTAGTATGGGTGAAAGGTTTCTTTTTTATGGTGCCACATGAAGAGTATGGAATTTATATCTCTCCTTTTGATGATGACATGATTACAGAACCATGTTCTTTACATTTGCAGCAGAATCCTTTGTTACATTATGATGATACACATCTACATGGGTGCACCTATGATGTTCACTTGAGTCACTTGGAGACTCATGATTTTCCTTGCTCCTTGCCTAGTCCATTTGATGTTGGAGGAACTTCATCCCACACTTGGGTGAAGAGATATATGATTGAATAAAATTATTGTTGGAAGCAACATCCTTTTTTATTTCATGCTGATATACATGTTCATGTGTGTATTGATGAGACTTCTTTGATCCACTTGAAGTATTCATGTTTTCTTTGCTCCTTATTGGGTTCATATTTTGGTGGAGGTTATTCATTCACTTGTTGGATGAAAGAACACATGGTTGATTATTATTTTGATGGATCTTACATTCTTTTGGAGCAGCATTATAGGACATGGGATCCTCACCTATGTCATTGGGGCAGCTATGATATAATACTTGATGCTTGTGTGTATGGGCTACATGATGATCTACTTGGATATACAAGCACTTTCCTGATTCTTTGATGAGGTACCTTATTGATGTACATTTGTATGATGTTTTTATGTAATTTCATGATCTATATTTTGTACTCATGATGTTTGGAAGGGTGCAATGCAAGAAATGGGATCCTGGCATTGCTTGGATTCATCTCACTTGGAGTAGCAGTTCAATTGTTGGTTTGAGAAAGAAAACCAACCTTCAATTGTTTGAGTTCATATTTGCAGAGTAGTGTTCCAGCTTCCTATGTGGGAGACCATTTGACAGATGGATTCAATTTGCACATGCTTGGTGTTCATCACATTTCATCATAGACATTTCACACCATGCATGTATCAGGATCATATGGGACCCTGGGATCATTTTTTGTCTCATTGGTTTCAATTTTGGGGGCAACAAGCAAAATTGGAGATTTATTCACCACTTGAGAAGATGATTGTAATCAGAGTAGTGCATCAGTAATCATGGTGGTTCCTCTCTGAAATTTTATTGGAATATTAAGAAACTCAAAGTTTGATAACTTGGTACCAACTTCAAAGAATTATACAGAAGCAAAAAGGGATGAAACTTCAGAAAAGGTTTCCAAAATATGGAGGTAAATATTATTTGTGAAAAAATGATTTTTATGGATTTTATTAATCCTTTTGGTGTTAGTGGTGATGTTACGGGATATACCAATATGCACAATCGACATCTCTTTACTTTTGGAAACACAAAATTTCAGTACATGAGTGCCACTACTCAAATTGCAGCTAAAGAAAATTAATGAATAGGACCATAAGAGAGCACTTGGTGCAAAGGAACGAGTACCAAATGAGGATGCCACTTGGGAATATAAACAAATTTTCCAACATGAAACTTGGAATTTCTTGAGGAAAAGCAATATTGAGTGGGGAGGATTGTCATGTCCCCAATTAAATAATTCTCAAATAAGAATACTTGCAAATAATGTTTCACCAACCTACTAGATCCCTAGGTTGAGATGGAGACATAAATTTTGTAATACGGGGATATGGTACCCAAAAGGACTTTATTTTATCATATTCACATTTAAATGGGTCACATAAATGATAAATTCTAAGAAAATAAGGTCTACCTGTCCTTAAACTCATTCAACATGAAATTGAAGAACCAGATAGCATGGTCAAGATGGTATATGAGATAATTGAACCTCAATATGAAAGAGATAGAGTGAGCATGAAGCTGCAAGAACATCAGAGAGGATCAAGAAAAACTTTGACATAAGAGCCCTAGAAAGGGACTTCCAACCAGGTTACCTAGTCCTGAAATGGGATGTTATACGAGAAGATAGGGGAAAGTATGGGGATAAAAGCCCACATCTGATATCTGATATCTGTAGTTAAAGGAAACAATACTTTTATTTTGGAAGACCTGGTTGGTGAAAAGATAGAAGACCCTATCAATGGAAGGCTTCTGAATCGATTATTCATTTACTAAATCCAGGTTCCATAATTTTGAAATAGTAGCATAGAAGCATTTCAATTTCATGCTTTCTTTCAATTATAGCATTTTCATTACAAAATTTCAGTTATAGTACTTGTTTTTTTTTTTTTATTACAAAAACGGTTAAAATTTTAATCAAAGACAAGCAAAGAGGCTGCCAGGGCCATTACAATGCAAATTCAGAATTACTATCTTGAGCTTCATCTCCAAACCACACGTAACTGAAACAGGGCTGGGCCGAATCTTTCTGGATTCTGCATTAGTTGAAATGTTGCAGACTATAGGAGCCCTAGTGTTAGGGAATCGGATGATTTGAGATTTTTGCATTGACAATTAGCTGGCTCTTACTCACGGAGGTGCCCTGATTGGCCTCGGCATCCGCTAGGTTGTTGAGATTCCTTAGCACGTGGTAAGCCTTATAAGTGTTGAAGTGCGTCGGAAGGAGAAGGACTTTCCTGTACGTTTGACCAAGGTTGATATCCGATGGCCCTTTCTTAGTATGTAACGCCTTAACAATTAGCCTAGAGTCGCCAAAGATAGTAATCTTCTGGATGTTCAGCTTCCTTGCTTGGTTTAGACCTTGCCACAGCGCCAGAAACTCAGCTTGATTGTTGGAGGCGTATCCTAGTCCCCATGCATAGGACAGATGCAGCTTGCCAGAGGGATCAATGATAATGTTGCCTCCTCTAGCTTGACCAGGATTCCCTTTCGAGGCCCCGTCAAAGAAGAGGCACCATTCGTCAAGGGTTGACCTCCACTTGATAAATTCCTGTTCATCCAACCTGATTTCCCAGTTTAACTTTTGAGGAGGATTTAAAGCTTCGATGGTTTGTCGGTTCAGGTTGAGCTCCTTAAGCCAGCGATCTTCATCAGGAGTGAGGTTGGTCGAGTTTTTGATGGAAGGCTTAGTACTTAGCGCTTCTGCCATCATAGTCCGGGCTTTAACAGCGACTTGAGGAGGAAGTCTACTTTCCTGTTTAAAAATTATGTTGTTCCTCTCCAACCAGATTTTCCAGCATAGCAATTCGGGATTCCACATCCACGCGAGCTTGAGGAGGTTTTTCTTGCTCAGGTTGAAAGAAGAGAGTGAATTCCAGTTGCTTGTGAACTCCATTACTGAGTTTGGCAGTCATTCAGCAGCAGAACCTATCATAATCCTCCAAACCTCTTTAGTGAACTCGTAGCTGATGAAGAGATGCTCAGTCGTTTCTTCAGCATGATTGCACAGGGAGCAGTGTGAAGGCCCTTCCCATCCTTTCCTTTTGAGATTATCGCTGGTCATAATGCTGTTATGGAGAAGAGTCCATATAAGGATATCAATTTTGGGAATAGAGGGGAAATTCCATAGAGTTTTCCATGGTGTTGGGTTAGGAGGGACCCAAGGCGTTTCCAAGATGGTAGCGTAGCCAGCATCTGCAGAATAAATCCCAGATCCTGAACCCCAGCCCCGTTTGTCTTTGGATCTGGAAGAATGGGGCAATTTCCCTTGAAGAAGAACCAACAACGCTGAAGCTTCGTCCTTTAGCCCTTCTGGATAGTCTCCTAGGTTCCATTTTTCCCAGGATTCGTGATCATCATTATTCCAAATGGAGATGTCCCACAGAGTGGTTCGATTATTTGCTAGCAGCCACGTTTTGATGTTCTCCGGGACGTTTAATTCATTGAGAGGTCGATCCCCCAGGAAAGAGTCCTCCCAAATTTTAATTTTTGCACCATTGCCGGGGATCCACGTGAGCTTTGGGATGAAGTGAGTGATGGATATTTTGCATAGCGTGAAGATCGGGGAGCCTTTCTGCATTTTTGTGGGATTTTCCAGGCATCTCTCCCTGTCACCTTTGAAGTATTTCTTCCTGAGAATTTGTTTGCTCCAGGTTCTTTTCCCAGTAATCATATTCCATAGAATTTTGCCACCCATGGCAAGATTTTGGATGGCCACATTTCTAATTTGAAGACCCCCCTCCATCTTTGACTTCATTACCTTATCCCAGCTCACAAGATGGGTCTTCTTCTCACAGTTACGACCTCCTTCCCAAAGAAAACGATGGAGAAACTCATTGATTTTGTTGGTTATCGTTTTGGGAGCTAACAAAATAGAACATTGATAAATTGGCAGACTGGTGAGGACAAAGTTCATCAAAACAACCTTACCTGCTCTGTTGAGCCAGTTTGCTCCCCAAGCATGGATTTTGTTTTTTAATTTGTCCAGCAAAGGCAGCCAATGGGAAACTTTGGGGGTAGCTTTGAAAATTGGAATGCCCAGGTAGCTGAAGGTGTCCCATGTTGTGTTACCTTCCATTCCAAGAATCCTAGAAGTCTCCAGCATATCTAGTGGTGAACAGTTCCAGCCATAAATATTACTTTTGTGGTAGTTTATTTCACTTCCAGAGCTGCTTCTGTAGAGGTCCAGTTCAGTTTTGAAGTTCCTAGCAGTATTAAGATTGGCTGCTCCCAGTAAAAGAGTATCATCAGCGAACTAGGCGTGATTTACCTCCTTGACCTTTGGGACGATTCTGATGCCTGAGAGAGATCTGTTTTGAAGCCTTCTGTTCAGTTGGAAGCTAAGCATGGAGGCTTGAATGACAAAGAGCACAGGGGAGAGAGGGCAGCCTTGCCTTAATCCTCTTGAAGCCTGGAAGAAATTGGTGGGCCGACCATTAACCAACGGGGAAATCCAGGGGGCTGATATGCAGGCTTTGACCCACTCTATAAATTTCTGACTGAACCCAAAGTTCCTCATGGCTGCAAACAGAAAATCATGCTTGACTCTGTCAAAGGCACTGGCCAAGTCTAGCTTAACCACCATACCCTTCTCTTTTTTCCTGTAGCTAGTATGAATGGCTTCTTGTACTAAGATAATGTTATCCAGGATCTGTCTTCCTCTCACAAACCCACCTTGATTTTCCGGGATCAGTTTAGGCAGAATTCTTTTGAGTCTGTTGGCCATAATTTTAGTGATGACTTTATATCCCGTATTACAGAGGGAGATAGGTCTGGATCTGCTGAAGTTCTTGGTTCCTTTTTCTTTTGGAATGAGGGCCAAGAAAGAGGAATTAGTGCTGCCACCCAGCTTGGTACTGTTCCGAGCCTTCTTGACCATTCTGTACAGGTCCTTTTTTATAATATCCTAGCAAGCAATGTAGAACCGGGCTGTGAATCCATCTGGCCCTGGAGCTTTGTCTGGGTCCATTTTGAAGAGGGCTTTCTTGATTTCCCGTATGCTGACAGGGTTGTTCAGCATCATTTTGTCATCATCATTGACCATGCTTGGGATCTCTGAAAGAGGGTAAATATTCGGGTCCACTGGGTCCAGGTCCGGGGCTGAATAGAGATTTTTGAAAAAGGAATGGGTTGCCTCCTTGATGCCACTAAAGTCCTTTATGACTTGATCATGCATTTGAATTTCACTAATGGAATTATATTTTTTCCTGGATTGGGCTTGCTTGTGAAAGAACGAGGTGTTTTTGTCTCCAGCTTGAAGCCAAAGCGTTCTGGATTTGACTCTCCAATATATTTCCTCTTCTCTGCAAGCTTTATGGTACATCCTTTGTAGCTCAGCTTCCCGGTTAATCAGATCAGGAGTGACTGGAGAATCTTCTAAGGCCGTTTGGTGTCTTTCTAAAGCCTTCTGAATTCTTATCCTATCAATTGTGGGAGAGCTTAGACCTTTAGCCCAAGCTTTCAGGTCAGCTTTGAGTCTTCTAAGCTTTCCTTCCCAGACATAGAAGGGGGAGCCATACACAGGTTGCTTCCAAGAATAGGACACAAGATCAAAGAAACCTTCCTGATTGACCCAAATTGGGCTGAACCGGAAGGGGATAGGACCAAGCTTTTCCCCACTTGACAAGGAGATCGAAATGGGTTTATGATTAGAGGTGTAATGCGGGAGGATCTTGGAGGTTTCCATAAGACCTAGGGTTAGAAAGGAGGACTAAATAAGGAAGCGGTCAAGACGGGCAGCTATGTGGCCCGGTCCAATTCTTTTATTGGACCAGGTGAACTTTCCCCTGTCAGGAGGGATGTCTTCAAGCTCCCAATCCATCATCAAGTCTTCCACCCACTCTCTTGCAGGATCCCCGACTAAGGATCCTTCTTCTTTTTTCTCCAGAGCAAGGGTTACATTTAAATCTCTAGCCACTACTAAGTTTTCAAGATTGTGTTGATTGAGATATAAATTTATGGAATCCCAACACTCTTTTTTCTCAACAAGGGAGACAGGAACATACATGTTGAAGAGACTTACAAAATGACTGGAGTCTTTGTGGATCAGCTTGGTAAATAACCAGTGAATGGTACCTTCTTCTTCGATTAGATCGAGCTTTGCAGAGTCCCAAAACGTTGCTAAACCTCCCAAGGATCCTCTTGCGCTCACAGCCCTTCCCGAGCCTTTCTTCCAGAACGAGTTGCTTGCTCGGAGGAGAGCATCCTCCTCCATTTTTGTCTCCTGGATTAGGAGGAATTCAAGCTTTCTTGCTCTTACTAGATCCCTTATTGCTTCTTCCTTTAGTGTGCTGCCTAGTCCTCTACAGTTCCAAGAGACGAATTGCATTATTTGCCTGAGTGAGAGGGATGGCCCCCTTTCGGAGTCTTCCCTAGCTTCATCCCCAATCTAGTATTCATCATTTCTGGTATGATATGCTGAGAGCCTTGAACCACGTCCTTGTAGGACTGCTCTTCTCTTCTTTTCTTCTCAGTCTTCCATCTGTGCTTTGGTTGGTTTGGTGAGCCTGACGGACTACTTGCTTCAGTATCTCCTTCCTCAGAGGATTCAGCTCCTGTTTCCGAACCTAGACTGATATGTTCCTTTGACTGACTAGGAACAACAAGATTTGGGATTGGGACGGTTGGGCATTGTGACGCCCATGTTTCTTCAACTTCTGGAGTGAGTATGGGGGTTTGAGCTTCATTGGGAGGTTCCTGGTGATTAGATTTTGAGCTGCCAACCGTTGGGGGTTCCTGGGTTGTTTTCTCCTTGCTTTTGGCATTGTTAGTGGTTCTACTTTTCTTAACTTTCTGCCATCCTTCGACATCTTCTTTCCCACCGGCCAATTTGGGACAGTGCCTTTGGAAGTGGCCATGCTCCTGGTAGTTTCTGCACTTGAAGGGCAGGTGCTCGTAGTCCAATTTATTATAGTGGGTCCAGGATCCAACGGTTAATTTGACTGCCTCAGGAAGTTCGGCTTCAAGATCAACTTCAACACATATTCTGGCATATGTATATTGTCCCTTGTTATCAGCTTTGTCTATGAAGCGGCCGATTTCGTTCCCTATTCTCTGCAGAGATTCAATATCCCAGCAATGCACCGAAAGGTTGGGAAGCCTAACCCATACCGGCACTTCTTTGGGTAGATCGACTGAGGGGTCAAAATCTGGTGTCCATTTGTTCAAATATAGACCCTGCGTTCCCATGAAGTAGGGGCCATTTCTAAAGATTAGATCACGGTCTTCTTCTGAGATGAATTCAAACACAAAGAACCCTCTTCCAGCAGGGTAGCAGGTTACTCCATGTTTCAGATTGGGCTTCCAATTTCTCTGTATCCAGTCATCAGTCGTCTTGGTGGAGGGCCATAAACCCATAAACTGTCCCACTAGACCTCGCTTAGCCAATGCCAAAGCTATCTTCATTGGTTTTTCTTCAGGAAGAGCAATTTCAAGAATTTCCT
>LPNX010749263.1:56532-143096 GCA_001517045.1 Pseudotsuga menziesii | reverse complement strand
GGGGGGGGGGGGGGTGCGGCCTCCCCTCCCCCAGGCGCCGCCATCACTGCTCAACGCAGCTCAAACTCAATGTGCAGCTGTTCTCAACCCTAACACGCAGCGCAGCACCGTCCTAAGTTCAACAACTTTCTAAGAGCCAATTATAGTATTTGTTATCTCCTAAATAAATGAATTTTAGATAAGTCCACTCAAACAATTTATTTTTTGATAGTGATGAAGATTTCAGGTCATATTATGAAGGATATTTGGGTGACTAACAAAGTTGGAATATCTGATGCTCTATTTTTCAAGAAATTTGAAATTTTTTAGCTTTCGGTGGCTTAGGCGATCTTTCTAGCAACTCATTAGCCACCGAAAAGCCCATCTTTCGGCAACTAACATTTTTGACTCAAGACCACGTTAACCACTGAAAACCTGTTGATCACGTTTTTTATAAAATTTTGGGAAAAAGGGACTTTCGGTGGCTTAGGAGATCTTACCAATAGTTCATTAGCCATCGAAAAGCCTTGGTTTTGGCGACTTAGCAATGGGTCCAAGAAGACATTAAACCACCAAAAGCACATTAACTTCGTTTTAAATAAATTCTGGAAAGGATACTTTCGGTGGCTTAGGAGAATGGACCAACGGTTCATTAGCCACCGAAAGCCCAGTTTTCAGCAGCTAGCGAATTAAACCCTAGATTCTCTTAACCACTGAAAAGGCCGAAAAGGGAAAACGGTTATCTGTCCATCAAAATCAAACTCGTCAGCATGAGGCATGTCATAATTTAGCACGATTAACCACCAAAAAGACCGAGGAACTGTAGTAAATCATAAATTGATGGCTAAGAGGTCGTTATTTATCTGAAATGACTGATGGAAATCAAAACCCTAGCCTGCCCTCCATCTATCCCACAACTACAGTAAACCTCCACGAAGCACCAAGTTCAAATTGAAAATGATTACTAGGATGGCTATCTCGTGGGTATCACCAGAATCCACCATCATCTCACTCAAGTACCAATCAAGTGGTTAACCCCTCAAAATCAGCACCATATCCTCAGTACACTCCTCATTTTCTGCATGCATCCTTACTGCTCAAGGCCATCCCTAAAACTAGTGCTCTAATTTCCTTCACAGAGTTCGAATTTTGATTTTTGCAAGTACTAAGAAGCACAGCTTAGAGAAGAAGAAAGGAGGACCTGCCCTAAGACAGGAACTAGGAGACATCAGCTATCTTGACTCACATCTAGAAGTCTACCAATTCTTCAAAGATGCAGGCTGTTACAGATTTTGTGAGAAAATCCAAGGTTCACACCAGAAAGTTGCAGAAGCATTTGCCCTTTCTTTTGATGGCTCCAAGGCGCTGATAGGAAAGGAAGAGTTCCTAGTGGATGAAACCCTAATTGCAGAAGTGACAAAACTCCCAAGAACTGGGGAGAAGTGGTTTAATACCACCGTTACTAAAAATGTGGAGTTTAGATCATATTTAAAACCTGAACATAGAAATTTAGTATGGAAGAAAAGTGTTCCATCCACTTGGCTAGAGGAGAGGTGGCAGCAATTATTGAAAGCAATTTTGGTGTATATAACCTATGAAGGTAGGTACAATAGGGAAATGATATATCACTTCAAGCTGATGAACTATTTTACAGGAAGAAGCCCTTTAAACCTACCCTTCTACCTCCACAAGAGCTTATCCAAGATGGCACACCAGGTAAAGGCCTAGCCCACCAAAATCGTAGGAAGGTTATCTCACCATGGCCTAATACAACTCATTGTCCAAGAATTGTTGAAAAGGAGAAACATAGCAAGGACATATTCTTTATTCTGGAATGAGTTTGAAACATGCCTACAACCCGAAGATAAAGGAAAGTCCCCTTCAAATAAATCCACCACCCCCAGGAGTGGAAAAAGGAAAAGGAGGGCTATCTCACTAGTAACAATGGATCATCCTTCTCCCACTTCTAAAACCAACCAAGCTAAAAGAAAAGTAGACTTCAGTGGAAAGGAGAAGTAGGACCTAACATAAAGTGGAAATATTCTGAACTTACCTTACTCAGACTCAGAAGAAGAAAGGGAGGAAGAAGTTGACCTAACAAAGCAGGTTGCAACCGAAAATGAAGAGTTTCCATCACCCACACCAAAAGAAGACCAGGGTGAACCAATGGAAAAGGCTTCCTCCAGCAACCCTAGGTCACAAAGAGTCAACCAGTTGTTGAGGAAAGTATATGAACTGGAATTTTTAGGGAGAGAGATAAAAAGAACTAATGCAGTGTTAACCAAGAAAAACACTCAATTGAATAATTCCCTACTAGAAATGAAAGGTATGTATTTTTTGCTGCAAAAAAGGAATCTGAGGTTTATGAAGGAAAACACTCGGCTTTATAGGATGATCAGACTTCTAAGGCTGTAGGTGAAGAATTCCAAATCAAACCCTAGCTCTCATACTCACTTTGCACTAGAAACCCTAGCTGAGGCAATAGTGAGCCTTCAGAATCCAGAGGCAGCCTAGGATGTTGTTGTTTTTCCAAACCTTATGCAAGATAAAGAAGTGCTAGAAGATCAACAACAAAGCTGAAAAGGGATGATTGGGAGGCTGATTACAATTTTGCAGAAACAGAGCTTTTGGTGGCTTAGGTAGATGCAAAAGCGGTTCATTAGCCACCGAAAGCTGAGCTTTCGGCGGCTAATAGACCCAGGATTTTGTTTCCTAAACCATCGAAAGCAAAAAAGGGTGTAGAAAGATATTTTGGCACAAAGAACCAGTTTTGGCGAATACAACTATCTCAGGGATGAAATATAAGGCTAAAAGTTGCTGAAAAACAACATTGGAGGAGGTTTGTTCCAGTTTTGAGGATACAATCAAGGAGAAAAGGGTCACAAACCCTACCTGTTTTTTACCAACAGTGGCTCATCTATCGGATGACAGGTTACAGCTCTACTTCAGTACTCACTGCAGTCATTAAAGAGTTCAATGAGTGAACAAGTGTTAGAGTTAGATAGACTAGTAGTTAAATTAGGGTTTCTAACCTAATTTTGCAAAAAAACATTTATTTTATCTATTTTTAGTAAAACATATCCAACTTTTCAGGATCTGAATATTTTTGTAAAGGCTATAAAGCCTGAGACTTATGTTAAAGCAAGGGTTCAACTTTGGGGACCTGTAAACCATTATCATTACCAAGCTTCTGATGTTGTTCACGACCTAATATAAGCTCTTTTGTTATTATATGTTCAGCTTCCATATCTTCTCTATTTTGTGCTTGTGCTTGAATGTCTGATTCAGGATTTATTCATATTATCTAATATCTGATAGCTGTCATCCTATCTGTATGTTGATAAGTTGAATTGCAAGTACTTTTACTTGTTATGATTAGCCATTTATATGTAATTGCTTTATATATGAATCTGCCAGCATAGTAAGTTCTCCATCTGTTCACCCTATTATCAAACCTATGAACATTAATAGTTAGAAGCCTTATCTTTTGATCGAGTTGTATGCATGTCTTGATCGTGTGAGGTCCTTTAGGTCATCTGACTTGATCCATTTAGAAAAACCATAAAAACATTTAAGTTACCAGGCATCCTCGAGCTGCAACCTAGAGGAGTTTCCTTGAGTGATAACAGTAATTCCTTTCCAATGTTTCTAAATAAGTGAAATCAATAATCTGAAAGCTCCAAAAAGTTGTCAAAGGTGACTCCATAAGCTAATGAAAAGAAGGCAGGGCTATGCAAGTTCTCAGTACCCTGTGGAACAAGGTGTTGTCCCCGTGGAGCCAATGTTAGTAAATGTATTTTTTTAAGGTTCCCTAGTCCTCAAAAATCCTATGATATGACCCAAAGATTAGCCCAAAGGTGCTATAATACAAATATTGATGGTTAGCAGGATGTAGCAGGTGACCGAAACATATAACCAAGCGTTAAATCAAAACCAGTGGATCCACCATCGATATTCTTTCAATCGGATGGTTAAGATAAATAACGCTTGATTAAATTACAGTGTGGATACAGTGGATGATCATCGAGTAGGTATGCATCATCCATCAATCAAATCGGTGATCAAAATGAAGAGCACACAAGTGAGGTGACGAGTAACTAAAATATGAAAAGTGTGATCACTTTGGGAAAATTCAGATCTAATCTGACGATGGAGATTAAAAAACCATTAATAAAAAACAAGTACCTTTTTGGGGCCTAACCATGCGCAATCAAGCATATATTTGGAGACGTGTGGCCTACTTCTATTGGTCGTGCATCCTCAGGGAGCTTTTTATAAACTGGTTGGAGAGTGTGTGTTAGATAACCTTGGGAAACCATGTTGGTTTCCTCCTAGGATAAAGTTGTGGTCCCGCTATCATTCCGAGTCACCCCTACCAAGTCGTTTCAATATCCCATTAGCCATTATTACCCTTCCAACTGTCATTTTGGATTTTCAAAGGCCATCAAAGTCCATTTTTGTCTATTTGTCGAGGTCATTCTCACTTTAGTCATCCAAGGCACCAGCTAATAAGAACTCCAATGTGCAAGTGTTCCCAATCATTGGCCCAGTCATTAATTTGGACAGCTAGTCATCCTCCACATCAAATTACCAAGTAACTCAATTTTTCACCCAATTGTGCTCAGTTATTACCATTGTAATCACAATTTTTACCCTAAATTGTAAACTGGTAAACAAATCCCTGAACCAACTGATTTTCCACCACTAAGATCTCTCAAACAACCTTTGAATTGTATTTGAAACTTAGATCATCTAAGAATGTGGACATATTCAACCATCAGGCTAACATCAAATATCCCAAAATTTCTCTTACCGACATAATCCAAATCTTGGGTGACCCCAATATATATGTTTTTCAAACCAATACACCTACAAGCTCTAGGACTATGCCTAGTACATTCAATGTGTCCCTCTCGTCCATTTCCCGGAATTTACAACCTAGTGTTCGTCTTTCTATTTTCCAGTCATAAAATCATCATGTCCTCAGATAAAACTATGATTATCTGTTAGATTAATGCTGAAAATGTTAAGAAGATGTTTTATATTCATGAAAAAGAATTCCTCCATCTGGTAAGGGAAAGGGAACTAGCCCTAAAGTTCCAAAACCATAATCCCTAATGATAAAACCTCTATCCTAACCCATCACATGGAACCTGACATGATTACTCAGAGCTCAAAGCCTCCATATAAAATTGTATTCTTCAAATCTAAAGCCAGAAATATCATTGCTCTCTTATGTACTATCCTAGGTTATGGAAATGATGATGAATTCAGAGAAACTATATTAGGATTCCTAGCACACCTACCCCCTTTTTCCAAAGAAATTCCCAAATGGAACATCTCTACTTTCCTAGCTTAGTCTCTGAACCAACAATTGAGTGAATATCCTTCCTTAGAGATCTTCAGGTATCCTTCATGCCTTTTCTTTCTATTCATGTACCATAATTACAAACATTTTGAAGCCTTAGGGTTGAAAATATCCAATGAATCCTTGAACAAAGAATTCCTAGTACATGAGTGGAACCCTTTATTTGTTAGGAAAGCAAATCATTCAATCCTTACAAAGTTCATAAATAAAGTGATGAATATTTCCTACAATGTCATCCATAGAGTTGATTTGCCCAGAATGCTCAAGGAAGGAAGAGAGTGGCTGCAATTTACTCCATAAACCAGAGTTGGTGACTGGTTTTTATATGAAGACTATACAGTCATCAAAGTTTATGGTTTTGAAGGAAATCCATATAACCTTCATAGATTCCTAACAATGATAATTCTAGCCATGGAGTATGTCGAACAAAGGTTCATGTCAGATGAATTTCACTATGGAGGCTTTAAACAACATAAGTCTTCCCATATCCCCAAGGATGTGGGTCCTTTCCATATCAAAGATATAGTTTGGTTCAATACATGGAAGGATTCCTAGATTAGTTGAATTTAGATAAGGACAAACCAATGGCATATGATCCACACAATGTCATATCAAAGCAAAAAATAGAGAATAAAAATTCATCCTATGAACCTACTCCCGGGTCATATTTAGAAAAGATTGCAAATAAGGACAATTGGGAAGAAGTTGAGAATATTTTGAAAGAGGCAACAAAGTCAAGTGAGCTTGAACAGGTAGCAGGACATAAGAGAGGGTGAAGAAGACATGGAAATAAACCAAGAAGAAAAAGCTCCTCAATCCAAAAGGAAAGAACCGACCCAGCAGAGGTAGCCAAAGCATTGGCAATAAAGGAGATAGAGGCAGTGATATCCAAAGAAGTTGGTGAGATAACTAAACAAGCTATAGTCCTGGGAAAGATAACAACAAGGTTTACTTACCCATATTTGGAATTCATAGTTCCACAGAATTCAAAATCCATCGCTCCTACAAGACTTGTCTTGGTTCAAACTCATTTGCAGTCCATCCATAAAGAGATAAGAAAGGACAGTGTACATAACATCAATAATGACAGGCTACAAGCCATGCCTGCTCAAAAAATACTGCTAATAGTGGTAGATAGTATAAATGACAACTTCATGTATGTTGTGGTATATCCTATGGTACCTATTCCCCCCAGTGCAAGTGACTACAAAGCTGAAGAACATGTAATAAACTGGGCTCTGTTTGGAAAGCTGGATAAATTATATTTCTTCAAACAGACAAGTGATATGATATGTGCATAGGTAGTAAAAGATACCAAAATAAAGAAAAGAATGATAGAATCACTAAGCAGTGTTGGAGAGCTCTTAAAATCAGAAAAATGGACTACACGAGCCAAACAAGTCACCATTAAAGAGAGGGAAGAGAAAATAGTGGATTTAAGTGCCAAACCTAATGATGGTTCCCAATTTAAGTCATTGATATCTAAGAAAGACAATGGAATAGAAATTTTGAAGAAACAACTTAAAATTCCTAATGTGAACCCAGTACAAACAACACAGATCCACCAGGTGAAGAAAGAAAAAGAAGAATTGTTGGACACTATGGTGAAGTATAAGGGTTTGTAAGAAGAGATTGAAAAAGGATCAATGAACTAGTAGCACAGTTGAAAATTCTAAAAACACGGAATGTTGGTAGTATCCAAACTACCAAAGCACAAAGTATGACCCCATCTATAGTTTCATAAGAGGTGATGAAGGAGACACCAATTCAGACAGAAGTAGAGCAGAGTGCCCAAGAGACTGTAACCCAACCACCAACACATCAATTAGTGGACGTGGATGCAATGGAAGAATATCAAGCTCTAGCTCTACCATCTAATCTTGAAGAAGATGTACCAACCAAGATAAAGGATCTAGAAGATTATATCACAGAAAAATAATAGAATTGTTGAGTTGGAACATGATGTTAGCAAAAGGGATGATGGTATCACTAACTTAAAAAAATAATTATTTAAAGGGTCAAGTCACATCTTTGAAAATGGATGCTCAAGAAGAAGAGCTTCTAAGGAGAACAACCCAAGAAATATTGAACAGGATAGCCCAACTATTCAATGAAAAAAGGATCTTATGGATTTAATTAATGTTGAGATGGAGACATACAAGTCAGCAATGGATGAAATCAAACAAGAAGTTTCTACCTTGGGAGACAAGCCTAACCAAGCTAGGGATACCATCAATTAGCTGAATAGTAGTACCAAAAAACAATTAGAAGTGTTGCAACTAGATAACAGAACACGGGTCATCAAGATTTCTAAAAGAATGATTTTGAAGCAGACCTTGTGCAGGGTAATGAAAAAATAGCACAAACAGCCTAGCAAATGATATATCATCTTTCAAGACCATTTTCAATGGAGTGACCAAACTTGGATTTCCTTTATTATGGGATGGAAACACAAAATTTTATTCTAAAGAGGAATATCTAAACAAGCTAAATGAAAAGAGAAATGAAGAGCCCGGAGAAGAGATAGAAGGAGTGATAAGTGGTGATCAAGCTTTTGAAAGACTCAGGCCCCCTTTTCAAATTTGGACAAGGATGAAAAAAGAATTCAAGGAGATGGGGCCGCTAACATATGAAAGACATTATGAGGTTGAGTTGGCTTTGGAAAACCTCATAGCCAACATGATACCAGTAGGAAAAGACCGGCAATTGGTTACCAAATATTATAAGATAGTGTTGCCACCAAAGACATGGGCTACAAGATAAATAGCTAAGTCATCTTCACAGCATCCATAGAGTACACAGCAAGTTCCTCCTAGAACTCATCAGTCCATGCAAGCACTGCCTATAGCTCAACAATACGTTGGGAAAACTACTCTGTTGGAATTCATGCCACTTGGAGGTTCAGTATAACTTGGGAATCCAGCGTACGCAAAGATGATATAGAGAATGAGTTAAATAGACATTCCACATGGATACTCACCCACTCCAGCTCAATAAACAATTTGTGGTTAGCAATCAACCACTCAAGAAAATAAATGAGGCAGAGGCTAAAAAAAGAATTGAGATGCAGTTTTGTTTAAAATCTATTTTTTCAATGTAAAAAAGTAAATAGTGAAAACTATTACTTTTATGTTACAAGTCTATTCATAGACAAATTTATTCTAGGTGCCTCAAGAACCTATATGATGTCGAGAGATGAGAAAAAGCCTACCAGTTTTAGATCTAGAAGTAGTCTTTATATGTTGTTGAGTCGGGTGTATATTGTTTCCTTGTAAATCGTTTTGGATAGAGATTAATGAAATGAAATCTTGCATGTTATTCCTTATCTGTTTGTTCTTGTGTGTTCATCTATTCGTAAGGATTCACTAGAAAAATAACACTATGAATGCAGTACAATTTGATCTAAATTGAGTCTCGTCGATGATCTGTTCATGATTAAATGTTAAATATCATTTTAGAAATTCAAAGTTCTTCTGATTTTGTCATGATATTTAACACACATTGTGAATGCTCTATAAATAGAACTATTATGTATATTTTTCACTTACAAAATGTTTACTGTTGAAGAAACAAAGGATGTCATGTTATCCCTTGAAACATTTGAAAAGAATTACCGAATTCATTGTAATACAACTTATAAGTTCGAAGCTTATCTTCCTTTAGGAAATTCACCCATCGATGCTTCCTTCTATTCAATATTTTTTTTCCTCATTTGATTCCATTCCTGTAAAAATTTACACAGTGGGATCATAAGCAACAAAAACTAACCTCACAATGCTTAAACAAAGCTACATGAAATTTGAGACAAAAATAGTTGGAAATAATGAGTAAAAAGGAAACTCAAAATGAGAAAACTCTTCATCTTCTTGTTCCATGAGATGTGCGCATTAAAATAGTACTACCTCAATAAGACTTCAAAATCCTATGGAGGCATTTGAATTTCACTCATGAGATAGGCTTATTATGCATTAAAATCCATCTCTAGACAACCATTAGTGATTAATTATGACCCAACCCACTTAACAGACTGTGCATGGCACATCTAGGAGACACTGGGGAGTAAAATTAGGAATATGGGAGTGCATGGGCTGACTTATAGTGGTCAAACTGGCCAACCACTAATAATATCGTGGAATATAGGAAAACTAGTCAGTTAACTAGGCCTAACTGGTAGAGAGGGTGACTTGAACAAGGAACTGACTTAATTAACTCCTAAATACATGCATGAGGGGTGCATTATGTCCTAATAAGTAGGGATAAGGTGCATGAGTGGGTAAATGAGGCCAATGATTCCCAAAAAATAGCACTAGGGGGTCAATAACATGGACTAGGTGTTAGGAGACTCAAATGTTAATGCATGGCCAATTTCTATATGGATTAAGTGCTGGAAAACCCCCCCTTAATCCTGAATTGTGAAAAATGAAACAAAATAGGTCCCAGAAACAAAGGCTTGGTCACTCTTTTTACAAATTTTTATTTGTCCAATATAAGTGAAGTAAGAAAAAAAAACCACTTGGGAAAAAAACTTCCCTTCAAAACATGGACATGGCACATAAATTTAAAATGTCCTCACTTTGATTTGATTTTCACTTGAATGATTTGAAGGTACTTATTAATGGTGAGAAACGTGGTGTAGATTGTGTAGATGCCTCGATCATTTACCAGTTTTCCAATGCAGTGTAGACATAAAACATTTGGAGAGGCCCCTTGAAACTCATCATCTGGTGATGGAGGAGAATTATATGAATGATGTATGATGTAACAACATATATTATCATGTTTGAACACAAAATAAGATATGGAAAATAGATCTGTTAGATCATCTCTTAACAAAAATACATCAATGAACTCATCAGGCTCAATTTCTTGTGTTGTTGCATAATGATGATTCCAACCAAAAGCCTTCTTTCTAACCTAATGTAGCAATTTCCTAATTCTGTAATAGATATCATGAGGCTATGAAATATCAGAATAGAATTAATATGGAGCATCAAATAACCAAGCTATAGTGACTTCAAAATCTGGTTGGGTTACTATAGGATAACTAGGTGCAACTAGAACACATCGACAGTTGAGCAAATCTAGAGAGTATAAGGACCTCAAATTCGACCCAGTGATGGTTATATCAGGTCTGAGTATGAAAGAAATAAAAAATATAGCCATTAAAATGGCATACCATCCAATGAAGGAGAACAAATACATAATAACGACACGAACTAGTGACTCGGTATCAGAAACCAAAAAATTGAGAAGTTTACCAATTGAATAATTTTTTTGGATCCAGTGGTTGGAAAAATGGTGTCATAACCTGCATATCGTCCTACAATTCATCTTCTAAAACTGAAAAAGAAGAATATGAATGGATTTGGTAAGAGTTATATGGAGGAAAGTCAAATACTAGTATTTAGATAGGGTTCTAGAGAATTGACAAGTGATTTATCCAAGAGAGGAAAATAAATTTCTGATTCTGATATATCAGAATGTGAATCAAAACCAGAAACATGAGAAAATGATTTAATTTTTGCACGTAAAGAAAAGAATTCATCACCTTTGGAATGTGCATTATGACAATGCTCATGGGGATCAACAATCTTCTTGATTCTTTCTTTCTTGCAAAATATGGAATATCAACATTGTGTCTCTCGATAAATTGAGTCATGATGTCCATATCCTTCTTAAAAGAAGATTTTTTTAGTGTGAAAACCTTTGATGCAATAGGAACACTTCAATCTCCCTTTCTTCTCGTTCTTCATCTTTAAATTTGAACCTTCATCAGTAAAATTGGAACCTTCATATTCATCGTTTGACTTTGGATTCTTATCCTTCATTTTTTGTTGCCCTTTGGAGTTGATATTTCTGTTGGATTTCTTGTAATTACCAACAACAAGTTCTTGTTGTTTTGAAGGTTTGATGGTGCCCATTTGGACCAGCTTGTCCTGCTCTTGGTGATAGATTCCGTGAACTCTAACAAGGTAGGCATTCTCCAATTTCGAACTACTAGGCCAATCAATAGGTAAACCCTCTTCTATGTTGATTGTGTCTAAGAAGCTCCTCTCAAATGGGAGTTAAGCACGAGGCTGCGTGGAGGCTTGGCCTGAGGAGATAACCCTCTAATTCCTTGCCAAAGCGTAGAACAAAGTTTTTGCGCATCTGGGGACTTCTGTCAATACCACCCTTTAGGCCCCGTGCGGTGCCGGTGTTGACAAGGTTTCGAGCTTTACTACCCTGCCCATGCGTACGAATCATGCTTGCGAATGTCCCCCCCAGATTGTCAGTATAGTTGCGGTAGCCTTTAGTCTCTTTTGACATCTAGGGTTCATACACAGGTACATCGGAAGGCTATTTCTGGTTGACCTTGGACGGGCTTGGAAGGTAACCCCGGTAGAAGGTGTGGGAGGGTGGTGGGTGATTCCTCTGATTGTGCCTAAGAATATCTATAGGGACGTCAAGTAACAGTCTCTCAGCTTTCTTTTGGAAAGCATATCTTATACATGTTTGTTTGTTTGGCTTTAGGAATTTTTTAGTGAGTGTTGTGTGGTTTGTCTGTACTTAGTTTTCCTTCAGGTATATGCTTTGTACTGTTGGTTACCTGTCAACCTTAGAATTTTTCTCCTTGTTTGAAGCTATGGCTAACACCCCCTTGAACACCAACCAAGAGATCCCCATGATGGGAACTCCTTGTACTATTCCTCTCACAGGGAATGTTGGTGTTCCTTTGATGACCACCTTGAATTTGCATAGATTAACCCTAGGGCTACCGGGGTTGGTTGTTTTCCACTCCAACTGTCTGGAATGCTCCTGATGCTTCTCAAGTAAGCTCCTTATATCAAGGGCATCAAAACATTGCTTCCCCTTCACCTGTAGATGTTTCTCCTCCCCTTTCTACCTCATGCGGTGAAAGTACTGATACTAGTAACCGACAGTCTAAAAGGAGTAAAAGAAGGAGGAATAGGAAGAAAACACATAAGCAAAAGGGCACCCTCTCAACCTCTGCAAGTCAAGTTGAACCTCACCACCCAGCCTCTGCAATTCATGCTGGGGGAACCTATCCAACCTCTGCAGTTCATGTTGTGTCTAAGCACTCAACCTTTGCAAGTCAAGTTGATCTTCACCATCTAGCCTATGTTATTCATGCTAGTGGGATCCTTCCAACCTTTCCAGGTCACGTTGTATCCAGTCAATCAGCCTCTGTAGTTCATGTTGAGGGCACCCGTTCAACCTATGATGTTCAAGTTGAACCTCCCCATCCAAGCTCTCCAAGTCATGTTGGATCCATCCACCCAACCTCTGAAGTTCATGTTGGGGGCACACACTCAACTATTGCAAAGCATGTTGATCTTAACCATTCATCCTCTATTGTCCATGCTGGTGGTGCCCATCCAACTTATGCAGATCATGTTAGACCCAGTCTCTTAGGCTCTACAGGTCATGCTGGGGGTAATCTCTTAGCCTCTGTGGTTCATGCTGAATATAANAAGACTACCCGTTCAAAACACAAGCCCAAGTTTCCTTGTAAGCTTTGTGAGGGAGACCACCTTACTTATAAATTCCCTTCTATCACGGAGGTGTGAAGAGTTTGTTTTCATGGTCATCCTATTTTTGAACATCCTGAAGTTTTTCAACAACCAAGCTCTTTTAGTCAAGTTGGACCCAGTCACCCATCCTCTGATGGTCATGCTGAGGGAAAACTCTTAGCCTCTGTAGGTCATGCGGCGAGCAAACAATCAGCCACTGCTATTCATGTTGATACCGTAGAGAAAACTGGTCGTGTGAAAGGAAAACTTAAGTTCCCTTGTAAGCTATGCGAGGGAGATCATCTTACTCACCAGTGCCCTACTATCGCAGAGGTACGAAGATGTGGTCCAAGACTCAAGAATTTCCTTCTCCTAAACAACCTGTAGTTTCTCAACCATCTACTCAACCTTTGGTTGATCAAGTGGTCAAACCAATCTCAGCTTTGGTTCACGCCACTCTTCTTTCAGTGAGTGATCATTATGTGATTGAACCAATGTCACCTTTGGTCAATCCCACTCTCCCTTCGGAGAGTGACTTCAACGAAGTGGTTGCATCGATTCCATTGTCGATCAATCCCACTCTTCCTTTGGAGAGTGAAGTGTCTGCTAGTCACATTTTATTTACTTATAGTTCGGAACTTACTAAACAAGGGGGCACTGAACTCACTTTGGATCAACCCCCACCAAGCTCTCAGATTGCTTCCTTTTCTTGGGATAGCCTAGTTGAGTCGCACCTTCCTTCTAATGCACCTTTCCAGATAAAAGTCAAAGTTGAAAAGTACACGATTTCTCGTTGTATTGTTGATGAAGGAGCCTCAGTTAGTATCTTATCTGCTCGTGCTTGGCGAGGCATGGGATCTCCCATCCTTATGTCGACATCTAGTCAGTTACTGGCGTTTGATAGAAGAACTAGTATAGCCTTGAAAATTCTTTCTCAACACCTGTTACTTTGGGTGGGAAGACCGTCTTAGTTGACTTCATGGTGATATAAGACCCCTTGGACTTCAATATGCTCCTCGGACGTGATTATGTCTATGCCATGCAATCTGTGGTGTCAACATTCTTTCGTGTGATGTATTTTAATCATGGCGAAGAAATTGTCACTATCAATCAATTGAATTTTCTTGATCTATCTCCTTACCCAACTAGAGACCAGGTTTTTCCTTTATTGATTCCTAGTGTTTCTATAGACACTACCCCGCCACGGGTGAGCTATGTGGCCTCATGTCTTTTGTGTTCAATTGCTACTGAGAAGCAACCTCTCTTTTCATGCTTACCTTCTTGGGACTTGGTCCCAGCGGTTGACCAGGTGAGTCATCCTATACAGACTGTAGAGCCCGGTCTCCACTCTATCAATCCATTTGAAAGTTTAGACATGTGTCCTATCTCGGATGATCTCCTTCCTTTGGATGTTGACACATTTTACCTTGAGGAGACATTTCCCGAGTGTCTTTACCCTACTCATGTTCCTTGCATTATGCATAGGTTTGTTCCTTGCGCTTGGAACTAGTTTCGTCTGCCTATGACACTTATCTCCTCGCATTTAGACCATTCTTTCTGCTCTCCTTCAAGCTCGTTAAAAACAGTAAGGAGGTCACGATTTGACTTTCTTGAAGTCGTTAAAACTTCACGGGAAAGATATGGAGTTTCTTTAGGCCCAGGTCTAACTCCTCAAAATAGACTTGACTGCCGAGTAAACTTGTCCGTTCAGGCTCATTAAGAATATGTGAATGGGCATCCACATCGGTGGTAGGTTATCGCTTTTTCAGACCATGTGGAATAGTTACGAAAAAGGAGAACTTTCTTTTCTTTGGAATTGAGAAGAGTATTCTCAAGTATAGGTTTATCACTTTTCCATACCTGAGGGACTAAACTTACGAAAAATGAGCACCCGGTATGATCTTAGTTTTCTCTTTTTCGTGCTCTAGACCTAAACATGAAAAATATGATGAGCGTACTTTATGTTTTTCTCATGCTCGTTAAACCCTAAAGAACAAAGCATCGAGTTTATTGTTTTAAGCCCCATTTCTCGTAATCAAATGGATCTTTCCTAGTGAACTTTCCTTCCTTCACACTCGTAAAACTCAGGCTATATGTTGCTTTTGAAGGAGCGTTGGGTAGGTGGTAATTTAACCTTTTTCGGACCTCTCCGACTAAGTATGAAAAAGGTGCGCCTTACTTCTTCGAAAGCTAAGAGAGTTCTTATGTGGTTTGTTTTATACTTTTCCGGCCTCAAGAGACTAAATTGGACGAAAAAGTTCTCCCCTGGAGTCTTCTCTGGAGTTTTCAGACTCTTTAAACTATGAAAACACCGACGAGCATGTACTAGTTTGGGCTCGTAAACTCCACGAATCAGTGCTTTATCAAGCATTCTTCTGTCTCTTCTTCGAGCTTTCCAAAAATGAAGAAGGTCCCGAGTTTGCTTTCTTGGACTCGTTAAACCTTTACAAGAAAGAGGGAAGGGAAGTTCATTCACATGTATTTTACATCATGGTAGCAAGTCTTGTTTCCTTGAACAAAGCACCAGTTTTGAGTCTATCAACAGTTGGGTCCTAGTATTTTGACCTTATCCCGATTCAGAGTTTCTTACTCCTCCGGTTGGTTTCTTTTCCAATTATATGGGGAATCTGTCAATGTCTCCTACATTGCAGATTTTTTTCGTTGGTCTTTTTGTGTCAAAAGCTTCCTAAGCCACTTTTGTGTTGTGCTCATTGTTCAAGGATTAAACCTTTGTCGACCATTCTGAAGTTTCCTTGACCTTTTGTGTCAGCCATTCTCTGGTATCAGTTCATTACATAATGTCTTCGGCGGTCCTTGTCGTGAAATTATGTACCAATTCCAAATCCAATTAGTCTTTGACTTACCTCATGTTGGATGATGAAGGATGCCTTAATGACTTCCTTCCAACGAATCTCTTCCTATCGACTACAACACCTCTTTCTCGGGGAATGAGATTTAGAGCTTTATGGCAGTACCTTGGGGATTGCAGTCATCCGTGGCAATTTCTGTCACTATTGGGTAGTCGGAATACCTTAATGTCTCCTACTCGATGGATTCTTCAAGTCCGTGTATGCACACTTGTTAGAATGTACTAGGTACCTTGGGGACCATTTTCATTAATGTTGGTTTCCCTTGCGTTTCTTAACGGTTCTCATTATTGACCGGTAATCAAACGGTTTCCTCCATATTCGACTTCAACTCCTTTATTCGCATGGCTAGGATTCGTACCTTTTGGGCAATTTGGATTGAAGATCTTGGGCCGATAGTAGAATCGTCATTTTGCTATTGCCCAAGCTGTGCAAGACCTTGTTACATTTTATATGACATTTTGCTGAGACATAGATCCATCTTGTATTCTTGTGGTTATGATCAATTGTTGAGCATGGATCCACCTTGTTCATTTGTGGCCATAACTCCTTTAGATTTGATATGGCGCCTTTTTGCATATTGAACGACGATGATAGTTTCATCACTTATACATATGTTGGATTCACCTGTATCTTTATGGCGATGATTTGTATATGGACTTGTATGTTCCAGTCAGTTTTTTCTGACATTAGTATCTCTCTTTCAAGTACCTTTGTTCGAGCCATTCAATCTTGGATTCTCTGCTCTCTCCATACTCAGTTGTTTCCTTTATAATGTATTTCGGTTATCGTCTTCCCCTCTAACCTCATACATTAGGGGGCATCTGTTATAGCTCAAAATGACACATCTCTTCCTGTGACCACTTTCCCATGATTCTGTCGCATGTCGACACTTCTGACACTTCATGAAAGTCACTGAAAAAACACCTAACTTGGAGGACCCATATCTTGATATTTGTAACTCTGTTTTACTTCTTCTATGCACCGTTGGAAAGGTATTCCAGTTAGCTAAAACTTTCCAAAAGACAGCAAAGTCTGAAAATGCCCAAAAGTACCCTAAAAATGAGATTTTTGATGAATACGTGAGTTGATTTAAGGAAACCCACGTGTTATACGCGACTTGTCTATATAATACTCGTGTGTACCCTGAAAACGAGACTATTTGCATTGAAACCCGCATTTCATATGCGATTATTTGCATTGCAACCCGCATTTCATACGCGAGTATTTGCATTGCAACCCGCATGTATCCCATGAACACGCGACTGATGTCTCTGCAACCCATGTGTTCATGTCAAAAATACATTTTTTGAAATTCAGGTAGTTTGGTTGGTTATGCAACTGACTCCTTCTATTGTAACTACTTTGTCTTGGACCTTATCTCTTCAGAAGCATGTAAATAGAGTTAGGGAGGTCCATGAGTGGTGACTTGAATCTTCGCATTGTTATGCTGGAGGAATTGGGACTCTGTTTTCCCACACCTTTTCCCTAGAAGCTTTCTCCTTGTGTTCCAGAGCTTGGAGGCTGAGTTCCTTGGAGAAGAGAAGCAGCAGAACCAGATCAAGGTTTCATGAGGTGCCCAACTTGAAGAGAAGGTATATTTGTACTTCATTTCATGACTAATAAAGATGTGATGTCCTTCTTCTTCCCAAATTATTATTCAATGTGTGATTGAATTTTTGTTTATGATCATATGATGATGTTAGTCAGATCATTATTTCATGTTTATTTGATTATCATTTATTTATATTTGGTCATATTGGTTTGAGGAAGGTATAATTCATTTTGCAGGTCTCTTGGAACAAGAGGAGCAAGAGGAGGATTGAAGGGCTGCTTGGATCAACCTTCGTTTGGCTAAGGTATGAACCATTCCAATCTCTGAACTTGTTTATATATACTTGCAGAACCATATGCATCCACCTTTCAACCCCAATACGTTGATGGCCTCTTAAACCCTAGCCATAGGAAACTTTCATTTACAACAGCATGGCCCATCTACAATAACATGACCGTGAATCTTACAGTAGGCACCATAAGTTCCGTAGAAAGTTTCCATGGCTTACACACCCTCCCAACTTTTGGTGAATTTGCGGTCTCATTAGAATTAACTAGATTTTGAGACCCATCAGGATTAGCCATCATATGGTTACCAAGACACCAACCCCAACATTGAGATTATTGTACTTTAGACATATTGAAAGGATGGCCTAAACCCCTTCCCTATGCACCATTAAGGAACTAGCCCCATGCATTGGAATTCCTTCTCCATATACTTTCCCCTTGGTGAAAATACCTCAATCTATGGACTTCTAGTAAAAGAATTAAGAACCGCTGGCATAGAGTTAATTGTTGAGTTTGTTTCCTAGGCCATAAAGTGTTTGTTATAGCCATTCACATTCATGGTATGTCCCCATGAAATCTTCGTAATAATTTTTGAGCAGGTCACCTAAAACAAACTAAAACAAACTTCCACCGGCCACAATTAAACAATAATTAATAATTAGCTTCTCAAGTTAATAAGATATCATAAAATCCAATAAAATTCATTAAACTTTCTTCACATGTTTGCTCCTAGAGCTGCAGCTTCATTATCATTTCTTGATTTCTACTAATAAGACTAACCCATCTGAACCTACCTGTCATTTTGCAAAGGTCTAAAGTCTTGCTGGAGTTGCCTCAACGCTTCCACACCAAGCAATTTTGGATTATTGGTGAGATGCTTGGCATACTGTAAGGCCAGAAAAATGAAATCGACATCACGCTCTGCATATTACTTAGATTTGTATACAATTTCATTTGTTAAAAAAACACACACTTCAATAAATCGGCTTCACTTTCTGCAACAAGATAGTAATTCCCTGTCTCGTCCTCCGGGAATCCAATTAGCCAACAAACTACAACCCAAAAGAAGATTAAAAATAGATTCATGGGAATTAACTACCTAGAGTGTATTGAACATGTACATAAATGTTTCAGGCAATATTTAGCAAATGAAATTATCAGCCTGTTTCGGGTATGATTCTAAGAACAATATATTCTCCACTATAGAGCCAGCCCTTTTTCATGCTGAGAGCAGTACCTTGCCTCTGCAAGGATTTCCACTACAGAGCCAGCCCTTTTTCATGATGGGTGCAGTACCTTGCCTTTGCAAGGATTTCCACTACAGTGCCAGCCATTTTTCATGTTGGGTGCAGTACCTTGCCTCTGCAACGATTTCCACTATAGAGCCAGCCCTTTTTTCATGTTGGGTGTAGTACCTTGCCTCTGCAAGGATTTCCACTTCAGATCATCTCATAGCACAATCCATATACACATAACACAACATTCACATTCATCGGTATGGTAGGACACTCCTACTACCATCCGAGAAAGGCTTTATCACTTACATCCACCAGCATGGTAGGACACACATGCTACCATCCGGGAAGGGCTCATGTGTATCACTTTCCCTTGGAGGGAACCTCGATATGAAGAACACCAAGTTTCTCTCTGAAGTACTCAAAATTCACTCTGGCCAACGGCTTGGTCAACACATTAGCTATATGCTCGTCCATCGCAACATACCGGAGCTTCACTGCTCCTCTCTGCACCATATCCCTGATATAGTGATACTTGATAGCGATATGCTTCGACTTGTCATGGAACACCGGGTTCTCCGACAACTTCACACAACTCTAGTTGTCACAATATATATACAGGTAGCATCTAACTCGATATCAAACAAATCACACAGTAGCTTCCTCAACCATACTACCTCACAACTAGCTGAACAAGCTGCGACATACTCTGCTTCGGTTCTACTCAGTGCCACGCAAGACCGCTTCCTGTTAAACCAAGATATCGCACCTGATCCCATACTGAAGCAACAACCCAAAGTGGTCTTATTATCAATGGCACTACCTGCCCAATATGAATCCACATAACCTTCCAGGTTAGTCTTCTTATCCGTATCATACTTGAGCCCATAGTCAACTGTACCCTTTAGATACCTCACTGCATTCTTTGCAATCATTAGGTGAACATGTCTCGAAGCCATCAGGAACTGACCCAATGTGTTCATAGCAAAGCAAATATTTGGTCTTGTATTCGTCAGGTACATCAAGGACCCAATCATCTAACAATACATCGTGGCATCAACCAACTCTGACGAAGCATCACTCAATAGCTTCAGGTTTGATGCCATATGTGTGGCCATGGCCTTGCAGTCCATCATCCCAAACCTCTTTAGGATCTCTATTGCATACTTCCCTTGTCCAAGGGAGATTCCATCCACACTCTGCCACACCTCCATGCCTAGAAAGTAGTGCATCATACCCAAGTCCTTCATCTCGAACTCAGCAGCAAGTCTCCTTCTTACAACTTTAATGAGTTCCTCTTTCCCTATCAGGAACAAATCATCGACATATAACAAGAGCATCATTGGTCTTCTGCCTTCAACCTTGAAGCAAAGGTTGGAATCTGCTTTACTCTCAGTAAATCCTAGAGCCATCAGTAATATGTCCATCCTATCGTACCATGTCGAACCTTGGGATCTTCTGCAGTCAGTCCCTCTGAAGTGGAGCATCATTCTCCCTCTTCCCTTCGTACTCTATGTATTGAAATATTATGTACTGGAGTGACAAGTAGCTTCCTCTGCTACTAATATTTCCTTGTATCCCACAATGTTGTCATCTACTGCATGTTGTATCTTATAGATCCATATGGAAGAAAATACGGACTTCCCTCCAGGTCTCGATACCGCATCCTAGACATCATTCTTATTGAACTGGTGCTCTCCTTCCCTTTCTTCTTGGTTACTTCTTCATAGCTGGAAGGTTCTACATCAATGATGTCACTCAACAGTGTCACATAACTGCATTGTGTCTGAGGCCTCTTTCTTTCTTTGAAAGTATTGTCATATTATTCTTCATCTTGGATTATTTCTCGTGCCCAAGGTGGTCTTCATCTCTCAAGGTGGATCTATCATTCTCTTCATGTTCTTCTGAAGCTCTTTCTTTTTCCATGGTGTCTTTGACCCGAGAAGCTTCAGGTTCCTCTTCATGTATGCTTATTGGAGTGAATATCGAACTGTCGTTACTTGTTCTTCGAAACAAGTCTCATCCTTCTTTTCTTATAGGTGATTATACGCGATCTTTCCTACAAGTCAAATGTACCAGTTGTATGGTTAGAAATATTTCATAAGGCATATTCATAATGAAAAATTCTTATGCATAAAGATATAATGATGCAACTATTTTATCCAATACAACATTCATCCATATCTCACGAAAACTTTCTAGATGCCTTCCATATCTACCATGACATCATTGACATTGTGCACTAATCCAATATGTCAGCAAAGAGGTTTCATTCTAGATAAGTAGCAATGGAGTGTTGTTTCATATTAGTAGTATACTGTCATTAATGCAATCATTCAATCATGCATAATAACTAAACAATGTCATATCAACAATTAGATATATAGGAAAAGACCATTCAAATACTTATCTTTATTTGTTTCGTGGGTAGACTCCTTCTTGAGCCTTCAGCTTCATCATCTTCTATAACATCATCATTTCTTATCCAAATGCTAAGATGGATAAGAGGTTCTTCAAGAATTGAGTCCCTCATATTCCTCATCGCTTGAGGGATATTTGTGAGAGATTGATATTCGGTTGCTCCCATCTTCTCTTCTCTTATTATGAGTCGAGCTTCTTCTTGTGTGCATTCTTCCCAGAGTCCGTTGAAGGTAATCACTTCCTTCTTGCATACATTCCTCGAATGAATAAATCACATGATCCTGGGAAGCCATTCAAGGTGGTTATAACAATATCTTATTCTTCTTCAATTTCTTCGTCATAGCATCGAACACTTCTTTTTGGTGTCTTCAAGGATGACACATGAGGGATGAGATGATATTTAATAGAATCTGCAATGATTCTCTTGGCTCTAGCCTTAGCCGCATCTCCCTTTGGCTCTTAAAACTTCCTTATTGATCTAAGTCAATTTATTCAAGGATCACGAAGTTCCTATACTTCCATACTTGGAAGTTGTCAGCTTCACCAAGCTTGTCATCAAGCTGGTGTGATTAGTCATTTTGAAATCAGAACCTCAAATGTAAATAACAAAAGATTAAATCTTACCAATTTGAGGTGTCCGTCTTGGTTCCAGAGCTGGTTGATATAGGGTTTGTTAGAAAAACCCTAATTTTCAAAAAAATGGAATATTTCATATGTGATTGGATAGAAAGATGTGCCTCCTCAAGGAGAGCTAGCAGCATACTCGTTTTACCAAAACTGTGATCAGAACTACAAAATATCTTATGCCCTAGTTTTCTTCAATTTCTTCTGCAGAATTTCCTAATATTGTTTTTGTTGTATATCCAAAATTACTGCTCCTTTATGTCAGAAACTTCGCATTGAGGTAGTCTCGTTTGTCCTCTTTCCAACACTGTAGGTTTGAGTGGAATTGGTTTCACCAATTGGGACTTATGAGATTTTTCCCAAGGTGGCTTATTTCATGACTGTTCCGCCTAGAAAACCTGTATAAACTGCCATGTGTCACTGTTTCACCTTCAGGGTATGAAAGTTTTACAATATAAATTAAATTCCATTCCCTGTCTGGAAAATCTTGCTAAATTTCATTTGGACCTTCGTAGCCCGAGATATAGCAATTCTCCCTAGGTGTCCTATTTAGGGATGAATCCTGGGAGAGGCTGAAACCCTGATTTGGAGGAACCATATCTCCCAGAATATAAGGAATCTAAGGATGAAATTTTTATGTAGTGTACAACACAAATTTCTCTTTGGTTTGTAAAAATTTTGGCTTCTAAGCCTTCTCCAATATCACATTATATCGAAAGTGCTAGGATTACTAAATTCAGTCTTCTAGGGTTTTCAGGCATGAAACCCTAATTTCCATTAGCTGCCATTGTAGTTGTATTTCAGCTATACAGTGAAACTTATCTGGTTCATCTTTAATGAGAACCTCAAATGGAAATACAAAATATTTATATCTTACCAATTTGAGATGCCGAAACTGGATCTGGAGCTGATCTTTTGCAGTGTTGATTTTCTGGTCTGGGGTCAAATTAGGGTTTGACTTTCCCGGAGTTTTACCTAACCAAAAATTTCGATGTTGGTCTCTAAATTTTGATTTTGATGAGAAGAACAATCCTATGCTGGGCTCACTCAAAAATTTATTTTCTATAAAAAGCCCTAATTTCCTACAGGAGTGACAAGACAAAAATTGAAAATGCCCGGAATCAAATTCTGCTTCGATAGGAAGATGCGCCCTTCAATGGAGAGTTAGCCTAGCCTCCTTTTGCTGATGATCTGTGGAGAGAGACCCAAAAAGTAAGAATCCCTAGCTTCTGTAGCTGCATAGTGTCTTCTTCTCAGGTTAGCTCTGAAACCATGTTAGAATTTTATCATTTAATCAATATGATCTAGGATCTTATCTGAGAGAATAACATCCACAGTAATAATAACAAGAGACAAGAGACAAAGAATTTTCCTTGGGGAAACCATAAAGGAGAAAACCCCGCAACTTCCTCAGAGATAGAATGAGCACCAAAAGCAAAAGTAAAACCCAAGAGTACAAAGATCATCTCCAACAATTGTTCTCTGTCTCACTTGTGGGAGCTACTCCTCTCTCACTCATGCGCTACTGTTGAGTGTGTGTGTGTTCCAAATAGAGTGTCTCGCTCTCTATTTATTCTTGTTTTACACTTGACAATTACTCTATAGGGACAACCTCACTAGGAGAGTCTAATAACCCTAATACCCATCAACTGTGGGGACTATTGCCCCAAATTACAATGGAGGGTTAACCTCAATGACTTTACATGACTTTATTATATTAATGACTCTCTTGATTGGAGAAATAAACATATCTGTCGGGGTACAATGAAATACAATAAGTGAATACATTTCGAAGTTACAAATACATCAACGCCTAGAGTTGAAATTGCAATTTGAATAAATAATTTCTAGAATTGCAATATGCAAATATCAAAATTGCAATCATTTAATTGTTCAAATTGCAGATGCTAAAATTGCATAAAAGGTAATTTTTCAACTATTAAAAAGATGATTTTTAATTACTAGACTTGAAATGAATTAATTCTTGAAAATGCAAATTTCATTATAAAATGTTGTTTCTTCTCAATCATATATACTCTTAAAATTGCAAATTTGTACTTGCTAAAATTGCAATTTCTCCTCAATCCTTTTATTTTTGAATTTGTGAATTTGTAATTGCCAAAATTGCACATAAAAAATGAACTTGTCCCATATACATTAAAACCATTTTGAATCAAATATTGGATACCCGTACTTTGCTAGAATGGTTTTGATGACTAAGTTTGTGAAGAAGTGTATGTGCGTGTAACCAAGGAGGAGGTGGCATCTCTTCTGGGTTCCTTTAAAAAGAATTGGTCTTGACGAATGGACACCTAAATTTCGCCATAAATAATATTCAAAAGTACAAAAGAATTAAGAAATTTTATTTGATTCTATATTGTATTTTTACACTTTATCTTATTAATAGAATTCATAGAGTAGTACCAATCTTTTTATAGAATGGATATAAGAAAATTATCAATTTTTAAAAAATTCAATCAAATTAGTTTTATGTGAATGACTTTTAAGAGAAAGAGTGGCTCCTCACATTTGAATTGGTCTCCTATATAAATTGTTGCACATTAATCTTCATTTTTTAGTTAAAATTATGAAAATTAAGATATATATATATATATATATATATATTAGAGACAAGGTTATCCTCTCTTATGTTAAAATTATTTATAGTAAAAATTTTGTAGAAAGTTTTAATTCTAATTGATAAAAACATAATTGTCACAATGTACCACTTTTATATCATTATATATACATACTTAACTTTTAATAACTCTTTTAATCTTAAAAAAAATAACTTAATTTTATAATAATATATATGTTTAACAATGCATTTCTTATTAAACTTAAACTTAATATTTATTTTAGACCTTATATTTCTTATTAAACTTAATATTTATTTTGGACCTTGTATTTTTTATTAAACTTAATATTTATTTTGGACCTTGTATTACATATATAAAAATATGATGATGAATTCAAATTCAACACATATATTAACCATTTAGAATTATTTTAATTAATTTAATAATATATTAGAATTATTTTAATTAATTTAATAATAATAAAATACATATAATATATTATTAGACATGCATTTAATTTAGAAATTCTCAACTTTGAAACATGTTTACATAACTAATAGTTGTATTGTGTTGAAGTCAAATGTTTATTACATTTTGTTGATAACTTTGTATCTTATCATTTAAAGTTGCATAATGTTATAATTTTATATTTTATAAAAAGTTATTAGTGAGGCAACGAGGCTTTGAATAGGCATACATTCTCTCTATGTATTTTGGCCTTTGAAAGTAGATAAACTTTTTTTTAGCATTAGTAATGAATCACTAGTAAAGTCGATATATCGTAAGGACCGGATACAAAATGAACAATATCATGTCTTTATGATCTTTACGATTATGTCCGTCAGGATTATAAATGTCCAACACATGTACACAGTGCATGGTTAACCTAGTGCGAAGCGCTAAATTGAGATAGAATAATACAATTTTATTATTCTGTATAATAATCTTAACAATCGAAAATACTAATTATGTCAACTGATTTTGTAGATAATTGTCCTTTGTTTTCTTATAATGAATTTGCATGTGTTAAGAAAAATATAATCATAAATCTAATTCTTGAAACAAAGCAGTATTGCCCGTGTGATCACCAATCAATCATATTTATTATTTTTCTCAAAGGTGTTTCTCTTGAATCTTGTAGAACCACCAATCAATCATATTTATTATTTTTCTCAAAGGTGTTTCTCTTGAATCTTGTAGAACCATCAAGATGGAATAAAAGAAAGGATGAGGGCTTTGCAAAAATTGATACCCAGCTCAAGCAAGGTAACTGCATAATCCCTATTCCTTGGAACATTTGTCCTGCATATTTTGAAATAAACGATGTTACGATCCTATTGACCATGGCGAATTCCCTTTTATATAGCTCACCTAAGGAGCTAAAACTAATCTAAAAACACTATATAATTGAAACATCGAATGTATTCTAAAATCAGTTGTCATTATGCAAGTTATCACTTGTACATCCACAAATGCACTATGATGAAAATTTTCCAAGGTGCATAGGAATACCTTTGACAAATGCTTAAAAATTATGTTTATCGAGTTGTTTAATCTAATACATAACAAATATGCAAGCTTGTGGACTAACAAATATTCTATGCTAGATGAGGCAATTGATCACTTGAAGCATCTCCAAGCCCAAGTACATATGTACCTAGATATATATCTTTTCTTGCTCAATCTGGACCAATAGTGGCATCGATTTGGGTGATTTTCCATACATATAATGTAGTCCAAGGAGACTTCTCTACTTCCCCATTTTGTAATTGCAATAACATCGATTTGGGCAATTTTCCCTGCATAGAATGCAACCTAAGAAAACCTTTAGTTTCTCATAGGAGACTTACCTTTGTTAATGCTATTTCATGGTATGATGTAAATGAAGATTCTGAGAAATTGAATGAACATCCCTCCTATGATGGTTCCCTTGGGTATGCCGCAGTTTAATATGTCTCTTTTTGCATCTATAGATCCTACAGGATTAGGAATGGGAATGACATGTGTTGGTCTCAGAATGAGGATGGGGATGATGGACATTAATTCAGTTCCAGCGGGACGTGTGCATATAACACCAATGGCCCAACCTCTTCCTACAATAGACATACATGCCATTCCAAGGTCAGTTTATGCTAATTTATTATGAATTTTTGTGTGATAGGAAAAAAATATTTTTAAACATGCATAAGCAAGGTAAATATCTGCTCCACCCAAAATTGTAAGAAAATTTAACTTCTTCACTTGTAAAAATTATGTAACAAAGGTGAATACTTTCCGTCCTCAAATTACCATCCCTTGGCAAAACTTAAACATACTCATCGTTCGAATATTTCTCTCTATTTGCATTTATTGAAATCAAATGCATTTGTTTCATGGAAAATTAGAATGATCTTCATTTCTACTTGGTTGGGAAAATGCATGTTCTTTAAATAGTGAAATAATCCAAAACTTAATAGTAAAGAATGTGTAATAGTTTTGTTAAACTTCAGAGACAAGAAACAAGGAAAAACACCTTAATAAACAACAATTTACTATGGTAAAACCTCATAGGGGGAAACATCCATGCAAGAAAAGTATTGAAACTCATTAATCAAGATCAAGGAGATTACATGACGGGCCATTCATCCTCTCATCCTACCACTCTAACTGTGTATTCCAACCATGCACTATATACTTCATAAAATAAGTTACATGAGTAAAATACCACCGATTATGCCAGTTACAAAAAACTTTCCATAAACAAAACTGGATTTGTGTTAGTTTTCATTATTAACAATCTCCACCTTGACAACAAAATTATAATACTTTTCCCAAGACTATTCATCACCTTTTTCTCAAACCAAGAGAAACTACACACCATCATAGATTCTCTAATAACACTGGTTTTGTAAACATATATACACAATTTTCTTGAGTATGAACCTTTTTCATATCTACTCCACCTTCACCAGTTGATTGTCTTACAAAATTATACTTTACATCAATATGTTTAGTCTTACTATGATAAACATGATTTGTATCCAAATGTATATCACTTTGACTATCACAAAAAATGGGCACATTGTTTTTGCAACCTTCCAATTTCTCTAAGTATACCTTTCAACCAAATGGCCTCTTTGCAAGCATGTGAGGCAGCAATGTATTCAGCCTTTGTAGTGGATAAAGCAATTGTTTTTTGAAGCTTTGACATCCAACTTATAGCTCCACCTGCAAGAGTAAATACATAACCTGAAGTAGACCTTCTCTTGTCCAAATCACCTGCGAAATATGAATCAACAAAATCGCATACATAATCATTGTTATTGTTAAAGGTGATACAATAGTCATGTCTGCCTCTTAGGTACCGAAGCACCCATTTCATTGCATTCCAATGTTATTTTCGCGGATTTTCCATGTATTTAATAACAACACCTATTGCATGTAAAATATCAAGTCTAGTCCACACCATTGCATACATTAAACATCATACTGGATTGGCATATGGTACACGAGACATATAATCCTTTTCTTCAACACTACTAGGACATAAACCTGAAGAAAGTTTAAAATGGGAATCTAAAGGAACATTCACAGGTTTTTCCTTATTCATTTTGAATCTTACAAGTATTTTCTCAACATACTTCTTCTGTAAAAACTAAGCTTACCATTTATTATGTCTCTATGTATTTCAATACCCAAGATTTGTTTTGCAACTCGAAGATCCTTCATATCAAAAGTCCTAACCATCTGAGCCTTCAACCTGTTAATCTCATCCATGCTTATACTCACAATAAGCATATCATCAACATACAACACTAAGATAATGAATATGTCATTTAACCTTTTGAAGTATAAACAATGATCATATTCACTTCTAGTATAACCTTGGCTCACCATGAAAGAATCAAACTTCTTGTATCGTTGCCTGGGAGACTATTTTAGGCCATACAATGATTTCTTGAGCTTGCAAACTAATCTTCCTTTATGGTGTTGTACAAAATCTCCTAGTTGTTCCATATAAATCTCCTCATCTAAATCTCCATGTAAGAAAGTTGTTTTAACATCTAGTTGCTCTAACTCCAAACCAAGAAATGCAACTAGTGCTAACACAATACGAATAGATGCAAGCTTGACAACTGGTGAAAAAATATCATGATAGTCAATACCTTCCATCTAAGTACCCTTTTGCGACCAATCTAGCTTTGTATCTTTCAACCTTACCATAAACGCATTTCTTCAACTTGAAGACCCATTTACATCCAACAGTTTTTCTATCTTTGGGGAGTTCAACCAATTCCCATGTCTTATTTTTATCCAGAGAATCCATTTCTTCTTTCATTTCCATCTTCCACTTAGCATTGTCAACAAAATCAATGATTTCATGAAAACAAGAAGGTTCTCCATTACCAGTAAATAAAACAGACGAAACAAAATCGATACACCTCTTAGGAATATTTTTGTCCCTTGTTGATCTTCATGGTGTAGGTTGTGGGGTTTCCACGTTTTCTCGAATTTCTTCATCTTCTATGACTTCTTTCTCACCAGAAACTTATTGCTTCTTTGATTCATGAGAATATTGGTTCTCCAACTGAGCTAATTGTTTTGACAGTACCTTTTCCTGTTCCACATCAACTTTTACATTTTCTAATTTAATCAGAGAAGATTATTTTTAGGAGTAAGTGCATAAGCTTCACAACCAAAGATTTTCAAATTTGAATAATCACAGGGATGACCATTCCACGTCTCTTCCGAAATTTTACAATTTATTTCCAATGATGGTGATCGATTTATTAGATAACCAACAGTAGAAACTGCTTCTTCCCACAACTCTTGTTAGGATTATATAATCCTCCCTTGTCCACATATAGTCTATTTGATCATTTTTCCTAGCTTGGGGGAACATTATTATTGTACTAGAGTGTGGGGAACACATATAGAGGTTAAATGTCACTTACTGCATGTTCATGCATGACTTTATGTGCCTCTGAGACCAATCCCTACATTATAGGAGCCACTCTAAGTGCCACTAGCAGCTTCCATAAGTTGGTCATGGTTGGTAAGCAGTTATGCTGAGTTAGTCTCCAGTTACATTCAGTGAGACCACTCTCAGTTATTCTAGCGCCAGTTTTGCACGGTTACATGGGGAAGTGACGCCTTTTTCCAGCTACCTCATCAGTTTAACTGGTTTAACTGGTTGTCGAACTGATTTAGACATCAGGTGTTAGACTAGTGGCTCCCATGTAGTTATTTAGACACTCCTAGTTAGTTATTCAGTTGGTAAATTCAAATCTTATCCACATGATTCGAATTATCCTTATTGTAACATTGTTGTATTACTGCTAAATTAATGAAGAGTAATGTTGTAATTTACAGATCAATACTTTCAGATTTGTCTCAAATTTGTCTTGTTCAGTGTACATTGTTCTTGAGATTCCACTACATAATCCACTTCACAATTGCTCTCATTTACCTATATATCAATAGCTTCACAAATTCAACACAGTATCAGAGCCTTGTTCATTCTAGCAGCAAGTATTATCCGATCTCCATTATACACCAGAAGCAGCTAAGTTTCCACATAAATCCTGGAATGATAGCCTTGCTCCCTCTGAATTATGTTCAGAGAAGTCTATCCGGGTGTGACGGACTCTGAGAAAGTGTACATGTTGAGTTGGAAAGGCTTGAATCTGACATGATTACGAACTTATTTTGGTTTTGCAGTGATATTTGTAGGTACCTACGTAGCTTCTTAAGGAATTGATTGTTTCATCATACAGAAATATGGATTCTTCAGTGAATCAGCTCTCATACCCCGAATACTTACACCTTTCAACTATTCTGATTGGAGGGCAGATATGCAAGTCTCCTTGCACAAGCTTGGCCTGTATAAGATGACTATGGGTAGAGAAACTGAGCCCCAGCAGTATGTTGAATTTTTGAATCAGCTTGATGAGGCCTTCAGATTCATGTGTACTTATATCTCTCAAGATATTTTGTTCCACCTTGAGGGACTAAGGACTCCGAAGGAAGCTTGGGATAAGCTTGATTCTTTGTTTAGAAAACAAGATGAGCTTTGAGGGAACATATTGGAGAATGATCTCATTTATTTACAGCCCAGTAGTTTCGAATTTATACAGCAATTCTTCATAAAATACAAGTCACTAGTACTGCAATGCAAATAATGTGGATTCGAGACGAAATATGAGCAATCTTTGTCTCTACATTCCATTCCGAAAGAGATTCCATGCCCAATTGGAAGATTCCTTCTCTAGATGCTTTTGTTGAGTTCTTAATACAAGAGAAAGATAAATTGCTTCAAATGGGAGTGATTCAAACCTCCAAGAATCAATCACTCTTTATGGCAGACTCAAACAATGCGCAAGCCAAAGGAAAGCACAAAGGAAAGGAGCCCAAAGCCACTGATTCGAATCCAAAGGAGAATCATAGATCTTTCGATGGAGCCTCGAGTTCTAAGAAAAAGAAGAAATTCGAGAAGACTAAGTCTCCATACTGTATGAGGGGCTTCCATCCTGAAAGCCAGTGCATGAAGAAGACAATCGACCAATTGTCAACACTCCTAAAACAGAACAATATTGCTCTTCCACAAAGAGTAAATAAGTCTGATGCTAGACAACCGACAAAAGATCGTGAGAGGTTCCATGCCTTGAAGGTAGACCTCTCTCAGTTAAAGGCTTACTTGATATATTATGGAGCATCCAACCACATGGTTGCCTCTAAGGAATCTTTCACCATTCTCAATCTCTCGGGAGGATCTAGTATTCATATGGGTGATGATTCTCAAATCCCATTAGCAGGAATAGGTTCTATTAAAATCCAGCATGGGAGTTCAAAAATGTACTCTGTGTGCCCTCCCTTGCAGCAAATGTGTTATATGTATACCAGATTACTCACACTAGCTCACCAAAGAAAGTGGTATTTGGCCCTGACTCAGTAGAGATTACAAATATCTCAACTGAGACGATTATAGCAAAAGGTATTGTAGATCATTCCTCCAAGTCATATGCATTCTCACATTTCATTCCATACTCAGATCCAGTACAACCACGGCTTCTATTCGAAGCAAATAAAAGGTATCAAAACTCCTTTACTTCCATTTGAAGATACAAATTTATTGTCTAACATTTCAGATTCAGATTCAAAAGAAGAGGAAGACCAGATTTTGATATTGAGGATCTAGATCTATATCCAACGTCCACTTCACCTCAACAGCCTAAATAGGATCAGCGGCTCATTAAAGCAGATGGGGATGTTGTTGGGGATCCAAATAATAAAAGAAGAACGAGGTCCCAGTATCAGAAAGAGTATGTTGCACTGTCCCACATAGATCTTCTTCTCCCTTAGAGGTACTTCATGATGTTGGGATCAGATCCTCAAACATTCAAAGAAGCTTTCCATGATCCAAAGTTTCAAGCAACTATGGATCCGGAATTTGATTCGCTACATGACAACAAAACTTGGGAACTTGTCTCCTTACCTCCAAGGAGGAAACTAGTTCAATTTAAATGGGTCTACAAGACCAAGATAGCCTCTAATGGAACCACAACCAAGTACAAGGCTCGATTGGTGGCCAAAGGATACTCACGGGTCCAAGAATTGGACTATAATGAGACATTCGCTCTAGTAGCAAGAATGGAATCCATCAAACTTGTCTTGGCAGTTGCAACTTCAAAGTGATGGGAGGTACATCACATGGATGTGAAAAGTGCCTTCATCCAAGGTGACTTGAAGGAATAGAGTTGCATGAAACAAACTGAGGGGTACATTGAGGATCCTTCCTTAGTTTGCAAACTGAGGAAATCACTCTATGGGATCAAACAAACCCCAAGGGCATGGTATTCCAAAATGGATGTCTTCCTCATGTCACAGAGATTTGAAAGATGCAAATCAGATTGCAATGTTTACATGCAAAAGAAAGAGGGATCCTTACTATTGATTATGTTGTATGTGGATGACTTGCTCATTACTAGCAGCCCTACTGCTAGATTGAGAAGTATCAAGTCATCTCTGAACGAATCATTTGCTATGACTGATCTAGGATTGTTAAGACATTTCATTGGTCTTGAAGTAAGTCAAAATACTTTGGGAATCATGATCTCATAGTCTAGATACTCATTAGATATGATCAGAATATTCCACATGGAATACTGTAAGGCTTCCCCTTTTTCCTTCCTATCTGGCATCAGGATAGAGGAAGGTGTCTCTACACCATTGGTAGACAGCACTCTTTTCAGATAGCTCATTGGGATCCTTCTATATCTCACACATTCGAGACCAAACATATCCTATGTTGTGAGTGTTGCTTCCAGATACATGCAAGAGCCACATGAGTTGCACTGGAGAGCAGCAAAACGTATATTGCACTATGTGCAAGGTAATAGAGATTATGGGATCCATTATGCAGTTGGTGCATAGCTTGATCTCATAGGATTTACACATTCAGACTGGACTGGAGATGGGAATGACAGAAAATACACTTCAGGATTTGTGTTTATGTTGGGATCTAGACCAATTTATTTGTCCAGTAAGAAGCAAGCAACACTTTCACCCTCTTCAGCAGAAGCAGAGTATAGGGGGGCTGTAAATGCAACCATTCAGGAAGTTTGGTTCCATGGAATCTTGACATAATTGAGATTCGCATTTCACCTTCAGTGGACGTCTACTGTGACAACCAGAGTACCATAAAGATATCCAGTGACCCAGTTCAAAAGCAGCGGACAAAGCACATTGAGGTTCACATGCTAGTATACTCAGGAACTAGTGCATGACAAAACTATCACACTACATTACTGCCCTATAGAGGAGCAGATTGCAAATATATTTACCAAGTCCTTCTCAGAAAAGAGATTTGTCTTTCTCATATCTCTTCTCGATGTAAATGCTTGATTCATTGTTCCTGATTTACTGTTTTTTTTAGGGGGAGGGTTTCTCATGAAGTTTTCCCCATTTTCTTTAGTTTATTTAGCATATTTATTTTTTCATTATATTGCATGGGTGACTTTTGGCCAAGTTTCCAGGTCCCAAGTTGTCCAAGTTAGGATTAAGGGGGGGTGATAGGATTATATAATCCTCTCATTTCCACATATAGTCTATTTGATCGTTTTTCCTAGCTTAGGGGGGCATTATTACTGTACTAGAGGGTGGGGAACAAGTATAGAGGTTAACTGCCATTACTGCATGTTCATGCATGAGTTTATGTGCCTCTAAGACCAATCCCTACATTATAGGAGCAACTCTGAGTGCCACCAGCAACCTCCATCGGTTGGTCATGGTTGGTAAGCAGTTATGCTAAGTTATTCTCTAGTTACATTCAGTTAGATCACTCTCAGTTAGTATAGCGCCAGTTTTGCATGGGGAAGTGGTGTCTTTTTCCACCTACCTCATCAGTTTAACTAGTTTAACTGATTGTCAGATTGATTTAGACATCATGATTTAGACTAGTGGCTCCCATGCAGTGATTTAGACACTCCTATTTAGTTATTCAATTGGTAGATTCGAATCTTATCCACATGATTCAAATTCTCCTTATTGTAACAATGTTGTATTACTGTTGAATTAATGAAGATTAATTTTATAATTTATTGATCAATACTTATCAGATTTGTCTCAAATTTGTCTTGTTCACTATACATTGTTCTTGATATTCCACTGCATAATCCACTTCACAATTTCTACATGCTCCTAGAAGAGTCATATTCATGCTTTGTACAATGCCATTTTGTTGAGGAGTGTATACATTTGTTTTATGTCTTACAATCCCTTCTTATTTGCAATACTTTTCAAACTCCAAAGAGGTAAAGTCACCTCCATTATTTGTCCTTAAACATTTGATTGTCCTGGCAATTATTTTCTCCAGCATTACTCTAAATTGTTTAAACATGTTAAACACATCAGCTTTTCTTTTTAAAACATAAACCCAAACTTTTCTTAAAAAAACATCTACAAACAATACATAATATGTTGCTCCCCCATAGGAAATAGTAGGAGATGGACCCCACAAATCAAAATGAATGTAATCGAGAACGCCTTTACTAACATGACTACCTGCTTTGAATTTTTGTCTACACTGCTTTCCAAATATACAATATCTACAAAACATCAAATTCATATTTTTCAAATTTTGAAGCATTTTACGATTCATCAATACCTAAATTCCTCTCTCACTCGTATGGCCAAGAGGTTGATGCCATAATTGAGTAGATACTGACACCTCTTCATATACTAATGTTGTATTATTAACTTGAGTTCTTCCAACCAATTTGTAAATATTTCTTGTTTTTTGTGCCTTCGTGACCACTAAAGAACCCTTAGATACTTTTAGTACTCCAATTAAACCTGTAAACTTATGACTACAAGAATCTGACACTCCCAAAGAAATTAATTTTTTATTTAATTCAGGCACATGTCTAACATCTTTTAATGTTCTTATAACTCCATCAAACATTTTAATTTTAACACATCCAACCCCAACTATGTTACATGAATGATTGTCTCCTAAAATAACTATACCATCATTAATTGTTTATAGGAAGCAAACCAATATTTGTGAGGACAGATATGGTGCGAAGCATCATAATCTAATAGCCATTCTTCATTATATTTATAAACACTATAAAATGACAAAACCTCATCAATCACACCTTAATCAGACTAAATTGAAATTGTCTCAGATTTGGAGTCATCTTTATGGATTCTTGTCTTTTCCAACAATCCTTCTTGAGATGACCAGTCTTGTTACAGTACCATCATTTTAATTTTTTTTTTCCTTTGATTTAGACCTGGAAGTACCTCTTGAATTTTCTCCTATTTCTTTGGATCAACCTCTGACAACCAAACTTCAGGTGTAGAAGTTTCAAAACTATATTTATTTCTCAATTCCTCAAACAACAATGCTCCAACCACAGTGTCAAACTCCAAGGTATCAATTGTACTAAGGCTAATGGAAGAAACTACTTGAACCCAAGATACAGGTAAGGTACATAAAAGATTGATTGTTTTGTCTTCATCATCAATTTTAACATGCATACTAGTCAACTAGAAAATAAGAGTATTAAAAACATTCAAATGATCTGTTATCTTCGTACCTTCTTTTATTCTCATACCGTACAATTGTCTCTTCAAGTAAATTCTATCTGTCAAAGATTTTTTCATATACAGACTTTCTAACTTGCTCCATAGGCTTACTGCTGACTTTTCTTCAACAATGTTAAACAACACATCATCTGCAAGACATAATTGAATTGTGCTAAGTGTTATGGCAACTAATTTCTCCCGTTCATCATTTGTCATAGTTAGGGGTCTCTTTCTCTTACCATCTATGGATTTTTGCAACCCTTCTTGTACTAACAGATCCTGCATCTTTAATTTCCAAAACTCGAAGTTATTTTTACCACTAAACTTCTCAATTTTAAACTTTGTACTAGAAATTGTAATCACAACGCCTTCAAGGTTTGACTTATTTTCAATTATAGATGTGCATTAAGGATTATTTAAGAATGCTTATGATTACTTACTTAATCAACGAGAGCAATGACCATTCATTTCCTTCTCCATTGTCCAGTCCACAGGCAGCAATGGTTTTTCTTCACAATTTCATTGACTCCCTCTTCTTATAGTTCAAAAGCAGCAACTCCTCTTCTACTTCACGATCCAATCTCTTTTACTTTACCTCTCCATTGGCTCAAAGATTCAGCGCAGAAACAGACAGTGCAGACAGGCTTCTTCACACTTCTCTTCTTCACGCATCTGCAGGCTTCCTTTCCACGGTGAGCAGACTCCCTCTCCACGATCTCTTCTTCATGCGGTTGCAGTATTCCTTTCCACAATGGGAAAACTCCCTCTCCACAGTCTCTTCCTCACGTCGTTGCAGGCTTCCTTTCCACGGCGGGCATACTCCCCTTCCACGGTCTCTTCTTCACATGGCTGCAGTCTCCCTTTTCTCCTCGCCCATGAAAGGCCAGTCCAACAGCAACTGCCTTTACCTCCACATCTAGCAACGTGATTCCTCTTCACTCCCTCTCAGACGGCCCTCTTCACCTTTGTTGACTCCCTATTCTCCGCGCACCTCCACGCTCTTCCTTCCTTCTCCACGCACAATCTCCATTTCCTCCCTTCTCCACAATGGCTACAGGCTCTCTCTCTCTATGGAAATTGCAAGCTCACGATATGACAGTACCCACGGTTCTCTAGCAACAGCAACGACAGCAGCACGATCCTCCATCATCTAGTGCTCATGGTCCTTCGAGGCTTCCTCTCCTCTCCACGGTGGCTATCCTTCTTCTTTACACGCCAAACAACAAATGGTCAAGCAGTGGCAAGTTCAACAATGGCAATCCATTCTCTTCTCTAACGTCTTTCTTTCTCATGGGACTCTGATACGACTTGTTAAAATTCAGAGAAAAGAAACAAGGAAAAAGACCTTAATAAAAAACAATTTACTATGGTAAAACCCCATAAGGGGAAACATACACGCAGGCAAAGTATTGAAACTCAATAATCAAGATCAAGGAGATTACATGATGGGTCATTTAGCCTCTCAGTCTACCACACTAACTACATATCCCAACCATGCACTATATACTTCATAAAATAAGTTGCATGAGTAAAATTGTTGTCGGTTATGCTAGTTACAAAAAACAATTCGTAAACAAAACTAGATTTGTGTTAGTTGTCATTATTAACAAGTTTGAAATAGTTGACTTGATAGTTATCTAGGTATTTATGTCCTATTTGGTGATCTCCGCAAGCAAAGCAACTTTAGTAAACAATGGCTTATTTATCCTAGCCTCTATACTTTGACCTTTTCCTCCTTTTTTCAGAGACTTGTCACCATTATCATCTAACTTGAGACCATTGACGTCCTTTTCCAACAATTTATCAAGACTTCTTCTTCTGAACGCATGGCATCGGAGAGGAATCTGGTGAAAGATCCAATTGATCTGCTAAGAATCAAACCCGCGATCGATCTAGGAAAATAATATGTGAACTGGCCATTGGAAATTGACATATAGGCACTCCCCCATGAATACTATCGACAAAAAAAAAAATCAAGGCATACCCAAAGACCCACCTGTTAATATTTTAATGAACAACCATTGCATGGTAGACCAAGCTCATTAAAAATGAGAGAATGATGAACTAGTAAAGGGAGAGGTGTACCATAACATCTAAAATTTGACATATAGGCACTCCCCCATGAATACTTTCGACAAAAAAAAAAATCAAGGCATACCCAAATTACATGATGGGTCATTTAGCCTCTTAGTCTACCACACTAACTACATATCCCAACCATGCACTATATACTTCATAAAATAAGTTACATGAGTAAAATTGTTGTCGGTTATGCTAGTTACAAAAAACAATTCGTAAACAAAATTGGATTTGTGTTAGTTGTCATTATTAACAAGTTTGAAATAGTTGACTTGATAGTTATGTAGGTATTTATGTCCTATTTGGTGATCTCCGCAAGCAAAGCAACTTTAGTAAACAATGGCTTATTTATCCTAGCCACTATACTTTGACCTTTTCCTCCTTTTTTCAGAGACTTGTCACCATTATCATCTAACTTGAGACCATTGAGGTCCTTTTCCAACAATCTATCAAGACTTCTTCTTCTGAACGCATGGCATCGGAGAGGGTTCTGGTGAAAGATCCAACTGATCTGCTAAGAATCAAACCCGCGATCGATCTAGGAAAATAATATGTGAACTGGCCATTGGAAATTGACATATAGGCACTCCCCCATGAATACTATCAACAACAAAAAAATCAAGGCATACCGAAAGACCCACCTGTTAATATTTTAATGAACAACCATTGCATGGTAGACCAAGCTCATTAAAAATGAGAGAATGATGAACTAGTAGAGGGAGAGGTGTACCATAACATCTAAAATTGACATATAGGCACTCCCCCATGAATACTATCGACAAAAAAAAAAATCAAGGCATACCCAAATTACATGATGGGTCATTTAGCCTCTCAGTCTACCACACTAACTACATATCCCAACCATGCACTATATACTTCATAAAACAAGTTGCATGAGTAAAATTGTTGTCGGTTATGCTAGTTACAAAAAACAATTCGTAAACAAAACTGGATTTGTGTTAGTTGTCATAAATAACAAGTTTGAAATAGTTGACTTGATAGTTATGTAGGTATTTATGTCCTATTTGGTGATCTCCACAAGCAAAGCAACTTTAGTAAACAATGGCTTATTTATCCTAGCCACTATACTTTGAACCTTTCCTCCTTTTTTCAGAGACTTGTCACCATTATCATCTAACTTGAGACCATTGAGGTCCTTTTCCAACAATTTATCAAGACTTCTTCTTCTAAACGCATGGCATCGGAGAGGGTTCTGGTGAAAGATCCAACTGATCTGCTAAGAATCAAACCCGCGATCGATCTAGGAAAATAATATGTGAACTGGCCATTGGAAATTGACATATAGGCACTCCCCCATGAATACTATCGACAAATAAAAAAATCAAGGCATACCCAAAGACCCACCTGTTAATATTTTAATGAACAACCATTGCATGGTAGACCAAGCTCATTAAAAATGAGAGAATGATGAACTAGTAAAGGGAGAGGTGTACCATAACATCTAAAATTTGATCAACGAAACAATGGAATGCAAACACGTAAAACAATTCACCATGTCCAACGATCCATGTGTTTTCAATATGCATCATGTGTCGAGACCAAAATAGGATAGGTTATACTTTGGTTGTTAAAACATTAATCATATCTTAACCAATATTTTAGCGAGACGTCACTATTAAAATCCCATAGTTTTTGTATAATGAATATCCAAAGAAATATTTCATGGCATTCCATATTGAACCCCAAAAAATACCACCCTTAGTATATGTGTGTGCCACATATGGAATTCCCTGAGTTTTTTAATATAATTTAGTGGAAAATATATAGTTGGTATTGTGGCTTGATACAAACTAAATATAACAAGATGAGTTGCAAAGCAACAAGTCTCTGTTTTTAGTGTTTGTTTTATATTGGCTAAATAAATAAGCCTTTAGCTCGAAAAGGAAAAATCAATGTTCAAGAATAACATTGACTTGTTTCACTAGAGATTGTATTGTTTTAGGCAATAGAATCATATCAAAACATTGTGAATCAACAATTCTATGCATATTGTGAATCAATAATGTCATGCATGCATAAGTGAAAGGTTATGTCTACATGCAACTTGTATCAACGGAGCTCAAATCAAAATTTGCTTGAGGTCAGTCAAGGTAATGTACAGTAAGTGGAGGAGTAACTGAAGATTGGAATGACATAATGAAATCGGTGTCACTAAATTAGTAGTTCTATTTTTCTTTGCTTGCCTGGTAGTGAAGCCAAGATATGCACTTTCTACCTCAAAGTACAAAACCATTGATCAATACTTTTTTTTGCCTTTAGTTTGTCTTATGTTTATAAAAAATTTGTAACATAGTGTAATGTGAAGCCATGAAACAATGATACCATATTTATAAAATTAAAGGAGTGACACAAAAGGCTTCACACTTGATGGCACTAGTCAAAGCTTATTGTTCAAGATGCCACTTTGATAGCAACAATTGTGCTCAAGCAATGAATGCTTGTACCTTTCTAAAATATGTCCTAGTTGGTCTACTCTGTTGTACTATAAATGCATCCAGGTTAGCTACAGCATTGAGCTCCTGTAGTGCTCAGTACCCCTTTGTCTTAATCGAATGAAACTGTTTTATTTGATCTTGTGTTGCCTTGGAGTTTTGAAACAATTCATCCAGCTACTCACCCACCCTCTGAAATTATTTTTGCAATTCTTCTCTTTGTACAAGATCAATGGCTAGATCCATTTATTGTTGCAACAATTGAATTATCTCGTAGAGATCTTATGTGGTTTTCACCATGTCCTTTATGGTGCTCATCCAATTTAAATGGTAGAATGGATAATATGTATTTTCTCTATAAAAACTTGAGGTTGCACCTTATATTGTTTTACTTTGAAGGCTGCAGGTGTGATTTGTACCATGAGCTCTTTTGTTTTGTAGTAACCATGACAATGTTCAGACTCCAACTCTATCTGTAATTCTCATATCAATGAAGTGTGTAACCTAATAGCATAAGTAGGGGATTGTTCATGGCTAATAATATTTTCTAGGGTGGGATCTTGTGTGTACAATAATTTGAGTGTGAATAAGATCGGATCCTATAGAATCATTGAATGATATGGACTGTATAGATAACCTTGCACCCTTTAAGTGTAAGGTGAGAACCAAGTAGATTATGATTTTTCATGTTAGCTTAGCGTAAAAGCAGATCTTTATGTCACAACAATGTGCAAGTTATGATTTTACAACGTAAATGTGGTTTTGTTATTGTGTCAATACTTACTATTATATACTACATATAGTGTGTTTTTTCTTCTTTGTTCTTTGTGATGATCTTCCATACTAGTTATGTGGTTTTGATTGTAAACTCTTGAGTGCTATTTTAGCACTCCTAACATTAGTTTTGTTGTCAAATTTGCAATTTGTTTGTGCCATGTAAGACTCGAACTTTAACAGTCTAGTAAATAAAGTAGGAATGAATAACAAATTCCCTTGCCTAATTGTATTAGATTAAATGAAAGCTCATTAGGGAAGGCCTTAATCATTCATATATATTGCAAAAGAGATTTTATAACGCAAAGGTCATAATAAATGGAAAAACACCAATCAGCAATTAATAAAATAAAAACTCATTTTTTCTCTAGAAAGGAAAGAGAGAGCGAGGAAGCAAGGGGCGATAGGTGATAAGTGGCAAGTCAAGCTTATTTATTAATAACCTATTACTGATTCAATTTCGCATTCATTATTATTTTATTTTATTTTATTTGACAAAGTGGCAAGTCAAGCTTATTTATTAATAGCATATTATTGATTCAATTTCACATTCATTATTAGTGTTGGTTCCACTTCCATTTCATTGCACTTGGCATTAGGGTTGTTGGAGCTCTCATTGTTGTAATAAAATTGTTAAAGAGAGAGCTTTCAAACAATTTTACCCACAATTTCGCAAGTTTTTGGATCATCCCTCTCTTATAGAGAATGAATATTGAAGAATAAAAGCAAGGGAATATAGTATGCACCGGTATCAATCTCTATTGTAATTTCACAAGTTGTTGGATCCTCCCTCTCTTATAGAGGATGAATAGTGAAGAATAGAAGCAAGGGAATATAGCAAGTGCTTGTCTCAATCTCTATTATAAAAATTAGTAAGGAGCACCTTAGTTGTTCATTTGGCATACCATGTCTCTCTCTACTTAAACGGATATAAACTCAAAATAAAACATTTTTTTTAATACCAAGTGGAGCTCTCAACAACTCACAATGTTTTATTATTTATTTTAAATGCATTATCAAATGTGAATATGATTGATTCACTAAATGAAAAAGGGTTTAGGATAAAGTAAAAAAGTTGCAACATAGATGATGAAAAGTGTGAGGTTGAATAAAAGAATGCCATTTGGAGAGTGGACAAGCCAAATAGAGTTGTTGGAAGTATCTGAACACACATTGGAGAAACCAATGGTGAAAACAAAGGAAGTGTGATGTTTAGAAATTTCATTAGTAAGTGAAATTTGAGATGACCTTTACAAAGAACAATTGTGATAAAACCGATTTACCTTGTGTATGTCTAGAACTGCAATGTAATGTGATATTATCTTGGAATATAAAGAAGTGTTGAAGTCTGTTGTTCGATCTTCTTATCAACATGCTTCATCTAAGTCAGATTCATCTATTATACATATCCAAGATGTTCACCCGTCACAAGACTGGCAGTTTCCTACAATATTGCCCTCTGATGTCTTCAAACTTAAATGGTGGAACTATGCCTCTGCCACACAAATAAAGATTTCTTCTGTAGATATATCCTTTACCGACTCTGAGGAACCTGTACATATAAACCTTCTTGACCGTCAGCAAATAGATTGAGCTATTAAAGCCGGATATAAATACGCACACCTTGGTGCTATCAAGTTAGGTCTAGGTCCCTTAGTCCGCCCTTATCTCTCTGTCTCTTCATTATGTGTAGCATTCGACACACGTCATCAAAACTTTGCAGACGCCATCATAGGTGGCTTCACTGCACCCCTTCACGATGGTCTTGCCTTTGGGACAGTTTTCCCCAAATACTCGGTCAGCCTTGACGACCCGCATATCTATGACTTGCTGAAAGCCTATATTCTTCCCCAAGGTTTTCGCATGATGCAAGGCTCCAAAATTATACAGCTCAAAGCCGTTGTCTGTATCCGATTCGGTAACAATACACTTCCTCCACTCAGGTCAAAAGTCCATCAGAGTTCGCACCTACAAAGCGTGGTGGAGTCTGATAAGTCCAAGCAAGCCACACCTATTACTTTTGATTGGACAGGCATACATTATCCTAAACAATGGGAAGTCAAGTATCAAGAACTCAGAAACACCGACAGTATACAACATACTCTCAGAAACAAGCCATTAATGTTTGACAGACAGACCAACTCATTTAGGCTACCTGAGCAAACTTTAGCACCCAAATTCTCTCCTCCTCTGATCAGATCTTCCTCTGTCTCCAGTCACAACCAAAGACCAAGAGATTCAAGTTCTTCTTCCTTATCTGAATCTCCCTCTACATCATATACTCGCCTTCATGAAACAGAACACCGAGGCCAGCATACAGACTGCCAAGCTTGCAAAAAGATCCTACAAAGGATCCAACACCATAAGCAAAGTCAACACCCCAGCTTAGGAATGTTTAGTTTGCCAAGACAAAATGAAGCCTATGAGGCCGTAGTCCACGGTCGAAAATCCTATTTCCCTGGTAGGAACCTACCCGAAGTCCCTTTCCGACAGTATTCCCCAGATGGACTAACTAAGAAAGAATTCCTTCCATACAAATCCACTGGTCTAGATGACTCAGCATCTAATGAGATCAAATTGGCAAATTGGGGTAACATGCAACAAAAGTTGATTGCCCAGAATATCGATGATATGGCTTTTGATCTCCAGAATATCAAACAGACCTTAATCGAAGAAAAGAAAAAAATTGCTATGGTAGAAACCAAATTAGGACTTATAGATCATCTTCTTACTAATTCCGCAGCAATCAAGGAAGCAGTAGCTAAGGCTGCTGACAAAACTGAAAGAAGATTAGATAAACTTGAGGAACTTATAAGCCAAACTCAAGAATTGAAGAAAAAAGTTCTAGGTCTTAGTCCTTCAGCTCTGGCACTAGCAGCACAGGGTCATAAACAGAAAGACCCAGAATGTAGACACCATTGTAGCGTCTCCTTTGGAATGATGAGTGTCCAGATTGATGATCAACCTGAATTCAATTTTGGGAAAGACGAAATTGAATTCGATGAAGTAAAAGAATGGATAGGACATTTCAAGTCCTTCCCACCTGCCTTAGAGCCAAAATACTTGAATATGATGTCTGCATATCATCAGCGTGCTGAATCTTCAGCAACACACAATCCACCTCCTAATAGAACATATGATGTGAGAATGCCAGATGCTTCTCGAGCTCCAAACCTAAAATTCCAGCTTGGAATAAACTCGATGAATAACCTAGTCTCACAAATTCCAAAACAACAATGTTCTGAATATTCAATGTCAACCAAGAGAAGACATTAAGACTACCATACAAATGCTCACTCAATGGGTACTGTATAAAAGAACACAAGATGATTCTCTTACTGGACAGCAGTTAGCAGGCCAGCTTATAGCAGGCTTATCAGGGTTGGCAAATGAATGGTGGAGATGGCTTCCACAGGAAGCAAGAAATGAAATCTTATCAGCCCCAGATGCAGACCAACAACTATTAAGTGCTCTAGGAAAAGAATTCTACGGCTCCAATGAGAGAGAAGATTCGGAGCATTTAGCCTCCTTATTCATATCAGCCTGTCTCTGTGACCTCTCACATAGTGAACAGTACTTTTGCTATATGCAGCAATTATTGATTTCTTCTGGGAAATCTGGCGACCCAGCCTACCTGAAACATTACCTCAAGAGTTTTCCATGACATGTACCTGACGCAGTAGAGCAGTACATGAAAGATAAGAACATAAATTATAGAGGACTCTCTTTGGCACAGTTGCATTACTACATTTTAGAAACTTGGCAAGAGCATTGCCTAGGAAAAAGGGTAAGGATTTTAAAAGGCACCAAAGTATGTACTCGCCATCTTTCTGTAAAAATGTTGCAAAGATGCCCGACTGGGGATGCGGAGCACAAAATCGTGGCCATTTGAAATATAATTGTAAATGCCACAAAAAGAAAAAAGGCTTTTATACTAGTCTACCAAGATATCATTATCCTGACAAGCCTTACAAACAGAAAAGCAAGCAGAAACATAAAATGACCAATCAGTTTAGAAAACCTTATCGAAGAAGGTTTGTAAAAAGGAGAACAAACAAAAGTGAAACAGAAAGTTGTTTCATATGTGGTCAAAAAGGCCATTGGGCTAATAAGTGTCCTAAGAAAAAATCAAAGCCCAAGTTAACAGCTTTTTGTGAAAAGCTAGATCCTCGTTGGTGGGATCTTCCATCTCAAGACGAATCGCCTTCTGGCAAAGTTCTCTTTTTACCTTCAAATGCATCCACTGATTCCTCTAATTCTGAGTCTGATACAGACCAGCTTGCTCTTCAGAAATTTGATCCTGAATCCTCCTCTTCTGATTCTGATTCAGCCCCAAATTTGGGAGGGTTTGAGCCCCCAGACTTTGACTTCTCTTTATATATGTTTTCATTAAACAAGCCTCAGAATATTGAAAAGCAGATAGCAGCAATTGATCTGCAGCTTTCAGAAACACCTCCATTTGAGTATATGCTGAGAGCCTCACTAAAAGAAGAGAAGAAGCAGTTGCTTAGGCAACTAGAACAAGATAAGGGGAAAAGAAAGGTAAGCTCTGTGACTCCTGTTACTTATAATCCTGCTGATCTTTACAAAGGATATCCAGACGGACACGAGAACAGGCAAGCTTACAGAATTGATAAAGAGCACATGCTACAGCGCCAGGTAAGGGAAAAACAGCAGCAATTAAAACACCTGGTAGCGGAAATTGAGGAATTAAAAAGCATGATTAAGGTGATTCAGCTAGAAAGAGATCAATCATCAGATGAAGAGCTGAGTAAGCACTACGATTTAGTCATGGAGACTGAAAGTCCCAAGATCAAACAACCTTCTCCTGATCCCAACCTTGGTATGCTTACTGGTCCCAAAATCTTTGTGAAAGTCTAGTTTAACCCTAAAGAATTTAAGCCTTACATCCTGGATTGCATGATTGACTCCGGTTGTCAAGTCAACTTGGCAAAAGGACTTGCTTTGCCCCAGTTTTACTGGGAGAACACTTCTGATAAAGGATCAGCCATTGAAGGAACCCCTGTCCCTTTAAAAGCCAGATCTGACAGTTTCCCTGTACAGTTCAATAATGTCCATGACCAGTTAACATTGTATAGATTAGATGAGATCAATGAAGACTACATTTTAGGTTCTGAGTTTCTTGCAAGAGTTAGTCATTTTTCAGTAGACACTAAAAAGATGATATTCACCTGTATTATAAATAACCATCCTGTAGAATTACCAACCTTCTTTCATTCTACCTCCAAATGCCCTTCTATTATACAAAAACCAGAGAAAAAGTTAAACCCTGCCCATTTGCTAAAAATGGAGCGCTGCATTGCATTCTCTGAAACGCATGGAGATAAAGCACTGGCTAACATCAAGGATAAGCTAGTGAAAGAGTGTTGTTCTGAAAGTCCAAATGCATTTTGGAAAAGAGAGAAATACTTTGTTTCTCTACCTTTCGACTCATAGCAAAAAATCAAGCCTATGAAAGCCTCTGCAAGACTGATGTCACCCTCTGAAAGGGAATTCTGTGCGAAGGAAATTAAAGAATTACTGGCAAAAGGTTTGATTGAGCCCTCTAAGAGCCCTTGGGCATGTAGAGCCTTTGTGGTGAATAAACACTCTGAGGTAAAGAGAGGTAAGCCAAGATTGGTGGTTAATTACAAGCCACTAAATGCAGTATTGCAGAAGGTGAGATATCATCTTCCTGATAAGTCTAGCCTTCTACAACGAATAACAGGACGCACTATTTTCAGCAAGTTTGACCTCAAATCGGGCTTCTACCAGATCGGAATTAAAGCTGAAGACAAGTATAAAACTGCATTTGTTGTACCTCATGGGCAATACCAATGGAAGGTACTGCCTTTTGGAATAAACAATGCCCCATCTGAATTTCAGAAGCAGATGGAAGACATCTTCGGAGATAAACTTTGGGCATTAGTATTTATTGATGATGTGCTAATTTGTTCTAAGAACTTGCAGGAGCATCTGAAACATCTGCAACAGTTCTATGAACTAGTGTATAAGCATGGGTTGGTGCTTTCAGAAAGCAAAATGGAAATTGGTAAGACGGAAATGGAATTCTTAGGATTTAAGATTCAGAAAGGCCAAGTGGTGTTACAAAAGCATGTTCTGAACGTATTCAAACAATTTCCAGATCAGATAATAAATAAAACCCAGCTTCAAAGATTCCTAGGGAGTCTTAATTATATTAGACCATTTTATAAAAGGCAAGCCACTGATATCCATCTGTTGCAGCAAAGGTTGAAGAAAAGTCCTCCACAATGGTCTGCTGGAATGACTATGGCAGTTCAAAAGATTAAGTCCAAAGTACTTGATCTTCCTCCACTGTCTTTGCCACAAGGATCAAACCAACTGATCATTGAGACTAACGCCTCTTCCCATACCTGGGGAGGAGTACTCATTGAAGTTATCAACAGCAAAGAACACGTTTGCGGATATGGCTCTGGATCGTTTAAAGCGGCTGAACTGAATTATCCTTCAAGCCATAAGGAAATTCTTGTTGTCAAAAAGACAGTGCAACACTTTATTCTGTTTTTGAAACCTGTTAGGTTTATTATTCGAACAGATTTAAAAATCATGCCTGGAATCTTTAAGAATGAAAATCTAATGGCTGAAAATAGTAGCAGGATTTTAAAATGGTTTATCTGGTTAAGCAATTTTGATTTTGACATTGTTTATAAACCAGGTCACTTAAATTGTCTTGCTGATATGCTCACCAGGGAGCAATCCGAGCAAATTAAACCAACTTTGAAGATGTTTTCAGCAGGAGCTTCAAGCTCCAATCCAGGTTCAGCAGGAGCATCAGGCTCCAATCCAAAACGTTCTGCTTCTGGGCGTGGAAGTGCACCAGATTGTTGGCCACCAAATGGTTTATTCTTGAAACCATGGGATACCTCCATCACAGAAGCTAAAAGGAAGTAGCTCTTAGACTATGCGTCAAGACATGAAGCTGAAAAGTTCCTTGAAATAACTCTTATAAAACAAATCCAGTCTTCGCCTTTGAAGATTGAAATTTTGGAACAATGGGAACGAGACGCATTCTGAAGTTTTGAAGGAGCATTAGAAAAGCTTAAAGAATGCGGAGAAGTTTGGTTGGACTACAACGAAGAAGAAGACGGGCCACTCTGGTATGTTGACATAGGTGATGGTAATCTCACATGGACTGCTTATAATCTTATTCTCAGATTTTGCAGGAAGCAGAGAAAAATTGTCATTTGTGCAGATCCCAACAATCTGCGTCATGGAGCTTGGTCTGGATGGACTGAGATTTTGCTAGATAAGTTTTGCCCCCGAACTGACTGGGAAAACCAAAGAGCCAACTTCATCTTGCACAAGAAAGCAGATATTGAAGTTGCAGTACGAGAACATCAGTGGTTCAAGTTTCTGCTACACCACGAGGGAGAAAAGTACAACAGGTTGGAACATACAGTGTTTACCTCCGAAAAATATATAAAGAGAGATGGCCAAGGACGAAGAATCGACTCTAGGATCTATACCAGACAAATCCCTCTGAACTTAAAGGTAGAGTCTCATTTCCTAGAAGAATTCCTATGCGGCTCTAATGAATTATTACATGGGTCAGATATTGAGCGTTGTTTTAGCCCGCTGCTATATCCTCCGCCAAAATTAGAAGATAATCCACCTATCTTCGAAGATTCTCAGGATTACGATTCTAATGATGTGGACTGGGATTGTCCATATGGAGGTGAAGATCCAATGGGACACGGAATCTGCCTTTGCTTACAAGGCAGGGACCCATATGATTAAACGAAAGCAGTGGTGGACCCCGAAGACCGTCGTGGGCCGGCTAGCTCCACTTTGTACACCGCCGTGGGCCAGTATAGCTCCACTTTGTACCTTGCATAGTGTCATGTCTGTCATGATTAATATTCCGGGTCCCCATATGTCACTGACCATTTAAAAGACGAGATAATGACGGTGGTAGTCCCCACCTGTCACCCCGGGAGATTCGTCTTGACCTGTTAATGTCAGTCTCCGATCACCGGCTTATCGATTGACCCATTAATGTCAGTCGATGCCCACCGGTTCACCAGTTGAAAGTTGTATAAATAAGAGGCCTCGAGCTCATTTGAGGATATAGAGTTTTAGAGTTTGAGTGTGTTGCTCTGCAAGTAAGAGCCTAAGTCCGAATCTGTAAGCGAAGAGTATGCTCTGCAACTTGCCTTCCATGGTATAAGATTGCATCAAAAATTCCATCTATATTATTGAGTCTGTAAAGAGTCTGTAAACGAAGAGTATGCTCTGCAACTTGCATTTATTGGTATAAGATTGCATCAGAAATTATGTCTATGCTATCGAGTCTGTAAATGAAAAGTATGCTCTGCAACTTGCCTTTCATGGTATAAGATTGCATCAGAATTCTATTTTTATTTTATGAGTGTAAGTTCAGTTTGGTAATGACGAGCTTCGCCCTCCAAAGTCAATTTACCTTGTGTATGTCTGGAACTACAATGTAATGTGATATTATCTTGGAATATAAATAAGTGTTGAAGTCTGCTATCATATGCTATCGTATTTGTTGGAATAGGATAGCATCTTTGAGATGATTATGAGGGTAAGGATAAATGCAAAGGAGGATCAATTAGTTGACTACTATGAAAATCCTTGAGAAGCAAAGACAATTGTTGTCTCATTTGGAGGTCAACAACCTAGTCACATGGTGAAGGAGTCTTGTACCATGATTAGTTTAGAGCTTTGAGATTAGACTTTAAAAGAAAGGCAAAAAGTGGATAATGCATCATCCAAAAGGGATGCATATGGTACATCAATATTATTAATGATGATGATGCAAGGTATAGGACACATGGAAATGGATAGTCAATCGAAATTAGAGGAAATGACAAGGTAAACAACAAAGAAATATTCAACCAACATCTTGTCACTTCATTGAACGGTATGGAAGGTGCATCTATTGAACTTGGTCTAGATAAGATCAAGACAAGGGAGAATCCATAGAAATCAAAGTTCTTGGAAAATCCTACATATCCATAGATAGATTTAATTGGTTGAAGGACTATAGGGTGCAATGTAGTTTTGGTAGTGTTGGTTGACAATAAATGGGGACTAAGCAGTGATCTAGGATCTTTAAGTGAGAGACAAGGGAAGATGACGAAGGGTGTGAAGCAAAATAAGTATCCAATGAAAATGGTGATGGTGGAACACGTAAGGTTGGACCATGGATTGACAATGGAAAATCTATAACAAGAAAATTTATGAGAGGAATGTTTTGGAATTAACCCTAAATCCCTGATTACAAAATGTCTTGTGTGCAATCATGGATTATGTTCTGAAACTCCACTTGATTCCTAGAGGGTGGCAAGGGTTCATGTTTAGAACAAAAGAAGTTGTCAAGAAAATCTTAAAATGTCATTTGGTATTGAGGGGCAATGTTTACGAAGGTGCGACCAAAGAAGCGGGCCCTTGCGACAAAGATTGGTACACCCCACAAACGAGAATCTCGTGGAGGCAAGAACTTCCAATAGAATGCATATTGGGAAAAGGATATATCAACACTTGTGGTTATCTTGTTTCGAATCTTGTTCCGAATTGATATCTATGAAGCAATTGATTTGGATCAATCCACCATGTTTCCCCATCAAGTTGTGATTTAACAAGGTATTGAGGGGAATTGGGCATTGTTTAGGAAGAACTATAGACATCAATGAGTGCTATAAAAATAGTCCTTATAGGATTGTATCTCAAGTTCTAGTTGAATTAGATTTAAAAGAAGGGCTTTCAAAGTCTAAAGATTATAGTGTGGGAGAAAATTTGCAGACAATTAGTTGTGTAAAAATTTGTTTAGATGTGCAAGGTGTCATGTATGTGGCTATGTGTAATATCCCGATTTTGACCCCATTTGCATTAAAATTTACATGATGTAAATATCGTTATTAAGTCATGGCAAGGAGCTCAAGGCCAAGGCCTTGCCATCGATTTAGTGTTTTATGTATCAGCAATTAAAATCGATACCTATGGTTCTCATGCTATCCAAGTTCAATATATTTTGAGACATCAATATGCAATTTAATAAAATACCTACAACTAGCTATGCAATGCAACAAGAGATGGGGACATGATTTCACAAAGAAAAGGGGGGAATTATTTAAACCATTGAGCCAATGGTGTAAAGACAAATGTCAATGAGAGAACTCATAAACCCTCAACTACCCATTTTTTCTTATGCACCCAATCATTTAATTCTTCCAGAAGTTGGTTGAGACAGTTAATGCATTGGAAATGGACGAGTATGGCAGTCAATTTCGTATTGGGGCAAGCCATCAATCTGGAAAATCGTGTGTTTTCTTATGGGGCAAGAAAACACCTAGAAATTGGTGCCCAAACCATTCCTTACCCATGTGTTTCTCTTCCTCACACAGTTGGAGCAAGCTGGGTTTTTTCCTTCCCATTTTTTCATTGTTTTCCTCATCTATCCATGCTGCGAAATCCGTTTTTGTATTGCACATTGCCTGAGAAGAGAGATTCACGATTTGAGGGTTTGAAGGGGTCGTTTTTGCTCTCGTAATGCCCATAAACATTACTGAAATTGAATTCCTCTCCCAGGGTTGATTTTCCCTTCTACCATTTTTCATTTTTGGTTTCCAAAACGTTTTTCTTCATACCCAACATTTGTGTTTTGTTGTTCTGTGAATCCTTGCCTTGGTCTGAATTGTTAGGAGTGGAAGAGGCCCAGAATTGGCTTGAAAAACCTAGTGAAGAGAGGAAGCTCACAAAAAGATCAAGAGGGGTTGGCTAATCTTCTATGCACACCCAAGAGAACACTAGAAGGTAAGGTATCGCCTGAGGGACTGTGTAGCAATGAAGGGAATACTTCCTTATGTTGGGTGTGTAGGTATTGTGGAGGCCAAGCTAGATAGATCTTGTGCATGTGTCCATAGCTCTGTGGCTGAGCTCACTAGCTTAGTAATTCTTCATTTCCACTGCCTTAGCAGCTGATAAACCCAATTGTGCATTGTCTTGGTTGAACCTTGGTGTGTATTTAGCTATGTGTGAGCCCGGTGTTCCCTTATTCCTTGTAGAGATCATGCCTAGCTCGGGGGTGGCAGTCGTGTTGAGAGATTGATGAACACAATTGGTCTATGGTTGGGTGGAACGTTGCAGCGACATAGCTAGTTGCGGGGTAGCTAAATTTCAAGGTAAATATCTGTTTGTATTTGTTTATGAAGATATTGAATGTATGGAATGGGATTTGCTTCCGTTGTATATTATTGCATTATGCATCTATACATGTATTTTATTTTCAATGCATTCTTGATTATGTTCATGGGGAAAGATGCCCGGTTATGGTTTGATAGCAGTTCGTCACGTCCTCTCCGAGAGAGAGGGAAGGACGTGCCACTATGTCCTCTAGCATTACATGCAACTTTTTATTTTAAAGTCGTGGCAAAGGAATTATATACAAAGAGATGGTGTGAGCCTTTCAAAAGGAAGAGTACGCCAACGGGATTGGAAAAACAAGGGCTTGTACCAAATTCTTATGACCCTAAATTATGCATGGGGTCCAGTAGGAAAGGAATAACAATAAACAACATAGAATCCTGAATGAAGATAGAGGATTTAAAGAGCAAGGAGCCTATGGAATCGTCAAGGCATAATCTTGAAGAGCATTGGCTCGAACATCAAGGGATAAAGGAGAAGTAGATAGATGCAGAAATCCCAACATGCAAGGACATAATGGGTAAGTCATTTTCTCATAACTCAGAAAACATTGAGTTTAAAGAATAACATTTATTTATTTATTTTTAAGATAGGGATAGTTGGCCAAATATTGTTGATTTGCGAATAACACTCATAGGGTGGTTAAGCGGAATGGGAGGAAACCTTATTTAAATAGGGGGGTATCCCTAATTCTGATATATGGAAAGAAAACAACCCTTCATCAATTTAGGAAGGAAAACCAATGTGGGAGGGTATTCATGGCCCTATTAGTAATCCATCTGAATCTGTATGGAAAGATCCATGAGATAACCTCTTCAAAACAATATACTATTTCTGGTCTAGGAAAGGAGGTAACGTTTCTAGATAAAAGGGTATTCATGGCCCTATTAGTAGTCCATCCGAATCTGTATGGAAAGATCCATGAGATAACCTATTCAAAACAATATACTATTTCTGGTCTAGGAAAGGAGGTGACGTTTCTAGATAAAAGGGTATTGGAGGAAGCTTGGGTTTAGATCCAGTGAAAGATTTGTTTTCCTCAAATGCAAGAAGGAATTATTTCCTCCAACCTGCTTAAAAGAAAGCACTGAAAGAAATCCAACAGGAAAAATATAGAACAATTAAAGGGGTCCTTAGAGAAAGAATTGGCCCTTCTAGAGTTAAACATTGATTGTATTATCCTTGAATATCAAAAGGTCCCCTTCTAAAACACTTCCCTAGAAGGATTGGTGGAACTCCGTAGACCAAATGTGAATATTACAAGAAACCATGAGAGGGACATAAGATGATAGGTTTGTTAGAAAAAAATAATGAAGAAATGGAATTGCTTATATGTAGATGCAATAGGAAATTCATGAAGGATCCTAACTGGGTGAAAAAATTATATACCCTAATATAGTCAGAAGATATGGGACAACTTAAACTTCTAGTTCACTACCCAACTCATGTACAAATTTCAGGGAATTTTTCTACCAAAAGTATTTGGAAATATTGGGAAGTCATCAAGCTTTAAGTTGGTTTGGAGAAATGACCTACTCATGTCCAGGATCTGTCCAGGATCTCTTTCTATGACCACTACCTATGGTGATCCCCAATATTACTTCAAGAAGGAAAGACTTTGTCCTAGGATCCCTAGTTCTCAGCCAAAAGACTGTATTAGGAAGACATCAAGCATTAATTTAGTTTTGAAAAATAACTCACTCATGTCTGGGATATCTTTTGATGATGGTGGTCCCCAGTATTACTTCAGCAAGGGAAGACTTTGCCTTAGGATCCCTAGTTCTCAGCCAAGATACTGTGTCCTAGGAATCTAGAATCCCGATTCCCTAGTGCTCAATCCGAATCCAAAATCAAACTATCATTACTTAAAACAGCTCTAATTGCTTTCAAAGCATTCTAAATGTGTAATATAATATTCTATAATGTAAATTCACACATGTATTACAAATCCTCTATTTACAGCATGAAACAGCACTAGTAGCTATACGGCTAGTTTAGCTTTGGTTATAACAATTTGCAGCATCGAAGAATATTCCAAGCCATGACCCTAATAATTCATCCAAATACCCAAATTGTGGCAATATTCAAAAGTAAATGAATTTGCAACTTTATATCCACAAATTTCTAATATATGAAAGTTCACTAACGCTGATGTTACAATAATATAATAATAAAACCTAATAAGAACTGACTTGTAACAACTGAATGGAAATCTCCTTGTACTGCATAATCAAACACCTACTGACCAGATCCAAATAGGGCTTAGAAAGTTGCATGGAATAAAACCAAAAACAAATTCAAGCACGGTACCATTTCTGCCATAAAATTATTTTTCCCAGGAAAGGTGCCATTCAGCCTCCATAAAGAAATAAATGCATCAAGATGATACCGAAGAGAAAAAAACAAATGCCACACAAATTATTCAATGAATTGTAAATGCATGACACATCGTGTCACCATTGCCACCATTTACATGGTAATAAAGATCTCATGAACATATCAGAAAAGAAAATAATAATTAACAGTCAAAGTAAGCAGCTTGCAAATCTTGCACATTTTTAATGGCTCTGGAAAATAAGTTCATAAGAGTGCTTACTACTGCTGGCTGAGTAATGCTGCAGTGCACTGAGCCATTGTTTTTGAGGCCCGGCATATAGAATCAGTCATGTAGAAGTTATCAATAGCCTTGGCAAAAGGTCTTGAACTCATTTTTGAGTTGAATTCAGGCTTCAGTTCTCGAATCCATGCAGATGCAGGTTCCCTTTCATCAACTCGAAACAAATTTGGGGACACAGTTCGAATGCGAGTGCGAAGCGCGTTTACTGTATCATATGGGAGTTTTACCCCAGAAACTTCGGATACAGCTCTAAGAATTTTCCAATCATCCCTAGAATCACCAACTGTGGGTACAGCAGGAATAGTCTGCTGGGTACAACCTTCCGTATTTTCATATGTTCCTTCCTTCTCAGAAAAAGCTACACCTGGTAAAATCATATTAGCCCTGTAAACACTTTGATCACCATGGTGCCCTTGATAAACCACAAATGCATCTTTTGAGATTTTATCAACCTGAATGTCATCTGCTCCTAGCAAGTAAACGAATTTTGCATTCTCAATGCCATTCTTTGAACCAGAACCAGGAATAAGACCAAGATCTAATCCCCCAGCTTGAGAAGCATTCAATAAAAGAACATTGAAACCATTCCATTCATTCCTAATAACTTTGGCATGCTTGGCAATAATATCTACTGAAGCCATAATAGCATCTTTATCCTTCCTTTCAAAAATACCAGCTCCAACAATTATAGCAGGATATTTTGCAGAAGCCAGAGTTGAACAAAATGGATGCCTGCCTTCTGCTATCTGAATAAGTGTTTCTGGTCCAATGCCCAAATGCTGATGATCATAAGCTAAGTCCATAGGAGGGCCAACAGAAGCGACTTTTGCATGTCCTGCTCTTACAGCTTTCCTTATCCTTGCATTCACCATTGGTGCTTCAACTCTTGGCTTCAAACATTAAAAAAATCCAATCAGAATCAAAATGCCAAATCATAGCTTTAAGATAAGCTGAAAGAGTCAACATAAAACTAAAAGACAGAAATCATAGCTGAAAAATGAGCCCAAAAAAACACAAAAAGCTAGATTAGCCAAGCAAAAAAATATGTTAAATGCAAATTCTCAAGAATATACAGGAATTTTCAAAAAGTTGCAATAGTCTAAAGACAGTATATAACACTGGAACACTTTAAAACACTCCCACTTTGTTGCTGAAGAACAATAACAGTTTCAGAAATGCATACAAACAGGAATAAAAAGATGTCCAAGTAAATATGTACGAGCTATATGTTTTTCTTTCTCAAAATAAGCTTGCAGTTTAGTAACTATGATGCATCATGTTATGTTAACTGTTTCCACAACACTGCAGCTTTGTTCAATTTTCCAAGGGAATCTTATCATTATCCCTTGCATAGAAGATTTGCACGACCCCTTTGTCTCATATATATTAAATGAAGAAGCAAGGCTTCATTTTCTCCAGCGTAAGCCTACCTTGAAAACCTGGCTGCACTCTGTATTAATGCCTACACTTATGTTTGGTTGTTGCTCAGTTCTTCCCTAATATTCATTTCCTGCATAATTCCTCTCTCTACCATACATAAATCATACTTCCAATTTCTACTTTTTCAAAAGCATCCCTGATAAAAGACGGAAAACTTTTAGAATTGCAAGGGATACCTCCAAGTATTTGTAGGGACATGTAAGCATCAGACAGCAACAATTATGACAACTAATTTAGTTCACATTCTAGATAAAGACTGCATAACTGGAGCACGTCTACCTTCCTGGCCAAGCCAAACTGCATGAACCATGTCTACAACACTTGATATGGTTCCACTTTCTGCTGTGAATGTGTGCACCAAGTTCTTCAGATGACTTGAACGTACATGTTACTATGGGAAATTTCACTCACTAGAGTTCAGAATGCAACCCTTTTCAAGATCTTTGTTCTCAGCAAAGATCCTTTCCACAATGCAACTAAACACAATGCATGACTGGAGCACATGTCTACCTTCCTGCCCAAGCCCAATGGTATGACCCTAATCTACACTTGAGATGGTTCCACATTCTGCAAATAAAGTGTTTAAAGCTCCTCAGTTGGCTTGAGTGTACATGTTACTATAATACTATGGGAAATTCACTTACTAGAGTTCAGAACACTTTTCTATGCCCTTATTTTCAAGATCTTTCTTCTCAGCAAAGATCCTTTCAACAATGCAACATGAGATGTATAACCCAGACATGTCAGAAGGATATGGCTCTATCAAGGAAATTAGCAACTCGCAGATTTTTTTGATGTAGAAATTGCAAGGCTCGGAGCTCAAATATGAGTGCAAGAATATATCCATCCATGGAATACATAAGCATCTTCTGGGTTTTAACTGAGGCAAGGAAGGATGCTTCTTCTTTTCAAAGATAGGATTGCTTCCATAGTCACAGACGCAAAATGGCCATTAAAGCAAGAAATTGGTGACAATTCATAAGCATTCGGCTCACCATGCAGATGGGGACCTCTCATAATCACAATATTTTGATGATCACCAGACTAATTCAATTGACAAAAAGCTGCTAGGCCATCTCTCAGAACCCTAAAAGGAAGGCTTGAAATAAAGAGGAGAAAGAGTTGGACGTTTGACACCCCAAAGAACCTGGCAAAAATGATGACTAGAACTAACCACTAAAAAAGATAACACTATGAGTAGACCTTGTAGACCTTCAAGCCTTTCACATACTGTACAGATTGAACAGCGAACTTAACTTTAGAGTATTCTGTGTAGATAATGTAAGAACAGTTTTTAGGATTTAAAGTTTAAACTATAAGGTGTGCGCAAGTATTATAAAAAATTAATGCCACTACCAATTTTAGCAGAAAGGGGGAAAGAACATTTACAGATAGCACATATTACATAAGACCATATACAATTGTAGTAAAATCCCAAAAGTAACAATCAAGTTTGAAAACCATAGAAAAAGAATGAAAGTGCATATCAAGAACATTTAGAATTTAAAAGGTACAGCTTACATTTGTACCAACAAAGAGAAAAGCATCTCCCTTCTCCAGGCCTGCAATGCTTGTATTCAAGAGAAAATCGGACCGCATATCAGCCTGAGGATCCATGCCGTCTCCTTCACACCATATGTTCTCGGACCCCATTTTGTTCATGTAATCTTTCAAAGCCATCATGGATTCAACATCAGAGAGCTTCCCAGCAATTGCAACCATTTCCTCTGGCTTTACTTGATGGGTGACCTCTGCAATAACTTCAAGAGCATCATGCCAAGTCACAGGTTGAAGACGACCATCGGGTCGGCGTATCATTGGCTCATTTAACCTTTGCCGCTTAAGACCATCATAACAAAACCGTGTCTTGTCTGATATCCACTCTTCATTTATGTCCTGAACAAGAATGAAAAATTATCTAATGAGCTATTAACATAAAAAACTATAAAATGATGTTGTCTGGCTTATTTGATATCTTCCACAATTCGTTTCCTAATCATCATTATGTCTTTATTTACATATGGGAATAGTATGCTCCTGCAATTATACTGAACAGAAGTAATTGTATCAACATGCTAATTAGGCTTAATTTACCAATATATGGTATAGGATAAGTCTTAACCCATAATAAAAATGGTGGTATTTCTTTTCCAAAATAAAGCTTCTCACATTGAATAGACCAGAGATAAAATGAAGACAATGCCTATGCTTCATTTAGACTGGCAACATCTAAATTTTGTATGGCTTATTCGGATATTATCATATTCCCTATTTGGCCATGGACAAAACCTCTTACTGGCCATCCCTCCTGCCAATATTAGTTTGGTTCAAAAACAAAAAACTTTATAACTGATGTTCCAGTATGTTAGTAATGCTGTTCTGCAACATAAGGTAAATTAAGCTAAATTAAGAGACTCTGTATCTTTTAACAGCACCAATTAAGGGAAAACGGACCACTTATTTTACATTTATTCCTGACCCTTCAAATTTTACAATTTTCTTCATTTTTCCTTTTTCTTGTTTCATTTGCATTCCTCTATTGTGATAACTAACCTATAAACCTCAAAAGGGCATCAAAATGAATGAATACAAGAAGCTTGCTTCTGCCTTTAAAAAATAGAAACAAACATCAAATACAGTGAGTAGTTTAGAAAACCTCATTTAGGCGAGGAAGAATCCGCATCACTTCTGGACCTCGACTGTCAATTTTAATGTTGGATCCAACTGCATCAGTAACATCAATAGTCTCTGTGCCCTTTAGTTCCCAGTTTCTTGCTTTGAATGCAAATGGTTTAGAGGTAAGGGCTCCAACAGGACAGATATCTATCACATTCCCTGAAAGCTCACTTGTCATCAATCTTTCCACATAAGTGCCAATTTCCTCTCCACTTCCACGTCCCAAAATGCCAAGGTCCTGTACCCCAGCAACTTCACTAGCAAACCTAACACACCTGTTGCAATCCATAGGCAGGCAAATGGTTAACTGACCATTTCTTTTAGAAAACATTAACAAGAAAATTTCCAACATGTTAACATGTATTTGCAAGGACTTCAATTAATATCATGGATGAAGTGTATCTCACTCTCTTGGGGCAATACCAACCAACGTTATAAACTAGTCACCAAACTGGTCAATCTCAAAAACTGGAAACCAGTCAGTCCCAGACCAGAACAGGATAAAAACTGGCTGACCAGAAAATATATATATATATATATATCCAAACCACTAAACACAAACATGCAAAACTTTCTCATGTATATACTATATAGTAAGCAAGCGTGCATATAACTAAGATAACACCGAGTGCAATCCATATCTGAAGATTCTGAACCAAAATACATAAACAAATATGCTCTAAATGGCTTCCAGAGTCCAAAAAACATCATGCTACAACAAATAAGTATTAACTACATATCATCAAATCAGTGTCTATATTGGGATCCTATTCATCAATAGTGCCCTTTGCCCCCCTCTAGGCTCTTGTTTTTGCCTCTTGCCTCGAATCTCAAAGTCGATCCTCCAAAAACATAAGTCAACACCCTCCAATTTTAATGAAAATTCCTAATCGAAGTGTTAAAATAAGGTAGAAAGAGCTTCCCATGCTTAATAAGTGATTTTGCTTGGGTGAAGAGTGCATTTTTAAATACGGTCGTGACAGAGGAGTTCAACAATCAACACCACCAACATTGAGGTACACAGAGGGGGGCTGATTCTCTTGATTAAATGCCAATCCCATACCCTCATACATGATAGAATCCAGTGGAAACGTTGTGATCCTGAAATCCTGAAAACTATTAAGTCTGTTGAATTCTGAATGGGATCTAAAATTCTACTTTTTGCATATGAAGTCCAATGAGGCTGGAACCACTCTCAAACATCCTGAAACAATTAATGGCAAAATTAAAAATTTTAATAAATGATGGAAAATGATAGATAAGGAGAATGACAACTTTTAAAAGAATGGAAAAAGAAAGATAAGGAGAATGTCAACTTTTAAAAGAATAGAAAATGAAAGACAATGAGAATGTCAATTTTTACTATAAGAATTTAATATTACCAATAATTCCTAGGGTCTAGGGTTAATTTTAAGACTTTTCTTTTACCTTTTTTATTTTTTTTATGTCTAGGGTTAATTTTAAGATTTTTGTTTTACCATATACAAGACATCTATATGCAAGCATATCATGAAGCACAATATCATATATCGAACACTTAAATATCAAGAATCATGATTACTACTAACTAGGCAATTCATATTCTCAATCATTATTTATAGCATGCAACTTCATCATTTTTTATCGATATTCATATAATGGAATGGAAATAACAATGAAGCATCAAGTAAGCACTTATCTTGAATATAGCTTCTCCAAGCAACTAACCGTAGGCACTTTGTCTAACATATATTATTTTTGTTAAGAGGCCACCCTTGCATTGGGCATGATTTCCTTAAGGAAAGGGGAACTATCCAAAGCTCACTCACAGTCCATTAGAATAAGCCCACAGCGAAGCCAATGCACACCTAGGTTAACAGGCTTTGAGTTACAAGCACATCTACAAGACTTAGCCAATTTGGGGTCCACAATACCCGCCCCACCAAGGTTGCACAAACTGTGGGTGCAATTGGAATCGACTGCAGAATCGGATACAAATTCGACACTCATCCCTATAGGCTATATTAGGAAACATGGATGCATAACCCTAACCCTATTTTTTTATAATATATATAATATATTTAAAAATTAATTATAATTTTTTAAAAATTTAAAGAAAAGGATAACTACATGGTAAGAATTTTTACTCGACGTTTCAAAACATTAAGTAAAAATTCTTACAACGCGGTTACCCTTTTCTTTTAAATCACCTACTGCGTAAACCATGAACAGCTTGATTGAATCCCTATACGGGAGGGATGTGTTGAACGACTTGTTTTGGTTTGGGAAGTCATGCGAGAAGATGGTTAAGAGAATAGCTATTTATGATGCTATTCTCTTATCCAAAACCTCGAGTAACTTTTCTCTTGATGTTGAGCCCTACTTGAGGCTCAAAACGTCAAGTAAAAATTCTTACAACGCAGTTATCCTTTTCTTTTAAATCCTACTGCATAAACCATGAACAACTTGATTGAATCCCTGTACGGGGGGGATGTGTTGAACGACTTGTTTTGGTTTGAGAAGTCACACAAGAAGATGGTTAAGAGAAAAGCTATTTATGATGTTGTTCTCTTATCCAAAACCTAGAGTAACTTTTCTCCTAATGATGAGCCCTACTTGAGGCTCGAAACGTCGAGTAAAAATTCTTACAACATAGTTATCCTTTTCTTTTAAACGACGTCCTACATAAACCATGAAGAACTTGATTGAATCCTTGCACGGGAGGGATGTGTTGAACGACTTGTTTTGGTTTTGAGAAGTCACACAAGAAGATGGTTAAGAGAATAGCTATTTATGATGCTATTCTCTTATCCAAAACCTCGAGTAACTTTTCTCTTGATGATGAGCCCTACTTAGGGCTCGAAACGTCGAGTAAAAATTCTTACAACGCAGTTATCCTTTTCTTTAAAAATGACCTACTGCGTAAACCATGAACAACTTGATTAAATCCTTGTACAGTAGGGATGTGTTGAACAACCTCTTTTGGTTTGAGAAGCACGCAAGAAGATGGTTAAGAGAATAGATATTTATGATGCCATCCTCTTATCCAAAACCTCGAGTAACTTTTCTCCTAATGATGAGCCCTACTTGAGGTTCGAAACATCGAGTAAAAATTCTTACAACACAGTTATCCTTTTCTTTTAAATGACCTATTGCGTAAAGCATGAACAGCTTGATTAAATCCCTGTACGAAAGGGATGTGTTGAACGACTTTTTTTGGTTTGAGAAGTCACACAAGAAGATGGTTAAGAGAATAGCCACTTATGATGTTATTCTCTTATCCAAAACCTCGAGTAACTTTTCTCCTAATGACGAACCCTACTTGAGGCTCGAAACGTCGAGTAAAAATTCTTACAATGTAATTATCCTTTTCTTTTAAATGACCTACCTACTAACCATGAACAGCTTTATAAAAATTCACAAATTTAAAATCATATACATCATAGATTCATGAATCATCATTGATTCATCAATGATCAATGATATTGATCATACATCTAACATTTACATCATACGACTCCCTCTACATATGCTTAAGTCCAAGTCCACAACTATTTTCATCTATCTCTTTTCTCCATCAATAGACATTCGTTTCAAATCTTTGTTTACTCTAGTCTCCTCCACTATCATTCTTCCTACTCTAGGAAACCTTTGCTCTCCACACTTCGGACCACTATACTTAACATCGCCACCATTTCTTTTGACGATCTCAACTGCTATCTAAAATCGTTGCCTTGTTCCCTCATTCCTTAATCGTTTTCTTTTTCTGCAACAACTTGCCTTCACATCTTGGCCTCTGAAAGCTCTCTAACACTCCTCTGTCCATCACAAGATTCAACCCCACGTTTTGATTCAACAAAACGAGCCTCTGATCACTTCAACACCCGAGGATTGAGCTAAACAAGAGTCTGTTAATTGAACTCCAAAGTTTTTAAAGTTGTAGGACCAGGACTTAGTTGGTTTCGAGCCTCTAACCAATCGATTCTCAAGGGCTTTGATCCATTTTATTGGAATTTCGGTCACCTAAAACAAATCTAGGGTCACCTGAAATGGATCCAAATCCGAATACATATCCTCCACAAAATAACACCGAATCTTGAAGAATCGAATCTGGATCCTTGATTCCATGGTTCCCCGAAGATTTTGATAAGGATTCAGACTCTAGGTGGTCGAATCTGGTAACGTTGCACCCCACACAACACCAAGAAGGTACCCTTTCAATCCTTAACAACCCCTCAGGCATCACCTTCCTCCAGGTGCTATTCAGTGTGTGCATAGAAAGACCACCCAAAGCTAATTATCTGCCAAGAGGTCTCATCCTTCACTATTCCCATTAGCCAGTTTCGCAGTCCATACCACTCTGGGATTCCATCCCACTCTAGTACTCAATACCACTCTATCAACATCTCAAGGTTACGAACAAATCAAGAAAGGGACAAACCGTTAGATCTCATTTACCTTCAAACTTCAAGACACCTAACACAAACTCGGCTAACTTAGGGTCCACATTACTCACTCCACACGACACTAAGAAGGTACCCCTTCACACAACAATCCCTCAAGCGTCATCTTCCTCTAGGTGTTATTCGGTGTGTGCATCAAAAGACCACCCAAACCCTGGATTATCTGCCAAGAGATTTTGTCTTTTAAGGTTTACTAACCTAAGTTGCGCACATCCAACTAGCTTCAAGGGATACACTCCAATCCTTATCCAACTGACCACTTAGGTTATAATAAGACTAAGAGGCAACCATGCTCAATATGACATCAAACAACAAGGAACCAGGGATATTTGCACACAACTGATACTAGGGAAGGATTCAACAATTCAAATGTATGTTTTTTATATCTAGGCATGCTACAAAGAGCTCGCAGGCAAACTTTACCATTGATAGACAAACTCATACAGTTTTTGGAATAGTCATACACTCACTGGCATATAGATATGAAACTGGGTGCACGATACCAATCTATCACATACAATAGTAAGGGATAGCAGTTGCAATCACTAAATTCTCCCTTGATTTTTAATTATGTCTATAAACCAAAGCTCAGAACCACTCTAAGTTGCTAAAAATAAAATGGATAGTAACACCACAGAAAATAGGGTTTTTCTCCTCCAACCACCAAGTGAGATAGATACACAAACATGAGAGGTCAAGTTAAAGACCAAGGAACTATATGACTCACTGGCAGACTAACTGCGCCAACCCCCAACTGACAAGTAAATTTAAGGACTTCAATTCGACTGATAGCTTATCCAATATGCAATCCCCATTCCCAGTTCTCCATGGCGACTGACACAAGAAACTCAAACCTTCGCCTTCCTTTTCCTAAGATAATAACTATCTCAACTACCTCCCTCTTGGAAGTATTAAATGATTAGGACGTATGAGTCAACTTTACCACTGTTAGCGCATAGTCCAATCTTGGACACTTGGCTCTCATTTATTGGCTTTGTGGGCTTAATACATCCCTCCCTAACTTTAGGAAAATCTTGCTCCCATGCTCTTGTTGTCTTGCACAATCAGTTGTGGATTTCAGTATTAATATCATGCACATGTACATCACATAACAATTCTATTGCGCTTGACCAACGCATGGTTCGCTAACCATATTTACTTCTTGATATACATTAAAATATATTTGAAATACCCATGGTAGGGCCTTGGCCTTGAGCTCCTCACCATGTTCCTTACAATAATCAATGATATTACATCATTTACATATTTATGCCAAGGGGTCAAAACTAAGGACATTACAAATACACAGAAAATGTTATGTGTGGAAAAGAATCCACAACCAAACAACGTTGTCGAGATATCTCTAGTTATCATCAGTATCACTGAAGAGAAGCCTACACTTGTTGATATACATTTATGTATATTCAAGATACTCATAGTAGGGCCTTGGCCTTGAGCTCATCACCATGTTCCTTACAATAATCAATGATATTCCATCATTTTCATAGTTTATGCCAAGGGGTCAAAACTAGGGGCATTACAAATACACAGAGGATACTTTATGCTAAGGGCTCAAAACTAGGGACATTACAAATACACAAAGGATAGTTTATGCCAAGAGATCAAAACTAGAGACATTACAAATACATAGAGGATGTTATATGCATGGATAAAAAGCCACAACCAAATAGCGTTGCCAAGATATCTCCAGTTATCATTAGTATCACCGAAGATAAGCCTACGCTTGAGAGCAACAATTACGTAGACAACTTGTTCACTGAGGACCTTAGTGATGCCAATGATGATGATAATGCAACTAAACTGGCAAACTGGCTTTGGTAAGTTTAATTAGCTGTGTTGTTTTTCACTATTGGAAATGCCATTACTAAATGTGGTGTGCACTTGGTTTCATACTCGAGACCTATTGATGATAATGATCAAGTTGATTGTTTTTCTAATCATTGTATGATTGATCGATGTTGAATAAAAATTCCAAATCATGAATGTCATCTCAATTTAACATGCATGTTTTTTTGTTACTTGTAATTTGTACTAATTCAATTTTATATGGATGATGATTTTCATTTGAAAACACATATGAATCAATGTTCAATGTTAATTTATAGAAATTTAGATATATTTTTTAATAAAAAAATCCCATATATATAAAAAATTATATATATACCCCTAACAAACCCCTAAACCTTGTTTCATAGAGTATTGTACCTGTAACTAACCACAATGCCCTGGAAACTTAGACTTTGCCACAATAGGATCATGATTATTTGGAACTACAATAAAAGTAAGGAGCAAAGGGAAAGCCTAAAGGTAATAATAAATCCTTGAAACACAAGAATCAAAAAGAACATTCACCTCCTAGCATCCCAGATCAACATACAGGCTCAAGAGTCATTGATTGTATAATGAAATTCAATACAAGTTTATGGCAAGTTTTCATGCGAGGTGTTGAATGTTTTCTTCGTCTCCTCAAACCCTATTTACCCAAACTAAAGATCATAGAGTGAAGATGTTGAAAGAGATTAAACAAAATGGTGACTCTAGAGAACCATGTCCAAACCATGGTCTTTATTGTATACTTGAGATAGAAAACATCTACTATTATCCTTGGCCAATGAACAATGACAACAAACAAGTATGAGGATTAACAGGAGATGGGGACTAATTAACATAAAAATTGGACTATTGCAAGCCATGTCTTCAACTTAAACATAACTTAACATATTTTGTAAGTATGATCAGCATTGCTTGTTATTCTTTTGATCATTTTGAATTCAAAAGATATGGGAAGACAATATGTATCTCTATAGATGAAACAATATTGATAAAGACAAGGGAGGTTTTTCTTTAAATGCAACCACAATACTAGGAAACATGTGACATACTAAAAATTGTGAATTGCAATAATTAAGAGGTATAGGATATATTGAAGCAATAATTAAAATATAAAAGCTATGTCAACCTAATTAGCTAAGGTTAAATTTGATATGTCGAAAAAGGGAAAGGAGAGATAGCCTTTTAACATAATTATAAACATGTCTACTAACAAGTTGAAAATATTATCCAAAGAAGCAATCAAAAGATAGTGAGTGGCAAGGTCAACTCAAGGGAAGCCCTAGCAGCAATCCTAACAATTGCTAACCACATCTTAATAGGATTGTTAATAAATGAACAAGCTAACCAAAAGATCGTAACTTTGAAATAGCATTCCATTGGTATGCTTGGGAGGGATTTAATATGAAAAAGGAATTGTGATGTCAAATTATGCGTTGTGTCAAATTCTAGAAATATACAATGATGTTTTAACTACAACTTTGCATGTCTGCTAATAAGGATGCTTCTTTTATTTATACATAACTTGATTGTAGATTGTAAGTTGTAATTAAACCGACTCTAGCAAAAATTTCTCAAAATGCCACCATATAAAACAGCCTTACAAATGATAAAGAGTGGATTCCCTCAATGTGGAATGAAAGAAGAAACATTTGGCAATCAACAACCATATAAAACATCTTGATTAAAACAAAAAATAGAAAAGGAGATATACACGGGAATCAAAAAAAGCTCTTTGACAATCAAAATCAATCATTTTTAACATGAATTTGTTCAATAACTAAACATTCAAATTGTAGACAGAGACATCTATAGTAAACAAGTTGCATAGATGGTATTAATGTTCATACTTTGGCGAGTATGGAAGATGACTACTAGCTTAAATGCGTGAATTTGATCTCATTTTCATCCTCTATGATATTTAGACCTATGACTTTGCTATTGAAAGTGTTTCAACTTGTTGCTTAAAAGGGTTTATTATGTGGTTCAAAATTAAGTTTCCTTATGCACAATAATTTACGTCTTCCTAGTCTACAAAACTATAATCAAATTGAATACAACCAACGTAGATCCAAATCCTAGGCTCTATCCAGCGCCGAGATGGATCAAATCTCTCGAGGTGCAAACCTCTTCTTAGGTATCCATTGATTTGATTCAAACCAAAAGACAAATCTTTTTATTTAAGGTCCACATATAATATTTTTATTATTAATATTAATATTATTAATGGCTAACATATAATATTTATTATTATTTTTTATTTTGTTAGGAACGAACATTACAACATTTCCCCATACATGGTTTTAAAACCATATGCAAGGCCCTCTTACAACCATGGGTTGTTTAGGAGGCCTTGCACATGGTCTTAAGACCATGTGCAAGGCCCTCCTAAACCATGTACAATAAAACTATGGGTTGTTTAGAAGGCCTTGTAAATGGTTTTAAAACCATGTGCAAGGCCCTCCTAAACCATGTACAATAAAACTATGGGTTGTTTAGAAGGCCTTGTAAATGGTTTTAAAACCATGTGCAAGGCCAACATTTTTTTGCGGATAATTCTTGTTATTTATTATTATTTTGTTAGGTAGGAACATTACAACATCTCCTCCATATTGTGTTTTTTTCCTCACCCGCATATTTTTTTTACGGATAATTAAATTTTTATTTTTTTATTGTTTTGTTAGGTAGAAAGATTACAACATCTCCCCCATATTAGATTGTTTTTGTGACCGACATTTATTTTGGCCTATAATTAGAAAATTTATTTTTTCATTAATAAAAATAACATTACGTAACGTTACAAGATCTCCCCCATACTGGGTTGTAGAGCCTCTCGACGCAATGAATAAATCCACTCAATGCACATACCTGAAACTTCACATCAAGCTTGCACGGGTGTGGCTCATTGGCGATTCGCTTGATATGAAGTCACATGTTGTATATAGAGGTCATGAGTTCAAATCACACCCGAAATTACCAGTGTCCCATGCTTGCGGTCAGTCATGGGGCACCTAGGGGTTATAGTGGTAGCGAACGAGAGTCGACCCTGTGTAATGCGTGTACATACCGTGTCAATTGTCGATTCCCCTAGATACAAAAATTTAAAAAAAAATAAAAGTAAAAATAAAAACTTCACATAAAGAACAAGATAAACAAAACTTATATCGCAAGTTTGTACTACAATAAAGCACAACTTTTTTCACTTGCAAATTCTTCCCCTTTTCTACATGATCCAAGATGAAATGAGAGGTTTACAAAGAACATGACAATTTGGAAATCAAAATGAAGAAAAGTTTTACAAGAATCTCTCTATGGGCACACATCATTAATCAATACTTCATCAATGTGGGTTGCATAAAGCAATTGGCGCATGTCAAGCATTGGAGTTAGCACCCTTTGCATAATTTGAGAGTCATAAAGCATTATCACAAGATGCAATAAGACTTTGGTCATGGTGCAGCCTAGTTATCCTAAACAGCATTTGGCCTCGATCATGTCAAATTTTACATCCACGGGATATGATGATACACAATCTACACTCAATGAATTTATCTTACAGCTAAAACAAATAGATTGAAACACCAATCAAAGCTTCAAATCTGTGTAAACAAAAAGTGTTGAATGGAAAACTTGAAAGTGCAAACATTGCATGTTCAAGAGATGAGTTCAGCCCTACAAAAGAAGAAATATGATTTGCACATACTGCAACATTAATCTAGCTAACATGAAGCTGAAAGTTTGTAACATCAATCCCTATCTTCTCATTAACATTTAAGAAAAGTACAACATTGCCCTCAAGGAACAACCAATGCGCCTTCACACTCTCACCTGATAGAATCACTCTACTCAAGCTCATAACATATAAGCCTAACCAATGTGCCATCCCTTGCTAAGTCAAACTCGATCATAGGGGTGTAAAAGAATCTCTCCAACAAGGCACATCCATCCTACAAGGAATCCCCTTCAACACCCATGCACCCTCTTCCTACAACAACTCAAAGTAACCAAAAACCCACACTAGTTGCTAGGAAGGTGTTATCCACCGTGTCAAGCTTCTCTCTTAGAATCTCAAACTTGCCCTTTGTGAGGGGATTTCATTAAAATGTAAACAACATTCAAATCAATTGAAACATAATCAAGAACAATAACTCCCTCTTGTACTCTATCTCTCGGAAAATGGCAACAAATATCAATGTGCTTGTAGCGATCATGAAACATTGGATTGTCTAAAATCTTGATGCAACTTTAACTATCAAAGTACAATAGTGGGCTCCACCCTCTACTCAATCAACTCTAGAATCAACTTGTGAAGCCAAATGGCCTCAAAAAATGTCGATGGCATTGCCATATATTATGCTTCGATAGAAGTGAGTGCAATTGTTGTTTGCTTCTTGTTGGACTAGGAAATCATACTTGATCCTCAACAAACAATACTTGATCCCAAGTTAAAGCTTGAAGTACTCTTCCTTGTGCTTGAATCTCCTACCCAACCTAAATCTTTAAATCCATGTAAAAACAACTATCCATCTCCCACATGCCACTTGGCATAATGAAATGTGCCCTTTAGATTGAGCATGTGTTTAGCATCTTTCCAATAAATCTCCCTACGTTCAATCATGAACTAGCTCAAAGTAATCACGACAAAATAAATGTCATGTTGTTATTCATAAGATGCATAAGGGAACTAATCAACTTCCTATACAGAGATGGCTCCGCCAAATTGGAATCAAAATCAACAAATAACTTCAGATTAGGTATCAAAGGAGAGGCCAAGGGTTTGTAGTCTAGCATTTGAAATCTCTTTGAGATCTCCATTGTTGTACCTATTACTTCCCTTTCCCAAGAAAGACTTCACCTGCACCCTTCCAAACCTTAGACCCAAAACAAATGTATAAGGTCAATGTCCTTCATCTCATATTCACTTGCCAACTTCTTCTTGTGCCATGCAATGAGCTTCTCAGAACTACCTATCAGAATCAAATCATCTACATACAAGACCTAAATAAGCAAATCTGATTTATCATCTAAATAATAAAGATTTGAATATGGTGCAGTTTTGGCTAATCCCTACTCATCGATCCTTGAGTACCATACACACGGCGCCTGCTTCAACACATAAAGAGCCTTCTTCAACCTACATGCACGAGTATCTCGCTCGTGCACCTCAAAACCTTTCAATTGATTAATGTATACTTCCTCTCCAATTAGACCATTCAAAAAAAGCAATATTTGCATCTATCTCATATAAAGACCAACCAAAAAACTAACAATAGAGATGATTGCTCTGATAGAGGTATAGCTTGTATCTAAAGCAAAAGTCTCCTCATAGTCAACAACCTCTTTCTAAAAGAACCCTTTGGCTACAAATCTAGCTTTGTACTTCTCTATGCTCCCATTTGCTGCATGCTTAATCATGTAAAACCACATGGACACTACCACAGATTTCCCCACTAGTCTCGACAAATCTCCCATATATCATTCTTCAGGATGGAGTTATACTCCTCAACCATGGCACTATGCATTAGCCTCCTCAATGTTGGAAGGCTTTGCATCAATGATAGAAGACATCAATGCAACATAAGAAGGATAGCTTCTAGGTGGATGATTCACTCTAGAAGAAGACCTAGGTGCTCCCACTTACTTTGCTTCCATCAATGCTTGGATACGTCGTCGCGACATCCTCATTAAACTTCAAGGCAATAAACCATCTTTGTCTAAACAAAGATAAGTGACCTTCTCACCTTCCACAATCTTTGTGGAAGGCTCCTAAGAACTTGACAGCTATAAATCCTCATCAAACTTTACATCCCTATTTACATTGTCTTCCATTGTGTTGGAATGTAAATATGGTAAGCCTTGGATATTTCATTTAACCCAACAAAAATTACCTTGATATTTGAGGGTTTAAATTTGGTTCTCTTCCTATCAGGCACGTGAATATAAACAAGATAACCAAATACACAAAAGTGAGATACATGTGGTTTATCTCCAATAAAGGATTCCTTTGGTGTCTTTTCCTTTAATGCCCTATGAGAAAATCAATTTAGAATATATAAAGCCATATTGCATGCCTCTACCCAAAGATACATGTGAAAATCCAAGTCATGTATCATAGTTTTGGATGTCTGTATTAAGCATTGATTCCTCCTCTCTGCAACCCCATTATGTTGCAAGTTGCAAAGCATTCTTAGCTCCCTCTCGATTCATGTTCGCTGCAAAATGCATCGATGTCCTTGGAGATGTATTGTCAGTGTACTCTCCTTCATTGTGAAACCTTAACACTTATATCTTTTTACCTATTTTATTCTCCACAAGAGCTTTATGCTCTTGAAACTCATTGCATGGCATTCATAAAGTTTGAGTCTTTCTAGAGGAATCATAAATAAATGAAACATAAAAAAATGCTACTATCAAAGAAGTTGATGACATAGATCCACATACATCTAACTGAATCAAATCAAGACTCTCTTGATCTCTGCTCACTACTTGGAAAAGTAATCTTCGTATGCTTGCAAAGTCCACAACCCTTGTAGACCCCTAGATTCTGGATCTTGAAGTCTAGTAATCTTTGCACTGTTCTTCAAGAGTGGTAGCACTCCATAGTGCAAGTCACCAAATCTCTCATGCCAAAATTCTCCTAGCAGGTCACAATCATGCACTAAAGCATCCACAAGCAACCTAAAGGCCAACTTTTTAGACAAATTTGGCCAAGACTAACCATCCTTCTTACTACGATTTATTATGATGACTTGGTTATCATCAAACTCAGTGACACACTTGAGATCTATCATGGTTGAAACTAAAAAAAATTAGTGAAACCAAGAATATACAAAACATCATTCAACTCAAGAACATCACATGGTGACATGTGCAAAGAGACAGAATCACTAGATATGTGGCAACATATTTCCACTTGTGTGTCAACATATTTCTCTTGAAGTCTATTAAAATCCTTCTTGTCAAATGTTATGTGTCTCAAAGTTACATATATCATGTTGATGAATATATCGACGAGGTTCCGAAATGTAACTTATCAGCAACATCGGCAAAATATCAGAAAATGTCGTAAAACCTCAAAAAAAAATACAAAATAACCATTTTTCAATTTTTTTAACATCTAAAGCAACAACAACATCAAATAAACAAGTTACTACATAAGTATGAAAATACAACTAATATATAAGATGCATAAGATGTCAAATGAGGGATCATGATCACATATCGACAATAAATTGAAAATACTGAAATATGTTCTTGATAAAATGATACAAAATCACCTCAAATAATCAAAATAAATGTATCTCGTGAGATGAATCCTCATGACTCATGAGGGCATCTAGACACTACATAGTACAGTCATAAATAATATGAATCATCGATCCCCTCTACCCCTTTTACGAGTAAGGGGCACCAAATTCCTCTAGAAGCAATAGGTGGTCTTGTAGGTGCTCTAGATGAGCATGGGGCGGAAATGGAAGCTTGGGCTATGGTGGAATGTAATGGGATTGAGGTGGAAGTGAATGTGAGTGGTCCCCTCCCATAACTACATATCATCAAAATTATTGCCTATATCGGGATCCTATTCATCAATAGCACCATATGCCCCCCTCCTCTAGACTCTCACCCTTGCATCTAGCTCAAATCTCGAAGTTGATCCTCCAAAGACATCAGTCAACATACTCAACACCCTGCAATTTTGATGAAACTTCCTAAACCATTCTTTAAAATAAGGTAGAAAAGGCTTCCCAAGCTTAATAAGTGATTTTGTTTGAGAGAAGGGTAAATTTTTTTAAGGTCATGATAGAGGAGTTCAACAATCAACACCACCAACATCAAGGTACATAGAGGGGTTGATGTGCTTGATTAAATGCAACTCATATATCCACATACATGATAGAATCCATTAGAAACATTGCAATCTTGAAATCCTGAAAACTATTAAGTCTGTTGAATTTTGAATGGGATCTAAAATTCTACTTTTTGCATATAAAGTCCGATGAGGTTGGAACCACTCTCAAACATGTTGAAACAATTAATGGTAATGTTAAAAATTTAAGTAAAAGGATAGAAAATGAAAGACAAAGAGAATGTCACTTTTACTTTAAGAATTTAATATTACCGTTTATTACTTTAAGAATTTAATATCTTTGGTTTTAATAACACTACCAAAAACTTAACCCATGAATTTATTTCCCAAATTCCATGCAATTTTTGTAGCACGACGATATATTCAAAATGTCGTAAATGTTGCGATTTTTTAGTGTCGAAGGGAATGACCCACGATTTATCGCGATATGGGCAATATATCGCCGATATATGTAACTAATTATGTCTGGATGCTCCCTTATAACACCCTACACCAAAGATGGTGTTAGTGGAAAAACATGATACCATGGAAAACGCAATCTCAAGCAAGGATGCTAACTCATCCACTTCGGAAGCTTTTGCACTCTCTGCAAACTACTTTTGTTGCTTATTCTTTGCCTTCTTCGTCTCCGGGCACCAAGACACAAAGTGGCCCATCTTATGGCACCTGAAATATTTCACATGATTTAAGTCTTTCTTCCCATGCTCTGATAAACATTTATGTTCCTAGTGACCCTTCTCGAGTCCTCTGTTGTTTTCTCCTTTCCTAACCTTATTGATGAGAAATTGGTTTGGTATCTCATTACTTCTCAATTGGATTGTTTCTCTCCTTGTCTCTTCTTGGATGAAAGCATCCTAGAGCTTCTCAAAGGTACCCATGTGCTCCCAGCCATAGACATTACACAAAGGATTCTCACAACTTTGAGAATCCAAAAATTGCAATAAACACCAACTCCTTGATTTCGATCTTTATCTTGATGGTCGTGAGCTAATTGATGAGGAATTGGTTTGGGATCTCATTACTTCTCAATTGGATTGTTTCTCTCATTGTCTCTTCTTGGATGGAAGCATCCTGGAGCTTCTCAAAGGTACCCATGTGCTCCCAACCATAGACACTACACAAAGGATTCTCACGACTTTGAGAATCCAAAAATTGCAACAAACACCAACTCCTCAATTTCGATCTTTATCTTGATGGTCGTGAGCTAATCTTTGATCTAGGTAACCTTCAGCAGGTAACTAGTTGTTTTGCCAATGTCAATCATGTGTATATGAGCGAGTTGATTTGTCATAAGCAATTTCCAAGGCGTGTTCCCACTTACAAGAAAGTGATCAATAATGCATACATCTCATCAACAAACATCCCCACGATATGAGGGATCAAATGGTCTTTCACCAAATCCATAAGAATTGTCTTTCCTTTGGTAACACTCTTCTTCTATATAGCCAACAAAGCAACAGTATTCAGAGCAACAACAATGCCTCGTCTCTCAAAGATCCATATCCTCTAACAATACTTGCAATCGACATTTCCAATTTGCAATGACGAAAGCACCCTCTACACAATAACACTATTTAAAACCAAGAGTAGTGATCCTATAAACCTATAACGTACTTCCAAGAACAAATCAACAAATGATAACAAATCAATAACGCATCACAATTTATGAAACACCCTCCTCAAGCATGTCACACTCCAATCTCTAGCGGAGCAAAGGCATCACATCATCAACCCTTCAGAAACCTTGGTGCTAATCACTAACACGAATCACTCCAATATCTAGAGTCTTTTACGCATCACACCCACTAAGATAATTTGGCAACTCCTTCTTACAAGTAGCCATGCATTCCATACACAAATATGGAGAATTTCAAATGCACAACTCCAAATAATAATAATAATAATAACAACAATAATACATCAACATGATACATAGATTCACACTGAGGATTTGTTTTACAACTAAAACAAAACACTGAAACACCAATCAAAGCTTCAAAATTGCATAAAGAAAAAGTGTTCAATGGGAAACTCAGAAGTGAAAACACTGCATAAAAAGTGATGAAATCAACCTTGAAAAAGATAAAAACCGATCTACACAAACAAAGATTCAAATGATGTAACATAAGAAAAATTCAATATAGTCCTCAAGGGACTACAATGACTTCTCCCAAGCCTTCACACTCTCGCTTGGGAGATTCACTCTACTCAAGCTCACTATATATAAGCCTAACTAATGCACCATCCCTTACTAAGTCAAACTTGACAAGAGAGGGAAGAGCAATCACAAAAGTACAGGTTAATAATATCCTTCATGAAAGGAATCACCTGACATGTGTAACAAGGAACATCCCCTCGTGTGTAACTCCCATCATAAATGTGTCATAATGTGTATGAGGAATCTATCATAACTATCATAGAATCTACCATAACCTTACACTAACCAAAAATGGAAGATGCCAAGATGCCAAGCATCATAAGTGTAAGGAATCTTTCATAAGGGTGTAAGGGAATCTCTCCCACATGGCACAACAATGCATCCTCTTCATAGGAGAACAACTCAAATCAACCAAAAACTAACAATTGGTACCTTGTCAAGCAACCTTATGCATTGGCATCATCACAAGTGCCACAATAGAACAACATGAAGTGCCTTGGTGTTATGGGGCAACTCAACAAAAGATCATGATAAATTGCAACAATTGTGACAAAACATCTTCCATTGACAAATCTCCTCCTATTCAATTTTTGTAAAGTATTGAACCATATGTAATGTAAACAAGCAAGAAATTAAACATATTGTCTTCCCTAAACTAGGATATTCATCTTGATCGTAACATTGTATACGAGCTATTGTTCATATGACTTGTACATTTTCTTCGATAATGAAATTCTAAAATTTATTTTTAATACCCAAATAATTGTATAAATATCTATATGCGGATCTATTTGATTTTGTTGATTTTATGAGTTCCACCATAATAAAAACACTATGTAGTAAAATAATCTATTTATAATTTAGGGATGTGCATTTCGTAAGCATACTCCTATTGGATCAAATTGGTATCAAAGCATTGCCTTGGACATAATTACAAAGTTGTGCAAAACTTATAGTTAAATTCACTCTCGAAAAAAAGATATGGAAAATAAATTGTCGAGCAAAATAGAGATGATCGAGGAAGGATTTTCTCACTTCGGTGACAAAATGGTGAATCTCAACAAACAAATTACCCACATTCCCTAGATGTTGTAAACTTTATTAAATGTTGTTCTTGCACTATAACTAGTGCATTCCTTAGAGAAGACTTGTGAATTCCCTTATGAACTCTAAGAAGACTTCCAATAATCCACTAATGTCAACTTTGGGATCTTCTCTCAAAGTGGAGATCAAGGTGCAAATTCCACCCTATGAAAGTTAATGGATGCTTTGTGACTCAACCACTAGTTGGTGTAGCTCGTTTTCTAATATGAGGTGCACTAACATAGAATTGATGCTAAGTTTTTTTCACCAAAATGAGAACATAAGAAGAAGCTTTGATTTGGTGGAAAAAATTATGTGATCATAAACAAGCACTTAGTGCCATTCGGGCCATGACACAGGGTAAGTTTGAAATTGTTGTCAAAGACAAGGTTTTCTTACAACTATTGGAAAGCACAACATTGACAATGGAAATACTTACAAAAGGAATTGTGTCAAACAGTGAATGTCTATAATCAAGAATTCACCCATTACACCATTCAACTCAAAGTGATGGGCAAAGAAATAAATTTGATCACCAAGTTAAATGGCAAGATTAATCACACCGATTTAAGAAGAGATTGAAATGTCCAACATGTGTAGTTAAGATGACATTTGTCACAAACCAAAGTTATTGGAGGCAAAAGTAATTAGAGGAAGCCAAACAACATTGTTGGCACGAACTTTATTGAAGGAAAGAAGATTGTTGCTAAACACAGTGTGCAAAAGAAGCCATCTAGAACCGCACATCAAAAGACTAACTCCAAACCAACGAAGAAAGGGTAGTGCATCACCATCAAAGAACAAAGCACCTTTCTATAATTATGTAAGCATAGGGGACACTCAAAAGAGGGTTGTTGGAGGCTTTGTCTAGAGAAGTGCTAGAAATATACACAAACAAATTAGAGAGAACGAGTTATCAATACCTACGTATGTGACAAAGGTATTTCTCTAACATCAATTGTCCATCCCAATTGCATAGAGCACAAAAAGATATTCTCCATCAAGCTCTAGAATAAGGATCTCGTCAACAAAAAATTCAATATTAGCAACCAAAGAGACTCAATCTCAAAAGTCGTAGTCAAAAAGCATAATTTGCTCACAATCACATGTAATGAACCCTACTCCTTGGGTTGGGTCAACATAAGCAAGGGCTTGCACCTCTAGTGTAAGTGCAAGGTGAAGTTCGTCATCACAACAAATTATATTGAAGAAGTAGAGTTTGATGTAGTACCTTTGGATGTGTGGTGTGTTATTTTTGGTAATCCATATACTTGTGGGACTATGACACAAACTATTGACGACACAAGCACCAAAACAAACTTATAAAAGCAAGAGGAACTTACTAGGTGACAACACAAAAATATTCAACACACTTAGCATCAGTTTCATCTGCAAAAGCCAAAAGACTTATCAAGGCCTCGGGACAATTTGCATAGCCCATTCTCTAACCAAGAAAGGAACAATCTTTCCATAAAACTTGATCCACTTCGATACCTATTGATCTAAATTTTTCATTTTCTTATCTCTATCTTTTCGCTTGTTTACAATGTCACACGTGTTTCAAAACTTACTCTCTTTTTGCATAATAGTTTCCTTTTTCCTAGTCTATGGAGATCGAACTAAATATAGAAAAAGAAACTAAATGTGTATATTCAGAACTCAACATTAAGAATACTATTAAATCAAACTAAACTTGTATTACAAACTTTAATCAACCACAAAACACAACTTTCTAACTCGTATAATCTCCACCATTTCTATTACTTTTATATATATACATATATATTATATATTATATACAAACAAAAAAATCTCCTTTTAAATAAATGAATAAATAAATAATAGAAAATGAAGAAGAATATCCTTTAAATAATGAAAATAGAGAAAATGAAGAAGAATCCGCTCTAAATAGTGAAAAGAGAGCAAATAAAGAAGAATCTCCTTTAACTAATCATTGTAGCCACCACCATCATATTGAACCATTTTGAAAACAAATCTTCAGTAAATGCGATGTTATTCAGGTAAAGCGAATGAAGAAAAATGGACCTGCATGAATCAATATCCTTGCCAAGAAGGCCAGGTATACTACAGATAACTTAAGATGTATGAATCATTTCAAAATTTAAGAAATGTAAGCAGATTTATACAGGAGCATAAAGCAAAAGTATGCACTAAATAGGGTTCTCTATTGGCAGATGGAAAAATTGAATAAATGGGTTGCAAGTTGTATAGGCATCGATTTTTGGCCAGGCAAACAAAGGTTTGATCAAAGATGTAACATGCAAACAAACCTACCAGCGCTGCCACTACAAAGCATATGAAGTGGAGTAGAATTTAAATAAATTCTCACATATTGCGGATAGGTAAAACTTAAAAGTTAAAACATCAAGATTATTTGAGGATGGGAACTGGCAACCATGCAAATTGCTCATTGCGAAACCATTCCAAAGGGATATTAGACGAAGTAAGAAAATTGAGAAGCTCAAGACTTTAAAATGACCTCGAAGACTTTCAATTTCACATGAAACAATATTGAAATAAGCTGGTTCAAACTTTCAAGTAGAAGGAAGATAAAAGAAAATGTGAAACGAACCTACCGACATTGCCATTACAAAGTATATGAAGTAGGTGACAATGTCGATACTCTTACAACATACAGATAGGTAAAACATCACTATAGCCTGCCTTCCCCTTCCCTCTGTGATGAGATAGACAGCATTCTACACACCAACCAACAAACAACCCATAGAATAGAAGTTCCCTTGACATCCAAGCATGATGGGCCTTAATAATATAATGGGTATGTCTCAGAGGGCTTCCCTCAACTTTGTTCAGACCAGAAAGATCAAGCCTTGCCGAACCTGCCCCCGTAAACAGACAGCCCTACCTACTTTGTTTGCTTGAATGACAGTCGCCTTCCAAGGCCAACTCCTTTATATAAGGGAGGTTAATCAAGCAGGATCATATCTGTTAAAAAAGGGATTGATCGGAACTTGACAGGGTTGAAACTCCTTAGTCCTTATCACTAGATCAGGTGCCAGTAGGTCCCCCTTCAGTCCAAAGGTGTCACAGTTGGCTTGAAAATATATGCAACTCACAAATTTGGTACAGTCAGATGCATATGTTAATGGAGAAAAAAATCCTAGTTGCATTAGATCCTATAATTTGAGGATGGGAACTGACAATCGTGCAAATTACTAGTTGTGAAACCGTTCCAAGGGGACATGAGACAAAATCTACAAACATTGAAAAGTTCGAGACTGGAAAATGTCCTCAAAGACTTCCAATTTCACTTGAAACAATATTTAAGCAAATCAGTTTCAAGTAAAAGGAAGAAAACAAAGACTGTAAGATTGATGAAATAATATTTCTTGATCAAAAAACAATGAAGAATTGTAAGAATGACTACGGCTAAATTTGCCTTGTGGGCATATCTGGGGTAGTGTGGGTTTATTTGTAGAATTAATCAAATTGGCACCGACTGGCAGAGAATGGGATTGGGATAACATACCTTGTACACTGTATACACCTTGTCATGACAGTCTTGACGAGAGGGCCGAGGTTCTTATCCACCACAGACCTCTTCGTTTCGACGAAACGCCCGCGATCTGATCCGAAAGCCATAGACTGATCCTGCAAATCGCACTCCCCTCCTTGGTCACAGATTGGACAATCCAGCGGATGATTCATCAAAAGAAACTCCATCACCCCTTCCCTTGCCTTCTTCGCCATTGGGGTATCAGTCTTTATCTTCATGCCTGACAATTAAACCCTAAAATCAGCATCCTTCCGATTCAAACCCTCAAGAAGCAGTTAACAGCTTGGGGATTGGTGGAAACCATAGTGAAAAGAGCGAAAGCGTTTAATTACCAGGAAGCGCAGGCATAGCGCAAGATGCCACGGGCTTGGGACTTTTCTCGACCTCAACGAGACACATGCGGCAATTTCCGGCGATAGAGAGGCGGGAATGATAGCAGAATCGAGGGATATCGACCCCCGCTAACTCGCAGGCCTGGAGCACGGTCATGCCCTTAAGAATCTTGACCGGGTGGCCATCCACCGTCACTTCCAGAGCTTCCTCCGGCTTGGGGATCTCCACCCGCGCTCCTCCCACCGGAGTTCTCTTCTCCGCGCTCGCTTCTGTTTCCCTCGCTGGAGACGAGGATACTGCCCGCCTCCATCCCCCGCCATTGAATCCCAAGGCCTCTTGCTGCTGCTGCACGGCCCATAGGCGCCCCGCGAGCGATTTTGATCTCCTCGCTGTCTGCAAAGCGAGCATTCCAATCCCCATTTCGACCCTGTCTTCCCCTTCGCTTCCTGCCCTCTAGGATCCACAGCAAAACAAATGCAGTTCGCAATCACGTGCAGTATAAAAGCCTATTTTCCAAGGATTTACGATACACAGTGAAAACTCGCGACTTGATTTTCCTAGTGAACACCCCTAATAACCAATGGAGATTACAAAAGGCCAGGAATACCCCTCGACCATTCCAAAATTTAGGTGGGGTTTTGTGGCTCAATGTAAAGGGTCGCTAATCTTTCTCCCACATCCAAACTTCCTCAAATTTACTTTCTCGCTCACAATGTTGCTCTTTTCTTTCACCAATGCATGCTTGGTTTATCTTTAAAGGTATGTATGTTTGTTTTTAAATGTATGTATGTTTGTTTGTGGTCTTATTTCATTTCAATCCTATTTTGCTTTCGTAGAATTAAAAATGGCTTTGAGTATGTATACAAGGTTCAAATTTTATGTTAGATTTACACTTTAATGGAGTGTTTTTATCTATTTTGGAAAGTGAATTGCTTTATTATCAAAATATTTAGAAAATGACAATAATATTTTTTGGTAAATGGACACTTATTTTTTTTTATGGATGGTGAGCTTAAAAATAACTAGTCTCACTTTCTCGAACTTGAACGAAGCATGATGCATTTTGTAATCTCAATAACTACTCAAAGGATACATCAATAGTAATAGCCACGTCGTACGAACCCCACACAAGGAAGTAGCATGCTCGCTCAAGTTTAAAATTAGACCATTGTCACAATAGTCGCTCAAAGTTGTATCTAGAGCACAACGCATCAAAATTCTAATGCTTATTGTGTGAAGCCCTTCGATGGGTTCAAAATAGGGTTACCTAGGTCACTCAAAGTTGTAGCTAGAGCACAACGCATCAAAATTCTAATGCTTATTGTGTGAAGGCCTTCGATGGGTTCAAAATAGGGTTACCTAGGTCGCTCAAAGTTGTAGCTAGATCACAAAGCATCAAAATTATAATGCTTATTGTGTGAAGGCCTTCGATGGGTTCAAAATAGGGTTACCTAGGTCACTCAAAGTTGTAGCTAGAGCACAACACATCAAAATTATAATGCTTATTGTGTGAAGGCCTTCGATGGGTTCAAAATAGGGTTACCTAGGTTGTACAGTTTCATTTTTAACTTTTATTTTTAGGCAAGTAATCAAATTATAACGCCACATGAAAGAGGTCATGTACATTGCATTGTTCCCTTTAATTTATTAATCTCTAAATATTTTACTTGTTATTGTAACAAACCTAATCGACTCCCACACTAACCATAGTGAAAATAAGCCTAAGGGTTTAGCTCAACCAGTTGTCGACAATGTCGTTGGGCATTTGTCTAGTTCCATGCCAACAAGTGCCTGGTTAAAATCCCCTAGGTTAGGCACACTAGTCTACACTTACAGGTTTACTAGGGATGCCATCTACAAATATGAGGAAGCATCTCTTCGGTTTGTCACAAGTTTTCCTCGTTAAAAAAATAATAACAATTACAAGACATTAAGCACAACAATAATTTATTATGTAACTTAGTTGTGTACCTCTTACTTACCTTCTCTCCTCGTTCCAATTTTCCCAATGTCTCTCAAAGACTGGGTGATGACTACAACTCTCCTATGTGTACTCAAGCTTGGGCCATTCCTTTTTATGGTATTGTGGTACCTCGCTCTAACTACCACACTACATTTTGGTGACTACAACAAGGATTTCTCATCTACTCTTCCTTTCTCTCCTCCTCGTGTTGTTTGACCCTTTTTTTCCTTATTTGTGGAAGCTCCTCGCACTAGTTACCCCGGCCCTATCTCCCTCTAACTTAATGTTAACCAATTCTACCCTCAAAACATGCCAAACCTAAGACAAGGTAATGGCATGTGCAATCAACCCCTTCAAGTAAACATAATAATCGTTTCACAAACCATGTAAGTGGTTTAACTGTCATGTAATCTGATGACCTCACGGTGCCATTGGGGCCATGGGATACTCAAACTACTAAAACTTGATTCACCCAATGCCATTAATTCTATGCATTTATGTCCATCCACCAGGCAACTGAAAGGAAACAATAATTCGCTCTGAGGTCTGGATAAAAAAGAAAGGTATGTACACAGGTCCTAACTCAAAGTTTGTCTATAAAAAAAGAACCCACCCCTTTCCCAACCACATTTAGCAAACAGTTCTTGTTCTAAAAAATATTCCTCCTTTGTATAAGAAGATCCATCAAGTCAATGATAACTCAATTTATATGTGAACTTGATCCATCAAGTCTAAGTCTTTCTCTGTGTAATTATGTGTTATCTTCCTTACTGTTACGAGAGGGCTGAAGTAGAAAACAAACTCACCCTTAACATGGAAGGAAGGAGACACAATCATACAACAACAGTAATTAAATAAAATACATAACATAAATAAATACCAACCATTCATACATAGAAGGAGACTTATCTAAAAATATAACCAATTGACTACATACCAAGGACATTCCTCCCAGCCATAGGCTCTGTCAAGCCCTATCTTTCTTTAACAAGCCACCCCCGAGTTGGGGTTGTTAAACCGCGAGAAGGTACCAAGTTTTCTAACTACAACTATCGCAATCCATTAGTTGTAGCTAGATATTATGTTTTTGGTTAAATTACTTTTGAAGAGAAATATATATATTGCTTGTGTGTTGTGTAATGACCTAGATAAAGAAGAAATGCAAGTATAGAAATAAATAGAAGGTTAAGTATGGTGTTATGTATTACTCTATATCTCTAAGTAACGAACGCTTCAATTTGTGGGTCAATGTTGATATCTAAACTAACCTGTGTTTCAATTTGTGGGTCAAGGTCTATATATAAACTAGCCCATTAAGAATATATATATGTGAACTATATTTGTAGTTGTTAATTCCATAACGCATTCTTATTCTCATGTTTGCCCTTTGCATTGGAATGGTTACAAAATATGTGAACTCTACCTAAAGATCGTGCTCTAGAAAACATTTGGGAATTGAAATTGATTCTTTGCCAGAGTGAATTATATGTTGAGGCATTTCCTTTCTATGTCATGACTTTTTAGATTAATAGAACATCTTCACCAAGCTAGATTTAACTGCCAAAAACTTCACTAAGGTGGATTTAACTATAGGTTATCACCAGATCCACATGACTTCATTATCTATGTCAAATTTGTCATCGTCCTGGTCAACAAAACCTTTTCTCCTTTTTCTCTCCCTCTCATTCTTATTTGCTTTCAATTGCCCTGAACCTCTCAAGCAAAAGGTTGGCAATAAACCTTTATAGGCATGTATTCCTTCAAGACTTATAATCCTAAACATTTGAGGTTGCACACGGTGAAAAGGAAAACGTGGCAACTAATCTTTCAAGATGCCATCCATTATGGAAAATGTCAACTACTACTTCGGAATTTGTATTATTATGATTATGTTCGTTGTGTTAGGTTTCATTAACACCTTTATAGTATCTTCTAGGCAACAAGTGTCATGCACGCCAGTATGAAATGGTCACACCAAGCGTTTGGGTAATAGGTATTCAGGCAGGTAAGGATCTCAATACCATCATCTAGAATGATCGATGTTTCATGCCAAGGTCGTCGAGATTTGTCAATTTTGTCATGCATGGGTAATTGAAATTTGAAAGTTGTAATTTGTTGGAAAGGGCCACCATTTTAATTTAATAGTTGTTAAATTTGTCATGGCACCTGGAAATTACACCAAAGCTCGTGACCATGATTGCACCTAGGAGGACATTGTAAGCAATCAACATTTTGGTCTTAACACAATGGAGACTTCATTCATTAGTGTTGCATTTAAAGAGCAAGTGAGCAGGTAGAGGACCTTGAGAAACCTAGAGATTAGGTAGAATGTTGAGCTTTAAATCGGGGACATAGTGTTGTCTGCAATAATCCTTTATTTATTTATTTTGGATGATTGATTCTTAACATTTATTGAGTCTAATTTATTGTCAATGGTTGTGTATGCTTCCTTAGTATCTTCATGCGAGCTATTAGAACTTAGTTATGAAAATTGCCATAGTACATACAAGGTGATTTATTAGCGACATCATTTTATATGGCATACAATGTTGTAGGAGATTTTGTTGACTAGTGTATGTGATGTGCAATTCAACAATGTGCTAGATGATAATATGACTTTTCCAGGTTGAAAGTATTAGAGGATCTGCTTGCGAACCATGTCTACATTTTATGAAAATGTTTATCAACATAATCTTAAAAAAACCATGAAAAAATACAAAATAACATAAAATAAAAGACAAAAAAAGGTAAAGTGTGGCACCCTAGCTAACTTCTGCAAATAATGTAGCCCCGCCCCAATCCTAAAATGCCTAAGATCCATGTTTGGGAATTTGGAAGTGTTTAAATGGAAAATTGTTCAAAATCAATTAAAAAAATACAAAATAGCATAAAATAAAGCATAAAAAAGGTAAAGTGTGGCACTCTAAAACCCTGGATTCTGCAAATAATGTAGCCCCACCCCATCCTAAAGCATGCATTTTGTGAGTGGTATGCATTTATGAGTTTGTGACAAGTATAACGTTTTTCATTTTATTTAGACTGAATATGTATAGCCATTTCCCATATATTGGCCTTGGACTTTTTAAGATAATCAATGGATTTCCTCCTCTGCAACATAGCTTTGTAGAACTGCATACAAGTTTATTTTGTTTCTCTTAGACCTCTCTATAGGTTCTTTTTAAAGCATTGGTGCATCTCTTAGTAGACATTGAGCATCCATGTATTTATTCTTTATTTAGCATTGTTATCACAGTCGATTATAATAACAAATGTTTGGGATTATGTCTTTATTGATTTAAAGATTTTGTAATTGTTGTAGGTTCGATAAGTTTGTTCTTGTTGTTGGTGGCTACACCATTTCATCGAAGGAATTGTAAGGTTTGGGATTCAATTATAAGTAAATTATGGAAGAGGTTATTGACAACATCTTCCAATATTTTAAAATTTTGGACATACTAGAAGTGCAAAAGCTTAGGGCTGGTACCAAAGGAAAAGTAACAAAATAAAAGACATGGACAATGGCATAGGTGTATCATCATTATCAAGCCCATCAAGTTGTTTCGTTCTTGACAAGTGTAAGTATATGATAGATATTTAGATTTTTTCATGGGCTATTTTCCATATAACTGGAATCTTCCTTTTATCTGGAATAGGAAAAACTAAATCATGGAGTCTTCTAGATTAGTGATCATCAATGGAGTGCAAGGGAATAAATGTTAGTAATATTTTAAGCATGTCTATGTCTGTCGAAGAACAAGGTATCAAAGTGCATAGGTAGCTCAAGATCCTTTGCTTGTGTAAATTATGGTTTTTTAGTGTGAAAGAAGCAGTCATTTTCATGGGACTATCAAATAGATATTGTCATGTATTTGATAAAATAGGAGAGAAATTATCCAAGCTCAATGCTCTTATAGAACAAGCATTTATTTAGTCTCACATAAGTAAGACTGCTTCTAACTCTATATCTCTTGATACTTTTGATATCATTTTTTACCTTCGCTTTATGTTTAGTATTACCTCTGTTTTGGTATAATTTGTATAATGGGCACACATAGTAGGAATTGTTTATGACTAGATCTTGTATCTGGTACAAGCAAATGGAAACGCAATAAGTACGTGATTGTGTCATAGGTGGAAAAACATTTGCAGTGATGGGTTTTAGAAAGGTTGTATTATAATTTTATTGGTGTGCATACCTTATCTAAGGAGAAAATATAAGGATAAATTTTCATTCATTTCATCTATCTAAAATTGTTCAAAGAAATCATGACTTAATTTTCCATTTCCTTATTAACACTGAATTATGAGTTTGTAATGTAGAAATGTGTTCTTATTAATCTAAAGTCTATGCTTGCATGCTAGTTGATCTTTACGAGAATTGTACGTACATGTTTGTATGCAACAACAAAATGAGATTAATTGTCTATGAATTTATTGATTCACCATCATAAGTAGTTGAAATTGGCCAAACACTAACAACAACACTACTTATTGAATCAACAACATCCTACCCAACTTCTGTTGATTCAACAAGTTGCTTCAGCATCAATACCAACAACAATAATTTAAGCAATAGTTTAAGT
>LPNX010749263.1:8547-56022 GCA_001517045.1 Pseudotsuga menziesii | reverse complement strand
CCCTCTCCCTCCCCCTCTCTCCCTCTCTCCCTCCCTCCCTCCCTCCCTCTCTCTCTCTCTCTCTCTCTCTCTCTCTCTCTCTCTCTCTCTCAATATAAGGGAGCTCGAGAATAAAAATGGAGTGTCCAAGGAAATAGAGGATGTTATAGAGGAATCAAAGTATGAGGGAAAACATATTTAGATCAATGGATTGGAGAAATTGCAATAGGGGGATGCATACAAAATTTTTTTTACTAGTGGATGCAATAGGGCATGATCATCAAACCAAAAGATGATGGCATGGTCTAATTGTTTGGAGACGGAGATATGCAAGCAACATAAATGGTACAACCTTAAGGTAGTGGACTCAATCTATAATAGTCACCACCCATTGCGCATCTTGATAAAACTAAAGTAATTAATATTTTTTCTTCTAGATATGATTTAAAATCACTTCTTAACAATAGTTTGAGGAATGCAAATGGTGGACATTCAAGTGAGGTGTGAATATAGGTAGCGATAAAGGTGTGGTACCGATATTTGTTTTGAGTTCAAAGTGGAGGGATTGGTCTAGTTAGTCAACTAGGTCCATAAGGATTCATTTTAGTGAATGGTTAGACAAGTAGTATGGTTGGAGCAATAGATAGTACAATGATGCACCTTCCTCATGGAAGGGTGATAATGATGTAGAGCAACATTGGTTCTTATGTGAAATAACAGGGAAAGAAAATAAGATCATGGATCCATACATTAAACTAGTAGATATTCAAACCATCTTAAGGGGGAGGGCTTTACAATGGCATATGAAGTTTATGTAGATTGACACCCATGGTGAAACTAAGACCACAAGTAAGGTTATAGAGAAGTTTTAGATGTTGAACTTAGAGCAACAAAGTTATGTCGAGTTGAAATATATTAAGAAAAGCATTGGAGAAAGTGGTTGGGAGTGCGATCAATGCTTTTGTGACTCAATCAACGCGATTCTTACCCTATCCATGAGACCCAAAACAAAGTGCTTATTTAGGGTCTTTTGCGTCTAATTCAAGTACTATTGATGTAGTAGAAGTGGACCACATAATGAGAGGCCTTACCCAAGCCATGAAGATGGAGTCAATGAATGGATATATGGGAACAATCAAAATGAGTGTTGAGACTATGCCTTTAATTAGTGCAACACTTGAGCTTGCAATGTTCCAGTCATAACGGCAAGCCTTGATAGAGTGAATATAGGAGATGAATCAATCTAAAGTAGGGAGTGAACAAATTTGGTGTGTTATATATGAGATAGAGGACTGCATGACAAACAATTCCCTTAGTTAAAAGTCAAGTTTGTAGCTCCTAACTTGACCATGCCACTGTCTACATTCCTAGGTAATTTGGCAAATGAATATTGTGAAAATTGTGGAACCTATGACCACCCCCCCCACCACCACCATATCTTTGTCCCATGCCACAAAAATATACCTATGCATCGACTACCATTTTTAACAACTTTTGTAAAGAAAATTCTCACTCTATAAAGAACATTCATACATTGTAGGCCATTGAGGAGTGATTCAAGATGATTTAATTTTGGGTGGAGGAGACATTTTTGGACCCATTAAAGATGGGGGCTGAGGGGGATATGGTGGAGGATACATAGGAAGATATAAGGGAGGATATTGAGGAAAAAGGAGTGTGGATGAACATGCCCAATGATATGTTACAATTGTGGTGAGATGGAACATATCTTAGGGGATTCTCGATAGCGAAGGAGAGTGTGATGTAGCCAGTTAAGACCATGGGTCATGTGATGGAGGTTTGTTTGGATCTAATAGCTAAATTGGAGACAAGGGTGAACCGACATAATGTAGACTTGGTGAAATCTAACCTTAGAACCTCATTGGGGTAGAGGACCCCAAGATTAAAGTGGTAATCAGGGGAGGATCTTGTGTGGGAATTTTTGGCAATAATTGATAGACTCCCAACATAAAAAAAAGTTGTTCCTACAAACCCAAGTTTTGATTTGATGAAGTAGAAGCCTTGTTATAAAGAATCAACAAAAGCACTACAAGAGAAATCATTGTAATAGGGAATGACATAAGTAATAACTCAATTCCCTATAATATTCCTAACTACATGTGGCAAGGGATAATAATGCAAGGACCACAATGAGGAGTCATAGGAGAAGTTGACCCAATAGTGGTAATTTGTGACTTCTTTTGTTGTTTAATTAAAAAATTTGAGTGATGAAAGTTTGATAAGAAGGTTGTGGTCCATCTTTGGATAGCTTATCGAGGGAGGGAATGGAGAACCCATCTATGCTCCCCTACTCAAGTGACAAGTTTTATGTGTTTGTCAAAATAAGAACCCTAGGATTAATTGAGAATTGAATATGGACACCTGAATCCAAGGGTATGAGATTTGGGATGTCATGTGTTAGAAAACAAGATCGCGTAGAAACGACAATAAACAATACACAAATATTAAACACATAAACACATTACAAGAGAGACACCAATATAACGTGGTTCACCCAAGATGGGATATGTCCACACAGAAATTGTCAGTCCTTTATTATTATACCGTCCAACAAAATGAAGGGATACAACCTGCAGCACACCTTATGCACTTCCACTTCACTCTCTCACAATATCTCTCACACAATCACAAATATCTTTTACAATGCTACAATAAAATACAAAACCATATTACAATGCCTTCCTTTCATACAGGGAATACCATGGGAAAAATACCACGAGTTGCCCAAAACCATGGGCCCATAAATCATGCATTATTGACCAAGTCATGACAATGGAATTACAACATTTTACAAGGCATTTTTTCCTAAATTTTCACTTCGAGGAATACCCCTGAACCCCCCATGGTGACATTAGTGGGGGAAAGCTCCTCACACCCCCTGCTATGGTACTAAGCTCCAAACATGGCTGAAACACGAACTCTTGAATCATGAAGACCAGGTTCCACAACCAACACTCATGTTGAACTTGGGACTTTGCATGAACATCCTTCCAAAGAAACCATACAAAATGATGGGGATCCCTTGTCTAGTATATTCACCCATTTAATTACAACTACCAAACCAATAAAATATATACCCCATTGGTTACTTGTAAAATATTAAGGTCAATCTCATAATTGCAAACATAATGGTGGATTTTAAGGTCATCAAGAATGTCAATGAAAATGATACTTACCTTACCCTCTTGGGATTTGAATTGATAAATGACAAAATAAGACACCATTAACTTTAAGAAGGGGGAGATGTCTTTCGAAGCTAGTGGAACAAGAGTGATACAACCCACAAATCCAATCAAAGAATAATGATACACAATGTTGATAGATGACATCTTGGATGGCGCAACAAATAGACCAATTGTACAACTTAATGACAGGGGTGTGGGATGACTTTATCAACTCTAGAGTTGACGAAATAGTAAAGTGTTGAAACATATGCTCCCATGATTTGGACATCCAGAAAGTAGGTTAAGGGTCTATGGAATACATAAATTCAATGATCCTATAAGAGTAGTTGGAACCATCTTTGGATGTCATGTTACAATCGAAATTGTCTAGATGATGGGATACTTGTGAAGATAGCCTTTAAAGTTGGTAAAATATCTAACCACCTTTACAACATCATTTTATCCCACCACCAAAGTATCAAGCTATTAACATTCCAAGGTTAACATAGGATTATATCACCTTTTATGAAGTAGTTGAGGGGAGGACAGATTTGGTCTTGCATGTAGATAGGTGCATTAAAAAATGGACCACATAAGGTTTTACAAAATTAGATAGGGTACATAAGTTTATTTACAACTTGGGGCTCATCCTTAAGGTTCAGTACCTACACAAGGATATCCATTGTCATACCTGAAAATCAAAGACACTGAAAAAAAAGTGTTTTCTCAATATTATTGTATCTAAGTAATACACTTAGTATCACTTAAGCTACAATGTTTGATACTATGTTAGATATACCACTAAGACATGTATGCAAATAACATGAACACAAACAATAATAACAATAAGTAGTTCACAATTAGGTAGGAGGTCATTGGGATTTTAGGTATTGTACTAACATAATTAAAGAGTCGAAAGAGGAGGATACCCTAGAGAAGTTGTGTCACATGTCATTCCAATAATTATGAGGAGAAACATTCGTGAAGGAGACAAGAAAATACCCTAAAGGGAAGACATACATGAAGGCCTGAAACATTAAACAAGTAAGCATTGGTATATAAGATCAATCTATGTTTCCATTTGTTGAATATTATTGGGGCGAAGAGATGGTATCGAAGGTTCTGACATTGCTCAAGAAGTATGTCTATTTGTTCTCACATAACTTCACTGAAACAAAAGGGACCAAAGGATATATCAGAGATATGTGAATATAATTGAAGTTGGATTCCAAATCCATCAAGAAAATTCCCTATAGATTGAATTTCGGGATCAAAGAAAGGGTAAAAGAAAAAAATTAACTACAACTAGATTGATATTCTCGACAGAGGAGTGAGATTAGATCAATTATATAGTAATTAAAGACAAGAGGGTGGAAAGAGGCATTAGAGTATGTGTGGATTTTTGGGGCATGAATGCATTCTATGGTCATGATCTTTTCCCTTTCCCTTTCATTGATGAGGTTCTAGATCAAGTAATAGGGAATGGAACCTAAACATTTACTAATGGCTTCTCAAGATACCATGAAGTGCAAATAATTGAAGAATAAAATAAGAGGATAACTTTTACCATAGAGTGGGCTTCATATGCTTACATTGTCATGTTGTTAGGCTAAAAGAGTATCCTAACAGTGTTCTCTAGAATAATCATAGTATCCTTTAGGGAGTAAATCTAAAAGTCCCTAGAAATTTAGTTGAACGACTAGACTATCTGTAGTCTATTGAAGGATCATGTTGTAGTGTTGTGACTAATGTTTGAGAGATGTTGGTAATTGAAAATATCCTTGGACCAAAATAAATAAATAGTATGCACATCATTCGACATGCTATTGGGCCACATCATCTAAAAATATGGGGTGCTGGTAGCTATGGCTAAAAGAGTGACCATTATTGAATTGGAGGCTCCAGCCAATGTTCACACGTTGCAATCAACCATAAGCCATAATGGGTACGATCAGAGACTTATAAATGGTGCACCACTATCACAAATCATATGGATCTCCTATTGAAGAAGACAAAAGACTTTGTTTAGACTCTATAATGCCAAGCCTCCTTGAACATTCTAAAACAAAAGTTGGCAAGCACACCAATCCTAGTATTTCCAAACTGGACTATCGAATTTCATGTGCATGTTGACACCTTAGGTATTGTAGTGGGAGTAATACTGACACAACTCGAAGAAGGAAAACATATCATCCAATCTAATTTTCAATTTGAAGTTGTCCAAGGCCAAATGCAACTACATCACCACAGAGTGAAAGGGTGAAAATTATTTACTATCTATATAAATTCAAGCACTACCTGCTCAAAGGGAACTTTCTATTACGAGGGCACTTTAAGTTCTTCATAGATCATTTTGCACTTAAGTAATTGGTGAACAGGTAGGTTCTAAAATCATACATATGCATATGGATACTTCTATTATAGGAGTTAAACTTTGGGGTTGTGGTGAAGTTCTGAAGGATCGATGTTGGGTTGGAACACTTATTTAGGGTTTAAATTAGAGAGTTTAGAGAGTTTCTTAATGAATAGTTATTGGAATTTAAATTGTTTGGTATGTAAGTGGTACTAGTATACTTCAAAGACATCACCACATAACATAAATCATGGAGTTTGAAGAGCGATACTTCCTATCACACTACCACCGTATGGTTGCGAAGTCATGGCATAATCATTGTATAAAAAATAATAAAAAAATTGGCATTGCTCCACAACAATAGATACCTCAAACATCCCGACAATTTGTATATGCATTGGCTAGGACCTTTTCGAGTCATAGATATCTAGGAGTTAGGAGAATTTTATTGGCTTACCTCGACGGAACTCTTTGGGGGGGGATGGGTGAATGGAGCTCTCTTGAAACCTTTTAGCCCTACATTAGCTTAAGATGTGCCAATTTTTCTAAAGGATAAGTATATACTATTGTTACTTACATGGTTTATTGTTGAGTCACGTAAATAAGGCTTAGCCCTATGAATGAACCAATAAATCTAGTTGTATTAGGTAAATAAATCATAACCATGTGGTTATGAAAGTCTTTAGTTAGTCCTTTTGGTAGTCAATCTTTGGAAATTAAATATTTTATAGTTTTTTTTGTAGGGAACCACCTTTGTGGTGGTTAGGGGGGATTCTCTTTCTAAACTATGAAGTCAATAAAAGATCACTATAGTACAATATTTGAGTTGTGTCATTGTGTTGTACAATTGTTGTGTTAGAGGAAAAATGAAACCTTGCCAAGTCAGTTAGTATGGTTAGGTTAGTATCAATCAAGTATAATGATACATAAACCAAGGACTTATAGCCCATTCACTTCATCAACATTGATACTGTGTGGAATTTACTTTTAGTATTTGTTATCATTCTTGCATAAACATATTTGTTTCTTTGTCTCTTGCAATTATGGGAGTGAAATACCCAATACAACTATTCAGGATTATAGGTATGGCCTAGACTCTAGTGTAACCTACACACAAAAATCAACTAACAATTAATAGTAACCAATCCAATATAAACCAAGACTCTACATATTCTATATTGGTATGGATACAAAGCCCCCACTCTTGTGGTAGTTTTGAGATATCATGCTTAGTTAATCTCTATTCAATGGTTTGGTGCTTGAACCAATTCATCATGATCACATGTAGCTCAGCAAAACCAATCCCATCTATGCATGGACTTTTACATAAGCATAGTGAAAACTTTTGGGAGCTGCATTCAGTGTCTCCACATGGGTGTTTTTTACATCATTGTTAAACTAAACCAAGAACATTGTGTACATTGATATAAAATATGGTTTCATCAATATAAAAGATGATCCGACATTAATATATAATTTATCTAATAAAATGTTACTAAATATGTGTTTCTTTTGCAACATAAAGACCATATTGAGCTTTGATTGTGAACTACATGCTGCGATTTCCATTATGTAGTATTAGATTTCGATCAATACAATTCAACAATAGTGAAAGTGTCCTTGTTCGTAAAGCAATAGTGGTTATATTTGTTATTTGCACTTAACATATGATAGAGATAAGTTAACAAGTATATCCACGAAGGAATGCATGTCCCGAAACAAGAACGAACAAGAGGAATTGCATGGCAACAAGTCCCTGCCTTTAGTGTTTGTTTTATATTGGTTAAAAAAACACGTCTTTAGGGAGGAAAAAGCACAAAGGCAAAGTCATTGTTCAAGAATAACATTGACTTGTTTCAACAACGATTGTGTTGTTTCAGGCAATAGAATCATACCAAAACATTGTGAATCAATAATGTTATGCATGTGTTCATGAGTGAAAGGTTAGTTATGCATGCACCCCATATCAAAGAAGGTCAAGTCAATTTTTTCTTGGTTGGCTGAGGTAATGTACATTAGGCGAAGGAGTAACTAAGGACCAGAGTGGCATAATGAAATCAATGTCACTGAAAAACAACAACCAATGACATGAAAAAAAACAATCAAATTGAACTAATTGTTGTTACAAAAGTATCAAATTGCTTAGCTCTATTTATCTCTTCAGCAATGCGACTCTCTATTTTTGCCAGTTTTATGAATCCCATAAATAGGGGGTGGGTTGAGTGGTTCATAATTTATTTATATGGGCTTCAAGAAGCATTGGCATAGGCACCCTTCAACCAAATTATTTCTTTAATGCACGAATTATTGTTTGCTTACTAAATGAGCTTTCTGTCGTATTACATAAATTTGTAGGGGGTTCGGTTGAGTCTTATATGCATTAACAACTTCGTGTTAATAAGTTTGAGGGTTGAAGCTCATTTATTTGAGAGCACGTAAATGATAGTTCTTAAAGTGAGCATGAAATTGATTAAGCAAGTGATTAAATCGGTTGGGCCCCATGCAAGAGTGTCATTCTTATGAATATAAAACAAATTGAATCTTTCATGACTTCAATGATCATTGAAAGTTATTACAAATTCAAAATAGAAAGGTACAATACATGCCATCATATTATTTACAAACCATATGCTCTAGTTTGTTCATGTGTAAAATCTTCTTGTTGTTGGTTAAATTACTCTTGAAGAGAAAGATAGACATATATTCTCTCTATTGCTTGCATGTTGCGTAATGACCAAGATAGAGAATAATTGCAAGTATAGAAATAGATAGAAGGTTAAGTATGGTGTTAAGTATTACTCCATCTCTCTAAGTAATAGACGCTTCAATTTGTGGGTCAATGTTTATATCTAAACTAACCCACATTTCAATTTGTGGATCAAGGTATATATATAAGATAGCCCATTAATAATCTATATATGTGAACTATATATGTAGTTGTTAAATACATAAAGCACTATTAATCTCATGTCCGCCCTTTGCATTGGAGTGATAACCAAAATATGCGAAGTCTACCAAAAGTTCCAGCTCTAGAAAACATTTGGGAATTGAAATTGATTATTTGTCATAGTGAATTATATATTGAGGCATTTCTTTTCTATGTCACGACTTTTCAGATTAATAGAACACCTTCACCAAGTTGGATTTAACTACCAAAAACTTCACCAAGATGGATTTCACTATAGGATATCACCAGATCCACATGAGTCCATTATCTATGTCAAATTTGCCATCGACGTGGTCAACAGAACCTTTGTTTCTTTTCTCTCCCTCTCGTTCCTGCTCACTTTCAATTTCTCTAAACCTCTCAAGCAAAAGGCTAACAATAAACCTTTATAGACATGTATTCCTCGAAGACTTCTAATCCTAAACATTTGAGGTTGCACACGATGAAAAGGAAAATGTGACAACTAATCCTTCAAGATGCCATCCATTATGGCAAATGTCAAATACTACCTCGACATTTGTATTATTATGATTTTGTTCATTGTGTTAGGTTTCATTAACACCTTTACAATAGCTTATAGGAAACAAGTGTCATGCACATCAGTATAAAATGGTCACACCAAGTGTTTGGGTATTCGGGAAGGTAAGGATCTCAACACTATTGTCTAGAATGATCGACGTTTTAGGCCAATTTCTTTGGCATTTGTCATTTTTTTCTTGCATGGGTAGTTGAAATTTGAAAGTAGTAATTTGTTGGAAAGGGCCACCGTTTTAATTTAACATTTGTTAAATTTTTCATGCATGGGTAGCACCTGGAAATTGTACTAAAAATCATGACCATGATTGCATCTAGGAGGACAATGTAAGCAATCAACATTTTGGTCTTGACACAATGGAGACTTCATTCATTAGTTTTGTGTTTCTAGAGCAAGTGAGCAGGTAGAGGACCTTGAGAAACCTAGAGACTAGGTAGAATATTGAGCTTTAAATTGGGGACATAGTGTTGTCTGCAGGTATCCTTTATTTATTTATTTTGGTTGATTGATTCTTAACATTTGTTGAGTCTAATTTATTGTCAATGGTTGTGGGCATTTATTTATTATCTTTGTGCGAGCTCTTAGAACTTAGTTATGAAAATTGCCCTAGTACATACAAGGTGATTTCTTAGGGACATAATTTTATATGGCATACAATGTTGTAGGAGCTTTTGTTGACTAGTGTATGTGATGTGCAATTCAACAATGTTCTAGATGATAATATGTATTTTCCATTTTGAAAGTATTAGAGGATCTACTTGAGAACCATGTATGGGTTTTATATAAGTGTTTAGTCAACAAAATCTTATAAAACCATGAAAAAATACAAAATAACATAAAATAAAAGATAAAAAAGGTAAAGTGTGGTACCCTACCTGACTTCTGCAAATAATGTAGCCACACACCCCATCCTAAAATGCCTAAGATCCATGTCTAGGTTTCTAGAAGTGTTTAGTAGGCAGATTGTTAAGACTCCATTAAAAAAATACAAAATAACATAAAATAAAGGATAAAAAAGGTAAAGCGTGGCACTCTAAAACCTTAGCTTCTACAAATAATGTATCCCCACCCCATCCTAAAACATGCATTTTTATGAGTGGTATGCATTTCTAAGTTTGTGACAAGTATAATGTTTTTCATTTTATTTAGATTGAATATTTATAGCCATTTCCCATACATGGGCCTTGGACTTTTCAAGATAATCAATGGATTTCCTCTCATGCAACTTAGCTTTGTAGAACTATAAATAAGTTTATAATGTTGCTGCTAGACCTCTGTATAGGTTCTTTTTAAATCATTGGTGCATTACTTAGTAGAGGTTGAGCATTCATGTATTTATTCTTTATTTTTATAATTGTGTGTCACAATCAGTTATAATAACAAATGCTTGGGATTATGTCTTTATTAATTTAAATTTTTTGTAATTGTTGTAGGTTTGATGAGTTTGTTCTTGTTGCTGGTGGCTACACTATTTCATCGAAGGAATTGTAAGTTTTGGGATTCAATTATAAATATATTATGGAAGAGTTTATTGACAACACCTTCCAATATTTTAAAAACTTGGGCATACTATAAGTGTAGAAGCTTAGGGCTGGTACCAAAGGAAAAGTAACAAAATAAAAGAGATGGAAAATGGTATAGGTGTATCATCATTACCAATCCCATCTAGTTTTTTTGTTATTGACAAGTGTAAGTATCTGATAGATGTTTAGAGTTTTTCATTGGCTATTTTCCATATAACTGGAATTTTCCTTTTATCTCAAATAAGTTTAGATTAGTGATCATCGATGGAGTGCAAGGAAATAAATGTTAGTAATATTTTAGGCATGTCTATGTCTGCTGAAGAATAAGGTATCAAAGTGCAGAGGTAGCTCAAGATCCTTTGCTTGTGTAAATTCTAGTTTTGTAGTGTGAAAGAAGCAAACCTTTTCATGGGAAACTCAAATAGATATTGCCATTTATTCGATAAAATAAGAGAGAAATTATCCAATCTCAATGCTCTCATAGAATAATAATTTATTGAGTCTCACATAATTAAGACTACTTCTAACTCTACATCTCTTGATACTTTTGATATCATGTTTTATGTTCACTTTATGTTTCTTATTACCTCTATTTTGGTATGATTTGTATAATGGGCACACATAGTAGAAATAGTTTATGACTAGATCTTGTACCTGGTACAAGCAAATTGCAACACAATAAGTATGTGATTGTGTCATAGGTGGAAAAACATTTTCAGTGATGGGTTTTGGAAAGGTGTATTTGAATTTGATTGGCGTGCATACCTTAGCTAAGGATAAAAGACAAGGATAAATTTTCATTATTTCGTCTATCTAAAATTGTTCAAAGAAATCGATATTGTTCAAAGAAATCACGACTTAATTTTTCATTTCCTTATTAGCACCGAATTATGAGTATGTCAAAATTTATATGTAGAGATATGTTCTTATTAGTCTAAAGTTTATGCTTGCATGCTAGTTGATCTTTATGAGAATTTGACATACATATTTATATGCAACAACAAAATGAGATTAATTGTCTATGAATTTGTTGATTCACCATCACAAGTAGTTGAAATTAGTCCAACACTAACAACACCACTACGTATTGAATCAACAACAACCTACCCAACTGTTGTTGATTCAACAAGTTGCTTTAGCATAAGTACCAACAACAATGATTTAAGCAATAGTTTAATTAGTAGTGTAATTGTAATTCATAATGAAGAAGTAAAGTAATGATGAAAGGAGAGGCAACGATGAAGTAGTGTAACCCACCATCTTGAATGCTTCAAATGTTTAAGGCTTATATTTCAAAGTCTCAGTAATGATTGGATAAAGGTTGTGAAATTTAAATTGGTAATTGTGATATTGCATATAGCATTGACACATGCATGTATTTAATGCACACCATGCTAGAATTGACAAATGCAATTAATGGAATATATATTTGATTAGAAATATGGCAATTGTCTCCCTAAAGCATTAGGAAATGTGCATTTAATGCTTTTAATGCATGTGATATTCCCAAAGACATTGCAACCACCCCAACAATAAGACCTCAATGTGCTTTTTTTTGTAAACAAGAGGAAAACTTTACTATTATACCACAAAATAAGAGTTTTAGAGTTTAGCTATAGAATCCAAAATCACCCCCCCCAATGAGAGACCAGACTGGAAAAAAAAAAAAAATATTGGAGCCCTAGGCTATACACAAAGTTTTTTTATAAAACATCTTATTATATCTTGCTTTAACCTTGACCTATAGTAAAGATTGATAATATGGTTTACATAGCTTACAAAATTATCTAGAAGATAATGTTTGATATTACAGAGTAAAATGCCTTCTAAAATTTCAAGAAGACTTCGATTCATTTGCATATTGAAATTAAAGGACACCTAGTTAGCCTTCTTCTGGAGTTTCATCGTCCTCAATGATGATAATGGGTGTCTCAGTAGAGGCTCCTAGGGTGACAACAATCCTAGTCATTCTTTCTTTGAGATGCTCTACCATGATATGCATCTTCGTTGTAATCAACCTATTCAAATGCTTGTGGTCCTCCACCAAATTTAGAGTTTCATCCTTAAGTTTGCCACTGGGATCCTTAGACTTCAATAAAAAGTGGGTGAGAGAGCGAAGAATCCAGTGAAGGCTACAAATATTTCAAGGTGAGTCACTATCTATTTAAACCCTTTTGATTTTGGATCCAAATTTCTAGTCTTCGTTAATAACCATATCCTGGGTCATGGTTTCCTCCCTAAATTCTCTTAGCACTCGAGCAACTTGCGATCCTTCTCCTCTGTTGTTTACTTTAGGACCTAGATTTTGAGATGAATGGCCTGGGATGAACTCAATATTGATGTGTTTAGACAGACTAGTGACATTCTCATTCAAGATACCTACCTCACGATGCAGACTATTGATATTTTCCTCCATACTGGTTTGAACAACTTCCTTTTGCTCTTTTTTCAATTAGGATTTGTCCTAAAGTAATTTTACCTCTCCATAAAGTAATCAAAGTTATGTCATAGAGCATATGTCTTGTGTGCATTTAGCTTAATTCTGGTTCCCAAAAGTAGAGCTCTTCTACCTATTGAGTGTGATGAAAGGTCTGATAATTATTCCAGAGCTCCTGTTATTTTTCCTCCATTCTATTTCTTATGACTTGCTTGACCAAGTTTTTGTACACCTTCACAACTTTTGCTGCCTTCAATTGATTCATAGTTATGGTACCATGGTCTTGATCTATTAAGTGATATTTTCTTAGGTGCCCCATTATTCTCAAGCAGAGTCGGGGGTTATGAGTGGAGTATTTGCTCCTTTCTAGGGAAATCCAGAGAAGAATGTGTCGATGAAAATATATGAAAGTTACCATAATGGGCTTGCAGTCAACTACCTTCCATCCTCCTCTTTCCATAATTGCTAAGTACCTCTATCATATCCTTCACATCCTTCAAAATCCTTCACCATAGGCTTCTGCAATGAAATAAAGATGCAAGTTGAATTGCAATAATGTCATTTTCACGTGCCATGTTCTCTACATGGGTGCAAATGGTCATATGGTGAGTGCTTCCATATCTCTACATGTTAACAGTATTTGACTTGATACGTTCTGTTCTTTCTGGCTCCACATCATCATGAGTATGTGATAGGCATCTGTCACTTGGGTTGCCTTGGTAGGTTAGAAAGGTTTACATATCCCTGGTCGCAAGATGATAACGACATGACATAAACAACTCTCTTTCCAAGTTGGAAGGTGAGTCATTTATGGCTTTGACTCCAAGTTGTGTCCCCATGTTCGCCATGTGATCTGCCAGTTTGTTGGCATCTTTCTTGATGTGAAGGGGAGCTATTGTATGGAATTCACAAAATAGATTTTCCATGGCCTTAATGACTGTCTCCTGATGTCGGTTTTGACTAAGATGTCATATAGATGATCCATTTAAGATTTTGACAATGAAACTTATTATAATTTGCGAGTCCCCATCACCATTATTTTTCTGTAGTTTTGGGATCTAGATTTTTTTAGCCCCTCTGTTAGAGCTGCCAGTTCCTCTGCGTTGTTGCTGCTAACTCCGATGTAACCAACAAAGAGTCTTAAAATAGCTTCGATGTTGTCTCTGAACACTCCTTCATGTCCAAATTGAACAAGATTGTCTCTGGATGCTCCATCCAAATTGATATTAATGAAATTGTCTAGTGACAGACTCCAAATAGCGGGACTAGAGATTATTAGAGTGTTACTATGACTTAGACTATAACTATTTTGAAGGTGCAAGTCCCATGTTCTGAAAATTATGGCTTCTCTATCATTGAGGTGTTTATATTGATCTAACAAGGGACGAAGTTCGACGGTTTCCTTCAGACTGGATTTAATCCTTTTCTAGACTGCCTCTAGAGGAGAAAATCGATCTTTGGAAATTCTCTTGTTCTGCTCCTTCCAAGTTTCCCATAAGAGGAAGGACGGGGACACCTACAAGATTTTGTTGATTAGGGGACTTGTGAAAAGTTGGAATTTACAATTGAGAATCATGTTGTTGATGTAGGTTCTGTCTCTTTTGGTGACCCTGAATATGGTCACTCCTCTATCCCATAGTTCATTGACAAAGATACAAGAGTTGAAGAGGTGTTCTTTTTCCTCCTCCACCTAGTTGCATAGGTGACAGTAAGTTGGGGCTAAAAATCCTTTATTTTCAAGATTTTCCCAAGTAAGGGTTATTTTCTTGATAAATATACGGAGGAAGGTTGACACTTTCAGCCAGAGGTTTGTTGTCCAGATATAGGACCATATGGGATCTTCCTGGAGGTACTTGTGCCCTACAACTATTGAGTATCCTTATTTAATGGTGAAGCGTCCTTTAGGTAAGTACCCCCATCTCAACTTATCATTGTCCATATTGTTTTTAATTATTTCCCTAGTTTTTCTATAATGGCTGTGACAACATCAACAGGGAGTTGGAGAGGCAAATGATTAATGGGAAACCACTGTCGCCAGTCTCTATTTTCAGCTTCATTGTCCCATAGATGACAAACCTCATAGAATTCCAATCTTTCTATCTCTTCCTTTTAGGTTGGGTCGTGAAGGATATTTTGAATCTTTGAGGTTTAGTGCCATGAATCTTCCCAAAAGATTGTGTTCCTTTCATTTCTTATTTCCCATAAACTATGATTCTGAACCAAGTGTCGATGATTTGGGGCTAGGTTCCATATAATTGATCCCCGAGCATGATTATTGCAGTTAATAAGATCTTGATGGTACCAATTCAGACTATACTTGGCTTTCTAGAAGAGACCCAGTTCTCCTGATTGAGGGTAATCCAATTCCACTAGAGTTTGGATCCCACTACCATTAATAAGATCTGTATTTCTAATACCAAGACCACCTTTAAGATTAGAATTGCAAACATTATCCCAACTAACAAGAGCACACTTCCTTTGATTAATGTTGCTTCCCTAATTGAAGTTTATTTGGATATTTCTAATTCTTTAAGAATGGACTTGGGGGATAGAAGCACAAAAAAGGTACAAAGGCATGGATTGAAGGACAAAATTGACTAAGGTTAATCTCCCTACAAGGTTGAGAGCATGGAAGGGCCAACTGATAAGACGTTTGCTGAGGAGAGCTAGGAGGTCTTCCCAATTGGCTTGCCGAAGAGGCTTGTCCATGAGAGGAGCTCCTAAGTACTTTAAAGGTAGATTGCTTTTAGTTAAACCTAGACAATGGGTGATACATCTTTGAATCAACGGGGAAATGTTAAAGAAGAAGAGCTGATACTTGTCTAGATTGATACAAGCTCTCTAGCCTTCTTCAAAATGGTTTAGAATGATTTTAAAGGTCCTTGCTTCCTTATAGGAGGGGTGACCCATGAGAAGCGTGTCATCCATGAAATGCTGGTGAGAATAGGTAGGGGAACTTCTATGTAGGTTGAGACCTTTGAGATGATTATCTCAGAGCTTTGCTTGAATTGTTCTTCCAAGACCTTCCACCTTTAGAATATAGAGGAAGGGAGATATAGGGTCACCCCATTTGATACCTCTCGAGGGAGAGAAGCGAGTGGCTGGGGAACCATTGACCATGATGGAGAAGAAGGATAAATAAATGAGAACAAGGATCCATTCTATAAAGACTTGGCTGAAACTAAAGGCTTGAAGGATTTTAATGATGTTTGTTTAGCAAAGTATGTCAAAAGCTTTAGACATATCCAAATTGATTAACATACCTGGTTTTAGGTATCTTTGAGAGAGTGAATTACCTCTTGAGTGAAGATAACACCATCTAGAATCTGCCCACCTTCTACATAACTAGGCTGCTCCTTGGAGACCAAGATTGGGAGGAGGGGTTTGATCTAATTAACTATGAATTTGGTAATTATTTTGTAGACGACATTACAAAGGGAGATGTTTCTGAATTTATCTGGAGTGGAGGGATTGCTTCCTTTGGGAACGAGGGTAAGAAAGGTGACATTGAAGGCAGAGAGGATACCTTTGGTATGAATAGAGTTTTCCACAATTTCCAAGACTTCCCTTTGATGATATCCCAACAAACATGAAAGATATCAATAGTGAAACCGTTCATCCCAGGATATTTAACTTTCTACATAAATTTGGTGGCAATTTCAACCTCTTGCATAATGATTGGCCTCATTAATACCTCATTCTGATCCTCTGTTAAAATACATGGTATTTTGGAAATGCCATTAATAGCTTCCAGTCTATTTCCATGGGGTTTCACGAGAATAGTGTTTAAGAAGGAGTTTAGTTCAATTGATATTTCCTCATATTGGTACAGACTCCTTCAATTGTCGTCTTTGAGCATCGCAATTTTGTTGAGTTGCCTATGTTGAAGCATTGAGTTATGGAAAACTTGGCGTTTTTTGTCTCCTTCTTTGAGCCACTACACTATGGATTTTTTACACTAGAGAATTTACTCCTACTTTAGTCTTTCTTCCAACTAATTTTTGAAGATCTCTTCTCTTTGGTAGGATACTTCGAAATGACCTGAGAGTATCATCTCTTGCTAGAGCTCTGCCATCTTCAATTTTTCTTTTTTTCCTAAAAAATGTTGCCAAAAGTTGTCTTGTTCCATTCTTTGAGATTTGGTTCTATATTTTTCAACTTTTTGTTGGAATTTGTACATGAGAGAACATGTGGGGATTGCAACTTCCTCCCACCATTTTTTATGTTATGTTTGAAGCCTGGGCGGTCAAGCCAAAAAATTTCAAAATGAAAGGGTTTGTTCTGACCTAGTCCACCATGAGTGCATTGTAAATAGATGGGCCAATGATCTGAACCATTGGCATCTAGGATAGTAATTGGCCATTCCTCTCCCGTAATGTAGAGTTTGTTGGAAATAAGGAAATGATCAAATCTTGAGGTGATTTGATGTTGCTTACCTATTCTATTGTTCCAAGTGTGTGTATAATTGGAACCCTCTAGATCGATGAGAGTTTCTTTCAATGAATCGTTTGAAGGCACCCCTTAAGTCTTCTAATTCCAACTTTTTTTTCCTGCAGATATGTGATCATGTTGAAGTCACCTCCTAGGATCCAGTAATCGTATCGATGAAGATCTCAAAACCATTGAATGTGTTTGAGAAGGTTATTTTTTTTGTATAAGTAATCTATGGCCCATAAATATTGGTAATGAGACCCTTCTTGTTCGTATCGGTTAATTTGAAACTCGTAGAGAGAGTTCTAGGGGTGGCTGAAAAGATATTCAATACTATTTCTTGTAGGTTATAGAGAAGTGAAAGGCTTCTTTAGGGTCCCATGGCGTCCACAACAATAAATTTGGATGTATTCCAAATCTTTTTTGAAATCATGTATAAGGTTTTAGTTGAACACTTAGTTTCCTGAATCATGAGAAAAATGGGCTTCTCCATGAATACTTTATTTTTGAGGAGGCGTTGCTTGGAGAGACTGTTTAACCCTCTTATATTCAAGGAGATTATCTTCATTTAGGATTGGGGGGAGAGTCGAGAACAACTTCGTTAGCTGGTTGTACCGACTTGAGTCTAGAATTATATTTCTCACCTATTCTAATCTTTGTTAATTGGTCATGTGCCCTTTCTTTTTGTCCTCGTGGTGTTTCCATTTAAAATCTTTTTTACCACTTCCCTTGACTCCTAGGCTTGTATATTTAACAACGGTTTTAGGGTTGTTGCTTGACGAGGTCCTAGATTTTATTATTGCTTGTTTGGAGAGTTTCAATTGGGGTTCTGGAATATGGTTCTTTTGTTTGCATGCTTCTTCTAGTTTTTGAAGGTCCAGTTCCCCCAAATCTGTGTCATCCATGTCTTTTGGTAGGTATGTCATATCAACATTTGAGTTATTCATGCCTACATTTATGTTTGGTTGTGAAGTGCCTTGATTTAGCAAAGTGGGGCCTTCTTATTATCTTGGGATATTGGACATATAATCGAATTGATTATGAGTAGGAACAATTTTATCATAGGATGGAGGGGGAGGATTTTTGTTGTTTCTCCTTCGGTTTGTTACTTTTTCGAAACCATGTTTGTATTTTCCTTTTGATAGGTTTGGTGGGGATGCAAATTTGTTGATAGGGCATTCTCTGAAGAGACGTCCGTGCTCATGGAATTTCCTGCAATGGAAAAGAATATGTTCAAGTCTCAGGGTTTAAAACCATTCAATGTCATAGTAGTCTAAGCATATGGATTCTGGAAGGGGATGCGAAATGTTCATATAGTCACAAATTCTGGAAAAATAAGTATAATAAACATGATAAGTGGCTTCAAACACTTTGACAGAATGTCCCTGGGTGTTACCTATTCCTTCAAGAGTTTCTGGGTCCCTGTATTCCTGCAGGAGGGAGTAAAGTCTAATCCAAACTAGGTATTCTTTGAAGTATTCCATGTATGGACTTGAATTATCCTTCCAAAGTCTCATATACAGACATGCTACATTGATTAAATAAGGGCCTCCTTCAAATTAATCGATGTAGTCGTCCAGATGATTACAAATTACCATGAAAAAACCTTTTGAACCTAGCTTAATATCATAGTGATTGTTGGAGTTCCACTTGTGCTTGTCCCATCCTGCTAAATTTGTTTTTCATGGCCATAGACCCATAAAATTACAGATTATCACATGATTAGGCATGCATTGAATATATTCAAAGACTCTAGTTGAGGTTATTTCATACCTTGGTACCACTGTTGATTTTGGGATGCATGTGCCAACTACTTTATGGTCTTGATCCTTTTATTTTTTGGTTTCATTGTGTTAGTGGGGGAGCCATTGTTCCCATCGATCTCATTTGCTGCAATGCTTGAGGTACCCTCGCCTATCTCCATGTCGCACGAGGGGTTGGTTGGAGTTGTTGCATTATATATTTTGGCCTCTTTTTGGGGATTCCATTGCCACCTCCCTGGCGGGGCCATCAAGGGACTGGTCAGAGCCACCATACATGAGGCCACACTCTAAAAGGCAAAACCCTAGGTTCATATTTTTTCAAGAATTCTTAATGAAAAAGACGAATCACATTTTCCCACTTAGGATGCCATCCACATTAGAAACAAAGTTCAATAAGACCTTAATTTTGAAATCCAATAAAATAGAAGAAAAATGTAGTTTATGATTTATTTTAATTACTACAATAAGCATTATTTACAATGGCCTATGTCAAATATTGGAAAGTCAAAGGAAATTTAAAGTTAGGCCCTAAACTAATAGAGAGTAAACCATAAATTGATCACAATAATTAGTCTGACATTCAACATGGACTAATAATCTATGATTGATTTATGGGACTAATTACCATGACATACTTAGTACCTTCTATCCCCATTTATATTTCTATGGTGTTTTATTTCTATAAAATATAACTATTAACAATAAATTGACTATAACAATGAAAATCTCAATGTTAGGAGCATGGTTTCCCAATCGATTAAGCACGAATGGATTGGAACCATGTTGTCAAGATGAGTTCAAATGCAAACTCCTATTTGGTTGGATTGGATTGTTAAGCTAAATAGTTAAACAATACAAATATACAGACTTGGGGTTTCCAATTTGAGGTTGTATGTTCATTTTTCATTTGTCTAGATTTTTGTTGTTTTTTTTGTTTGATTGTGCATATTCTACATAACAAAATGCAAGCTTTTCCACCATCACATCTCTCTCTCTCTCTCCCTCTCTCTCTTAATTTTGATGAGCTAAATTATTCATCTTTAATGATTTTCCATTGAATGTGTTAATTCCTCCATCTCTCTCTCTTAATTTTGATGAGCCAATTTATTCATCTTTAATGATTTCCCATTCAACGTGTTAAATATTTTTGCATTAATGATGATTCATGAGCATCATGTGATTGTCATAACTATGACATGTGTGACCCTTTTAAATTAAGTTTTTATTTCATATTTAACTTTTTTGTTATTTTTTGTAGGTATTTTAATTATTTACATAATTATTTATTGTCCTAGATATGTTGTGTATCAAGTTAATTACTTATAAATTAAGAACTTCGTAGATAAAGATAGAAATCATTCATTTCTTCAGTTTATCGCTTCATAAGTTCCTTATTTTTTACATTTATACTTTTAGAATTCTACAATAAGTATTGTATTTTTTTCTATCACCACAGTTATGCACACATCAAAGAACCTAAATCCTATCCAACATCAAAGTATGTTCTTCACCTTGTACCATTAAAATCAATCTAAGTGATTTAGAAAGTTTGGGATAGTGAATACCTTTGTAAACACTCCATAATGATAAACATGTTTGGTTCATGTTGCAAAACCAACACTTTTAAAAAGTGAACCAAGTTAAATCCACCCTACAAAATCCTCCCTTGAAAAATGATAAATTAACAGTTTAGGTTAGTGTTATCTCTATGGTTGTTTCTCATTTTTAGCCTAGGGTTTTATTATTTTTATTTTTTTCCTAAGGTTCTTATTTGAGTTCATAAACATAGTTTACCTTAATCTTTTCCTTGTACCCTTGTGTGTCATGATTTTTACTATGGTTTTCTCTTTGAAACATTCAAATCATTTATCTTTTAAAGTTATGGGTTTGTATCAAAGCAAGAGATTTTATGAAAATTAAGCATAAACTTTGTTATATAAACTAGCAGTATATATTAGAAGGAAAATATTGTAGCCCTGCCAGTTGGTTTGATTCATGATATTGATTTAAAGCTTCTATTTACATAATGATGGAGTGAAAGTACATGGATAGATTGAACACATGGCGAAGATTGTACAGATGGCAAGGATGGTACTATGATTTAATGCATTATGATTATTCTTTGAAGGCATATCTAAATAATGTATGAACCTGTTGATCGTGGCACGCTCTGTGCTTTCACAGGTGTTTTGTATGAGTTCAAGGCATTTGACATTATTAAACATGATGGACATATGGTACCAATGTTGATATTGACATGTTAATATTACATTAAACTTGTTTAATGCTGCTTTATCGAATTACACTAGGTCTGCATGGTTTGTATTATGTGAAATTTACAGAATGCTGAAGGTAGTAATGGATGAAAATGCAGATACTATGGTGAAAAGGAGGCCACGAGGTTTAATCTGTAGACTTGAATAGGATAATACAGTGGATAATGCAATTTCCAAGATTAGCTCAGTTAATGAGAAACGCTGGTTGGTTTCCCTTTTGTGAAAAATTGCAGGGTTATAATATACAGGTGACTCAGGCTTTCATTAAAAGTTACAGAAATGGAGTGGTCGAGTTCAAGAATTTGAGGGTTACAGTGGATGAAGAATCTATTGTAGAAGCAATAGGGGTTCCAGCGCAAGGAGAGAAATGGTTCAAGCAGCAAGATTTTCAGGGCAATTATGGCGAATTCTTGTTGCCAAGGTTTGAGAAACTGGACTGGAAAAATGGTATTCATGTAAGTAAAATTAAACCCAATTGGCAAATTCCATTGGAAATGGTTCAGAATTACATAACCTATGAAGGTCGCTATGATAGAATCCTCAAGTGTCATTTAAGATTGTTAATGCATCTTAATGGGAGTTTAAAACCTAATCTTTCATTTTATTTGTTAAAAAGCCTACAAAAGATGGTCACATGGGTTCAAACCCATCCAGAACACACTGCTTGTTCTATATCACTAGGGTTTGATCAAGATGCCGTTGATTTCACAATTGAGTAAAGAAGGACAGAGTTGGGAGAGTTTTTTGTCTGAATTAGGGTTTGAAGAGAAGGTCAAAGAAAAAGGAAAAAAGGCAGCAGATGATTTGAATCAGCAAACGAAAAAGCATGAAGAACAGACTGAACATATTGCAGAAGAAGGAAAAGATTTCATAGAAGAGCCAAAGCAAATGAATAACTTGTTTCCAGAAACTTCAGCTACAGATGAAACAACAAGTAAGCAGTTAAAAGAAGATCATAAAAACCTTGATACGTTAAGCATGGTTATAAAAGCTATAAATGCAAAGAAAGAAGAACAAATTCAGGTTTTAAATCCAGAAGGCATTAGTTTAAAGCCCAGGACTAGGCTAAGGAGCAAGATGGAAGCATAAATGGAACTGATACATAATTATAGGGGCAGAAATAAAGATTGCGGAAAGATTGTGATTGTAAATTATTCTTTCAGTGAGGAAAATATACATGTATCCAAGGAGCAATACTGTCTAGAAAATCAAAACTTCATTGGTCTTTAGGGTATTTTAGGATGTATACCTGAAATGTTTTGCACGAGTAAACAAGTATATTATGAAAATTGTTCACTCTCGAAATATGTACAGGAAGATAAAGTTATTATGGGAGAAAAGGAGGCTGAGATAGTTCCAGATTCAAATCAGATTAAAAAGTCTTTACAGACATATAAGGAACAAACCAATTTTTTGCAAAATATCAATGTAAAACTGACGACTGCAAATAAAAGGCTATAGGAAGACTTGGAGGAAAAAGAAACTGATTATCAAAAGCTGCTTTTAATATCCAAAGATATCTCAAAGGAGAAGAGATATATCCATAAGCAATACGAGCACATGAAGACCCAGAGCAAAGAAGTGCAGAATCAAATGGAGAATAAGGATGTTGAATATGCCAGGTTGTAGAAGAGATCCCAGGTTTTAAGTGATTTGACTGTTTTAGCAGAAGCTTCTAAGAGTCTTTAGATGACAAAGACTTAGGATGATAGTTAGTTTTGAAAGTAATTAGAATTTGACAGATGTCCATTATTATTCTATTTTTATTACACCTGTATTAAGTCCGATTTTGAAGATCTGAGACTTTTCTATTTTTGAAGAGTTCGATCCATGAAAATAGGATCTGATGATTGTTTCAAAAACTCAAAAGTTTTGTATATAATAGCCAACAGTTAGATGTGGTATGGGGTTGGAATCATAGATGGGAATCTAGTTTTGAATATGAACTGTAAGACATAAATACTCTTTGGATCTTTAATATAGAACTTGCTTTGATATGATTATGATCATGAGCTTGTTTTGTTTTCCTTTATGAATTGTATTTTTATTATGATTTTATCATGTGTATGGTCATCTTAAAATCCATTGCAAGATTCTTATCATAATGTGCAGTTACCATTAAGTACTTAGTGATAGAACCAAGTTCATTTCATAAATTCACGCTCGTAATCCCTTCTGTTATTGAATTTTGTATCTTACTTTATGTCATGCAGTTCTGTGATGGTTATTTGATTTCCCAGTACCTTTGATTACATACCAGCTCTGTTTTAATTTGATTTCATTATATTGAATTATCTTTAATAATTCTTTGAGATTGAACCCCAATAGTCTAGGTTCAACTTTAGGGATAACAGTTAGTATCATGGAAATATGTATTAAAACAATCCTCCATTATTATTATTTTTTATTTAAGATACTTGTTTACCTACTATCTTTGAAATATTTTATGGCAGAAGTGTGTTCCAGCAAAAGGTATATTCTCTTTTTGAATGTCAATTCTTAGGTTAGGACTGGTATCACTAGAAGGAAAATACCTTGTAGCGGAGGTTTTTAGTGTTACAAGATTGACCAAAATTCTAAAAAAAAACCTCGTTACAGCCTCCACCAATGGTACTAGATGGTTTGGTAGAGGTTTTTATGGAACCTTATTATAACTAAAAAACACGACGAACAAAGGCTTTAGTGGAGGTTTTATCTTTGGTGTGCTTTATTTATATAAGCACACTAGTGCTAACAAATGCAAAATCCACCGATGCACTTAAATACAAACAAGCATATGTGCATACCTAAAAGTTAATGACATCAATGCTTTATAACACTATAGGCACCGATGCTTTTTAAGAAATATAGCACCAATGCTTATGAGCTCTTATAATGCACCAATTCTATAAGGGAAGGAAAACACGTTGGTGAAGTTGACTGGGACATTGATGTTCATCACATTTTTACATTAAGTAGTGTGTTTACAATATATTGGAGCACCGGTGCTCTTATATAGAAAGCATCGAGGCGTAATAATAAAAGAGAACCGGGGCATGCAATGAGTAGTTTGTTGCATCGATGCGCTTTTGTTTTAAATGCATCGATGCTACACTTACTTAAACGAACCCGTGCGATAAAACAAATCAAAGGCACCAGTAATCATTTTTCTTTGGTGAATAGTGACAAATGACATCGCACTGAAATATCTATTTTTTTTTAAATTCCATTATTCATGAGAAATTGAAATATTTTTTATAATAATATTCATATAATTTTAATATTAATTATTGCATTTGGATACAATGTTGGATTAATTCGTTATATCATCAATTTCCGCATCTATTGTAATATTTAATCAGTGATGTAGCCTTTCACAACAACATTGGACAATGCAATAAAATAAGAAACTTTATTTTATTATATATGAAGAAGAGGACCTTTGTCATACAAAATGGGAAAATATAAATCGCCACAATAATCAAAATGTCAATATGTAATGGTTACACTTATTGGCAACCCGTTGTCTTTTAATTGGGACACTATGTTCAATACATTATACAAAATGTTTGGTTTTCATAGACAATTATTTCAAAACATAAAACAACTTGCATTAACATCAAATTATATTGATCTTCATTCTTCACTCAAACTATTGTCAATGCTTGAGCTATGTGCATGACTTGGGTTATTTGGCTGAATGTTTTGTTGATTTCCTCGATTTTGTTCCTCCTCTTCACCTTCCATATACAAATTTTAAAATAAAGTCTTTGTGTATCTGCATTGTTGGGAATAATGAAAATTAAAATATATAATATACATGAATGTAAATTGAAAAGCATATTGAAGAAAACAATAGGTAGAAGCATGGAGAAGTATGTTCAGGGGTCTTTGGAAATGGTGAGGGTTTGTGCAAACCTTGGTTAGGGTTTCATTCCAAAGCCATGTGGAGTAGATTTTCGTTTGGAGGTACCATTATGGAGATAGTTTGTGGTCACCTAGTTGATTATTCAGATGATCCAGTGGATTTTCTTGGGATCTTCACATCGGAGGCAGAGGTGGTTTAATCGATGGTAACTAGTCTCAAGTTGGAAGGTACCGCATTGGAGGAAGTAGTGGATCTTGTACCTTTTGACAAAGGTCGTTCATGCCGTACTTGTTAGGTCCTAGCAATGAATAGTAATTATAACTTTGGTGTTTGGTTTGGGTCGCTCTCTCCACTGGGTTTCTTCTCTACTTTGAATCCACTTCCATCATGTCTGTGTAAGGTTAGTGCCTCGGTAAGTTCTTCCACTTTACTTGATTTTACATATTTCATCGGGGGAAATAATGTGGGTGATTGAAAGGTGTTAGTTGGTGGTTGTGAACGTGTGAGTTCGCTCAGGGCGACAACGGTAGATCATGTCAGTGGTTATGAAGGTACTAATATATAGGGTGACAATCCTTTTTCCTCAAAGGGTCATGAGGAAAAAATATCACCTATTTATGCTAATGATTTCTTGCAAGTCCCTCCTTCCTCTGGTGTTGGAGAGGGGTTTTTGGTAAAGTTCTTGAGCTGAAGACCCATAGCAAGCCTGAGAATAAGAAAGGAAGAAAGTGAAGGTGCTATCATCTAAGGGAGAAAGAATTGCGTTGATTGTAGGAAAGGTTATCCCTGTTATGGATATTCTTAAGTTTTTTGGGTGTACGTTGATAGGCAAGTTCTATGGTTGGGAGTTTTCTAAAGCTGCTTTGGATAGTTGGATTAAAGAAGCTTAGAGCAGGCTAATTCTTGATATGCTAGAGGTGTCTTGGATAACCAGGGGATGGATGGGGTTTGGATTTGAGAACCTAGAGGATGCTGATAAGATTCTTCACCGTGCATGGATGTTTGGGAAGGCTCCTCTAGTTATAAAATACTAGCATCCTTTGTTTCATCTGCGTAAGGATACTTTAACCTCCTTCCCTGTTTGGGTCAAGTTTCCTTGTCTTCCCTTGGAATTTTGATTTGTGGAGGGATTTCAATTGATTGACAATGCAATTGGTGAGTTTGTGGCCATGGATGTTGAATTATTCAACACCAATAAGAGATTAGTGGCCAGGATACTTGTTGAATTTGATGCCAGGCAAGGTCTCTTCAAGTCTATTGATCCGGTGTCAGGTGATTATATTTTTACTCCTTCTCTTGACTATCTGAACATTCCCTTTAGATGTGCCAGGTTCCATTTGTATGGCCATGTTGTGGCAGTTACTCCAAGGGATTTTCATGATAGGTGTGGAAGCATAAGGATCATCCGGGGGGTGATGAGTCTTCCATGCTCTTTCCGAATGACTCTTGAGGTGAGAAGGTGGTAAAGGAAAACATGGAGGAGGAAGGAGGGGAAGGTGTCAATAATATTATTTGTGATTTTGGTGTTGTCTGCAGTAATACTCTGTAGACTTTGAAGCTGTCAAAAATTTCGAGGAGGAGGCAGATCGATAATCGCCTTGAATTTTAATGGATCAAGCCAAATACCTTTATTGGAGACTATGAAACATAAAAATCACCTCGACTCGACACAAAATACACACTTATGGGGGTTTAAGCGAATCTTATAATGTTGGCATCTTTCAAACACCAAACATAGATGCTCCAGATGATATTTTATTTTCCTAGAATGAGCCAAAAGGTCATCTATGTAAGGTTCAACAATATGCTTTATATCATGGAAAGAAAAAATCACAGCCCTTTGAAAAGTGGCCCTGACATTCTTCAAGCCAAAAGAAATCTTCTTATAAGAAAAAGTACCCTAGGGGCATATGAAAGCAGTTTTATGTTGGTCCTCGGGTTTAATTTGAATTGGATTATATCTGAGAAGCCATCAATAAATGAAAAGACTTCGTGACCAGCACACGTGTCAATTATATGATCTATGAACGGTGTGGGGTAGTTATCTTTAGGACGTGCATTGTTTGAATCCCTAAAGTCCGTGCAGACACGTATAGTTCCTTGCTTATTGTATACCAGGACTAGTTTGGATACCCATTGAGTTAAATATATGTGGTATATGAAACTAACTTTCAATAATTTTTCTACTTCAGCCTTGACGGCTGCCGCTTTCTGCGGATTCATTGGGTGCAGCTTTTGTCGAACATGTATGACATTAGGGTATGATTTTATTTCATGCTCTACTATAGATGGATCGATGCCTGAAATATCCTCGTAAGACCAAGCAAAGACATCGCAAAACTCCTTAAATAAGGATGTATAAGTGGCAATTCTTCTGGTGAAGAACTTGCGCCGATGTAAACATTCTCCACGACATCAGATTTAGTGGAGATGTTGATGGGTATAGTTGCAGATATGCTGGACATGTTTCCTTCAGCAAAGACTTCTTCCTTGGCCAAAGGATTTACGGGTTGATCAACATCTTCACTTAATCTCACGTGGAACTCAGAACTTTCAATTCTACTTAGCTCTGGTAGGAAATAGGACTTGTGATGTAAGTCTTCATATACTTTGTTAGGTCCTATCATTTCCTCCAAAATGGCTTCACCAGATGACAAAACCATGTCTAAGCAATCACGTGAATAGGTTGAGTTCATTGCCCATTCAGGTACATAGGCTTCCTCTGGGTCCTCTGAGACAGAAGGAGTCAGGAGGGAATCAACAGTAGCATCAACTAAAGCTTGGTAAGCTATTTCTCCTACTGATAAGGGCACATCAGGATCGACTTGTGAAGGAAGAAACCATGGATCGGTCCTATCTACATATGTACAAACAATTTTCCCTACACTAGTCGATCCTAGAAAATTAATAGGAGCGAGTAAATCAAAAGTGCCCATCAATGATGTATACATCCCATCCCCTAGACTTTTGTTTGTCGGATGAGATTGATCAATCAAAGGAACATTAGACTACAATGCGTCTATATGAATTTTCTGTGTATAATACAATTGGTCAATAATCACTAGCTTCCCTTCATGGGGGGAAATAAGAACACAGAAGATAAACGACAGAATAAGACACATGGCATATGTCCAACTCCTTCCCAAGAGTAAATTGTAGTCCAAAGGGGCGTCAACGACCTCAACTTCTACTAAAACTGTTTTTCCTGCCAATTCTATATCAAAAGAAGGCAATATACCATGAGGGCGTAAAGATCTTCCGTCAAAAGCAATCGGTAAGGTGTTTGATGAGACCAACTTAGGGGAGCCCAAAGCTTTCCAACACGAAACAACCATCACGCATGCAGATGTACCTTCATCTGTAACACTTCGTCCAATAGTTTTGCCACCATGAACTACTTCTATTTGGAGGGAAACGTGACAGGGTAAGTGAGGATTGACATCATATAAGTCAAACTTGGCTGTTAGATTCACAGATTTCGTACTACCGATGGCAGCCATAAGTGCATTACGCTGAGATGGACAACTTTGCAACGCTTCCAAGGTGGACATAACACAAGGAGTTTGGGCTAGATCTTCCATAACCGAGTAGTTGGGAGCATCCCTCGCATTAGGGTTATGGTATGTCTTTTTGAAAACACCTTTTGGTATTTTTGGCATAGGTTCAACCAGTTTTTCAATTGAAAGAGGGGTTGATCACTGGACAGGTTTCTTGTATTTCTGTGAAGACTCTGATTCATAATTATTGGCTCGGTTTTGTAACAAAGTTTGGGAGAGGACCATGTTGACGTAAGCTTAATCAGCAGGGGGAGTGCTATGAGTTACCCTGACATTATTCTAATCAATTGAATTTGCATTTTTTCCTTATGGAAAAGGATCCTTAAGGACAACAGGTTGATGCTTTAGAAACTTCTGGGCTTGTTCCATTAAAGGGAATTTATAGGTCAAGTGATCCTCCTGACAAAGTTTGCAGGGGAACTTTACCTTTTTCTTTTCTTTCTTGCCCCGCTCAGCATTGTTTGTGGGTTTTTGTTTGTTTTGGTTTCCCTCCCTTTTCTTCCCCTTTTTCTTCCCACCGGATTACTGAGTGCCCTTCGGGGTGGATTGTGCATTAAAAAGTTATGCATTCTGAGGGGACGAGGTTGTAGCCTTGGCTGCATCCATTACAGACTGCTTCATTGATAATTCATGAATTTGTTTTTCCAGTGATTCTACAGTGGGTGGATGGACTGACCCAATGATGCCATCGACATGGGGTCTAAGCTTTGGTTTTGCAAAGTCGGTATTAGACCTTGGCACATCCGGTATAATTTTGTATAGAATCCCATACTGAGCATAGATTAGATCGAACTTCTAGGCTCTAAGAATGACATCTTCCTCGGTTATCACTCCCGAAGTTGATACATCCTTTGAAATATATGGTAGCAAATATTTCAAGAACCGTTCTAACAAAAATTCAAGAGGAATATTAGCCTTGATCAACCTCTTCCTTCTTCGCCACTCGTGAATATGGTTAGATATGTGGGTGGCTCTGTTTTTCCGAAAATTTGACAAAAGGTCAGTACCCACATCATACCAAACCAGAAGTTGAAAGTGGTTGAGGAAAACAGTGGCTAAGTCAAGAAAATTGTCATAAGCAGCAAACGAAAGTTCGATATACCATTTAGCTACTACACTTGTCAGAGTTCTTTGAAAGAGCTTGAACTGAATTGAATCATCATTTAATGAGTTGGAAGAGCACCATAGATGGAAGGTTGTGACATCCAGGGTGCTCTCTAGTATTCCCTTTAAATTTTGGGATATCATAAGGGAGTTTGATAGCGACTGGTGGCCAAGTCGGATCATGACGCATAGGGTCGTTCATTAATTTCGAGAGTTCTGACAAGTTCAAAGTTTCCAGAAAATGAAGTTGAGGTCAAAACGAGGATTGATACTAGGGAACTTGATGTGAGGAAGGTCCTGCACCAAGGTTCCCATAAGTTTGAATAGGGTTTCCCCCAACTGCTGGATGTGAAGAAGTGATAATGTTTTGAAAATGATTCCATACAAAATCTACGGGGTTATTGACTTGAGGTGTGTTGTATTGAGTTGGTTTAGTTCCGCCTGAGACATGTGTCATTGATACGGGAGCTATTGACCTTCCATCAAACAGTGAAAAAGTAGAGCTTCCTATTGGTGTCATGGAGACCTGAATTGAGATTTTAAAACTGAATTCAGATAAAGGATTCGGGCTTACAATAGAGATACTTGGCAAAGTAGGTGTAGGGCCTACATATGGCATGGATGGAGGAATGTGTCCTCCATACTAAGGATACCCTTGGAAAAGAGGAGTGGAACCACTAGGATTGTTCTGAAAATTTTGGAATAGGGGAGAGGATGTAAAAGGCATACTGGGTACTCCTGCACCCACCAAATTAGTTGAACTAGTAGTAGGGATCATGGGTGTTGAGGGCCCAACCACTCTAGAAATCGAAGATAGATGAGTAGATGGAGTAAACTTTAAATACACTATCAATGCATTAGGTTCGAACATATGGACCCTTCTCAAAAAGGAGAAACAGGTCAAAGATGTGGACCCTTCTCAGAAAGGAGAAACAGGTTGAAGATATGGACCCTTCTCGGAAAGGAGAAACAGGTCGAAGATATGGACCCTTCTCAGAAAGGAGAAATAGGTCGAAGATATAGACTCTCTTCGAAAAAGGAAGAACAAGTCGAAGATATGGACTTTCTTCAGAAAGGAAGAACAAGTCAAAGATATGGACTTTCTTCAAAAAGGAAGAACGAGTCGAAGGAATAGACTTTCTTCAGAAAGGAGGAACAAGTCGAAGACATGGACTATCCTCGAAAAATAAGAATAGGTCGAGACATGAACCCTCCTCAGACAGAGGTGGAGCAGGTTGATAATATGGATCCTCCCGAAAAATGGGGAGTGATGATTAGACTGACATTGATGATGGGATGACAGTGATGCTCTAGCATGAAAGAGGCTAAGTGCACCTAAAGATGCTGACAAGGTCCGACATCCACTTGTGGACGATAGAATCCTCTCTTGAGGATGGTGGGTATAACACTCTGCTCATGAGAGTGGTCTTTACTAGGTAAGGATGGCCCTACAGATATTACTCTCACATGGAGAGTACCCACATTCACTTGCGGAAGATATTATCCTCTCTTGAGGATAGCAGGTATAACACTATGTTCATGAGAGTGGTCCTTACTAGCTAGGGATGGCCCTACAGATGTTACTCTCATGGAGAGTACCCACATTCAATTGTGGATACTGTAGAATAAGACTCGCTCAGGAGTGGTCCTAACCTTAGTGGTATGGATGCTCTACGATGAGTCCTCATAGATGATGGGACTGACATTTTGGTTGCAGTCAAGATCTACTCTGTAGACAATACTCTTATATGGAGAGTATGCCTACATTCATATGTAGATGCCATAGAATAACACTCACTTGAGAGTGGTCCTAACCTATGTGGTATGGATTCTCTATGATGAGTCCTCACGGACGCCATAGTATAACACTCACTTGGGAGTGGTCCTAACCTGTGTCGTATGGATGTTCTATGTTGGGAAGACATTTTGAATGCAATTGAGATCTTCTCTATAGACAATACTCTTACATGGTAGAGCATACCTACACGTGAGTGTAGATACCGTAGTATAACACTCACTTGTGAGTGGTCCGAACCTGTGTGGTATGGATGGTCTATAATGATTCCTCACGGATGATAGGGCCAACACTAGGTGCTATCGAGATCTGCATTTAGTTGTTGACAATCAACCGATCGATTTCATGGATCAAGTAGATCAAAGTACATCAGTGAAGGATCAAGTAGATCAAAGTACAACATTGAAGGATCAAGTAGATCGAAGTACAACAACAAAGGGTCGAGTAGATCGAAGTGTTGCTGCAAAGGATCAAAAAGATCAAATTTTCACTCCAAAGGATCGAGAATATCAAAGTGTTGTTGCAAAGGATCGAGAAAGATCGAAGTGTTGTTGCAAAGGATAAAAAAGATCAAGGTTCTGCTCCAAAGGATCGAGAATATCAAAGTGTTGCTGTAAAGGATCAAGAAAGATCAAAGTGTTGCTGCAAAGGATCGAGAAGTTTGAAGTGTTGCTGCAAAGGATCGAGAAGTTTGAAGTGTTGCTGTAAAGGATCGAGAAGATCGAAGTTCCGCTGCAAACAATCAGAAGATCGAAGTGATGCTACGAAGGATCGAAAGATCAAAGTGTTGTTGCAAAAGGATCAAGTGATCATGTGATGCAAAAGATGAAGAGTAATTGTTCCAGTTACTGATTGTAAAAACTTCCTGTGACGTATAGATGTATAGCCTCAATGATGTTGCAGATATTATCTCTCTGGTATCCTATAGTCTATGATGATGTTGTCAGTAGAATAGCGTTCTCGTTAAGGGGGAGTGTTGAATATTGTAACTTCAAAGGATATTCTAAATGTATTTTACTGATGCAACCCAAGGGAGATGTTATTATTCCTCCGGTTGGGTGTTACTATTGTATTTGGTCATCATAGAGTCGTGAGGTAAAGCCTCCATTGTAAGTGGGGGAAATCAATACCCTAATGAATATAATATAATATTGTATCGAGTCTTCCTAAGTGAAGTAGGCCTACTTAGTAAAGTGGGGGCGACTTGTTAGGTTAAATGTCAAGTGACGAAAAGAGTATAAATAGAGGAGATGTGTTCCTCATTTGAACACACACACTTGTGTACAACGCATAGGGGAGAGAGAGAGAGAGAGATATCTACTGGAGGAGGCGCACTTGTCTGGGTCTTGTCTTTTACTTTTATACATCTTCTACAAAGGAATTTTTGCTAGGTTTTCTTCCCCATGAGGGTTTCCCAGGATAAATATTTGTGTTCTTTTGTGTGGTTGTGCTAGTCTATCTTTCAGTGATCTTTTGCTTATGGTTATGTTGTTATGATGCTAAATGTTATAAGATCTAATATAACCATTAAAAACTTAACACCTAGACCTGTAGATGAAAATGTAATAGGCTCCAAGTGGGTGTTTAAAAACAATATGAATGAACAAGGACAGATTGTGAGGAATAAAGCTCGATTGGTTTGTAAAGGGTGTTCCCAAGTTGAGGGACAAGATTTTGATGAAACTTTTGCACCATTAGCAAGATTGGAAGCTATCAGAATGTTTCTTGCCTATGCGACTCATAAGAACTTCAAAGTATATCAGATGGATGTTAAGTCAGCTTTTCTAAATGGAGATCTAGAAGAAGAAATCTATATAGAGCAACCTGAAGGGTTCCAACTGACAGACAATCCTAACAATGTCTGCAAACTGAAGAAGGATCTATATGGATTTAAACAAGCACCGAGAGCCTGGTATTACAGACTGGATAAATATCTACAAGACAAAGGTTTCAAGAAAGGTATTGTTGACAGTAACTTGTATATCAAATTTGAAGGTGATAATCTATTAGTTGTTTTGGTGTATGTGGATGACATTATTTTTGGATGCACTAATGATTCTTCTATTCAGTGGTTTGCTAATGCCATGCAATCTATGTTTGAGATGTCAATGATAGGAGAATTGTCATTCTTTCTTGGTCTTCGTATTATCCAAAGTCCTAAATGCTTATTTCTCTCCCAAGAGAAGTATTTGAAGGAGATGTTGAATAAATTTCAGATGGAATATTCATCACCTGTCAGTACACCTATGGTTGTTGGTTGTAAACTTAGCAAGGATGATCCTTGTCTGATGTTGATCAAAGAACATATCGTTCAATGATAGGAAGTCTCTTATACATCACAGCATCTCGTCCTGATATAATGCAAGCTGTTGGAATGGTATTTAGATTTTAGTTTGATCCTAAGCAAAGTGATTTGATGGATGTTAAGAGGATATTTAAATATTTGAAGGGAACAATGATTTATGGTCTTTGGTATCCTAGAAATCAAAATCTTCAGTTATTTGCATATTCACATGCTGATTGGGAAAATTGTTTGGATGAAAAGAAAGAGCACAAGTGGAGGTGCACTCTTCTTAGGTGATTCTTTAGTTGCATGCCTGAGTAAGAAGCAAGGCTCGATATCTTTATCCACTACAGGAGCTGAATACATTGTTGCTACCACCTGTTGTACACAAATACTTTGGATGGTTTAGACACTGGAAGACCTGGAGGTAAAATATGTTGATCCCATTTCTCTCCATTGTGATAATACTAGCGCCATTAGTATGTCCAAAAATCCAGTACTTCATTCCAAGACTAAGCACATACCTATTAAGTACCACTTCTTAAGGGATTAGGTTACAAACAGAGTGGTTCAATTGAATTTTATTCCTTCTACAGAACATATTGATGATATCTTCACTAAACCCTTACCAAAGACATAGTTTGAGTACCTATGCTAGAAGCTAGGTATCATATATTATTCCAAATAGCTTGTTTACTTTGATAGGGGGAGCTATGCTATAGAGTCTTCTTTGAGATTGTTGTGAAAGGCGAAGAAGTTGTTGATTATAGATGATAAACAGATTGCAGATTACAAGTACAACATACACCCATAATTTGAAGGTTGCTATCAATGCCAAAGGGGGGTATTGTTGGAGGTTTTGTGGTCATATGGAAACAGATCAGAGTGTCATATGGTTTTCATTGATGGCAATATATTTCCAAGCAGATGATACATATAAGTAGAGGACTCAGAAGAATGGATGGCTTGTATGGAGATCCAATGGATATGTGTGAACCCACAAAGAAATCAATAGTCAGGAGCAAATCTACAAAGTTTGAATCTGATGGAAAAATCTGATGGTCAGGTGTGAACCCACACAAGAAATCAACGGTCAAGAGAAAATCCACAAAGTTAAAAAGGTAATATGTTGAACAAATCTGACGGTCAGGAGTGAACCTGCACAAGAAATCGATGGAGCGGAAGGAATTTTGCAGACGGAAATAGGAAAGCGAAAAGTATGGAAGTTGGTTAAACAAATGTTGAAAACCCGGGATCTGCAACCTGCACCGGATCTAATATTGACAGTCAAAAAAGGGTACACAAAAAATCGACGGCATGGATGGATTTTTGTAGTCGAAAGGAGAAAAGCAAAAATTCTAGAAGTTGTTTAAACAAATGTTGAAAACCTGAGATCCGCATCCCGCATCGGATCTAAGATCGATGGTCGGGAAAGGGTGCACAATAAATCAATGGCGCAGAAGGAGTTTACAAGTGGAAGGCAGAAAGCGAAAAGTCTGGAAGTTGTTCAAACAAATGTTGAAAACCCGAGATCTGCATCCTACATTGGATCTAAGATTAATGGTCGGGAAAGGGTGCACAAGAAATCGACGGTGCAGAAGGTGTTTTGCAAACGAAAGGAAGAAAGCGGAAAAGTATGTAAGTTGTTTAACAAAATGTTGAAAACCAGGGATCCGAATCCCGTACCGGATCTAAGATTGATGATCGAAAATGTTGTACAAGAAATTGACGATCCAGATTGAATTTGCAGAAAAGGATGTGTGAAAGCAGGTGGTTGTTAAATTTCTACTTCATATCAACAATCAAAAGAAAGGCCACACAAAATCTATGGTGCAGATCCAGAAGTGCAGAAACTTTGATTTGATAATGAAAGAAAATTATGGAAGAATCAGAGTTGCAGAAAAACGACAGTAGCGAAAAATGCCAAAATTGCAAAGATACGTTGCAGAAACTCATCGATTGGACTCCTTGTGGGTCACAAGGCATCAAACGGTTTTTTATCAGGTATGAAAATGAATAGTCAGGCATACGAACATGTGAAGGGTTTAAGGACTGATATGTATAAAAGGATGTGTGTGATGAAGGTATATGTGCACTCTCTGCAGGCAGAGAAGCTAGTGCATGGATCGTCGTCAAAGTGGGGATTGCAAAATGACAAAGGACTCTGAGTTCTTTCAAGAATATCCAAAACAAAGATAATGAGGGAACCAAGGTGCATAAGCAAATCCAGAAACATTTAAGAACAGAGTTGGTATGCATTGTTATATATGTTTTTCTACATATTGCACTAAACATGTTTAAGTCTGAGAAACAAGGGTGGTAGGTGGTGCTAGGAAAAACATGATGTCTTCTCTGTACAAGTTCGAGCCTGTGCAAGTGGAAGTTGGTGGTTCCACTCAGTTGTAGATGGAGAATGTCATTTTTAGTGGGTGCTAGAAAAACAAGAGGATTGGTTCTCTCCACAAGAAAGAATTTGTAAAACATAGGTTGCAGCCTCATTTGAGTAGGTGCTCAAGTAAAGATGAATATTTGTCTGTCTCTATCATGTGTGTGTGATTGATGATCATCATCACTTTTGTTATACTTGTTGCATTATCATAACTGTAAATCTGTAATCAGTAATAATTGTTTAATTATTGAAAATGATTTAAGCTTTAGAAATAACTAATTCACCCCCTCTCTTAGTTATTTGAATAATTTCAACAGTGAGTCATTCGTGAGATGCTCCATATGAACCCATCAATTCCATTAAGAACAGTTAAAAAAATAAAAAGATGATTAACTAGGGGAAGTTGGGCTTAGTTTGGAAACTTCCCCAACTTCCCTAACCATCCTAAGCCTCGAATTCCTTCCTCAAACTATAAAAAGAGGGGAAGGGTATGAGGAAAGGGGAGAAACTTTGAAGGAAAAGTTATGCTGGAGGATTCCGTTGAGAGGAGGAGCAAGAGGACTCAGGTATTGGTTTGCAGAGGAGCTTGGTTAGAAACAAAGCTTTGTAATGTTTCCATATCTCTGATAATAAATATTCGTTTTCCTTCCATCAATATCTAGATATATGCTTCTAATGTTTTGAGTAACGATTTAGGTTGTAATTTGTTTTGAATACAATCATTATATATTCATATCTCATCTAATATAATAGTAGAAGATACTTTGAGGAAAGGGACATCTTTGTTGCAGGTACTTAAAGTTGGAAGCAAAGGAACATTGGAGAAGAAGAAAGATAGGATCAATCGTCATAAACAAGGTACACATTCTCTTTCTCTCATTCTCTAATCTATGCTTGTAAAACCCTAGTTATCTACAAGTAGAACATAATAAGTTGGTGGCCTCTAAACCCCCATCCATAAGGTAGATTATCCATAACAACCGAATTAGCGACTCCACGGGGGAGTCTATTTTGTTTTGGGGTCTCTTATTTTGAATTCTTTGTCCAGTTTTTTGCCTTTTCTGGTCCTGCTTAAGGTTTATAATGGTTTGTTCTCGGTCTGTCTTCTTCAATATTTATTGTGCTCGACCCCCTTTTTCTTTTTCTTTAAAATTTTTTTGAGGCATTCGCGGGTTTCCTATACTTACAGTCGTGTTTTTCCTATTGAAGTCGTGGGTTTCCTAAAGTATAGTCGTGAGTGGTTCGCGGGACTGTCACTACACAGTTGCATTTTCCTGTAGATAGATGTCTAAAAGCCTAGGGTTTACTTTCTATGAGTTTTCTTTCGATATTTGATTGCTTCTAGGGATTCATCTTGAAGGTTTATCAGTCTGTGACTTGTTGCAAGTATTTCTGGTTTTCTTTTGTAAGCCTTTCTTTGGGAAAGTTAGTTTGAGTGTGTGTTTAAGTATTTGTAGGTCTCTCCTCTTGGTGCTTTTGGTTGCAGTATGAGTAGTTGTTGAGATTTTAACCTCTGTCAGTGCTTACTTCTGCTTGTTGTGAGATTGCTTCTGTATTTTATATGTTGTTACTTCTCCCCATTTGTTGAACAACTCTATTTTTGTTAAGATGTGTGTAGTCCAGTCCAATTAGGGCATTCTCAAGCTTTGCTAAGCATTCAAAGTTTTTGTTTGTGAGGTCTGTTCATTACTCTTACTGATACATATGTTCATAATTATAGCTTATATAGGTGCATAAGTTGCATTTGTTCCTTTCATTTTTATAAAAAAATATAGAAACAAAGCATTTTAGGTGCATGTCTAGTCTTAGATACGCTCATTGTACATTGCTTTGAATTTTTCAAAAAAGAAAACGAAAATTTTCTTTTGATTTGCAAAGTTCAATAGTTAAAGTTTCATTATTTATTGAAAAAAATAAATTAAAAAAAATTAAAATAAAATGGCAATGTCAATTTCAATAACTTTACATCATACTTTTGCTTTATAGTTAAGTCCCAAACATCACAAGTTGAACGTCCATCACCCTAACTAAGAAGAAGTCTTAAAAAGAACGATAATATTTAAAATTAACTAGTACCATATTTCTTTTTTAGGGACACCACCAACTACCTTAGGATAGAGTTTCGGACTAGGGCTATCTACAACTATCCGAAGCTTTTTAAATTCAGATATAGTGGCCTATTGCTTAGGAAACCCATTTCCATAGGAAGGTAAACCGAAAAGCTCCTCTAACACAGGAGTCAAGCATGAGGTCGTGTGAAGCTTTAGTTGTGGAGATACCCCTCTAATACTCAGTGGATCATAAACTAGGATTGTTGTGCGTACAGGGGTTCATTCAGTACCACCTTGTATCCCTGTGTGGTGTCAATGCTGCTTGAATTTTCGGCTTGTTACCTTTCCCATGCACATTGATCAGATCGACGACTATTCCACTGGAACTTTCTTGTAGATATGGTAACCATAGGATCATGACCTAAGGTTTTTACACATGTGACGGTGGGAGGATATTTCCACTGTAGCTAGGGAAAATGTGGGAGGAAACCCCATGCGATAATTTGGGGGGTGTTTGGTGATTCAACTGCTTTGACCCAGATAACTTGTATCGGGACCCCGGGTAACTGCTCTCCATCTCTTCACTGGTCTATTATGGAACCTCATCATCCCAGACGTTCCTTTGGAAGGCACAAACTTTACCCCGATTGGTTGTGATACTTAGGGAAATTTTAGTGGTGTGCTCTTTGGATCTCTTGTGATATAGTATGACCTCTTAGGTGTGTGAAGTAAAAAAAATTAGCTATGGAGGATCAACATCCTCATAGATCTTGAAGGTTGGAAGGCCTTCCTCCACCTTCAGTTGTGGAGCCTCCATCGCCACATAGAAGGCAAAGAATCAACACAAGTGCTTCTTTTGAACCAACGGGTATTAGTGAAAGTCTAGGGGAACCTGAGCTTAGGTATAGTCAACTTGATCATCCGTTAGTAGAAATCAAAGACTTGAAGGCTGAGGAGTTTGCAAGGAACTATAATTCACCTCTTATTGTTTTGAGAGATCATGTGCTTTTTTCAAGTTGGGCCCCAGTCAACCTGGTCTTGGTGTTTCATCAATCCTTGCCATGTCGAATACTGGAGAAGGACCTGGGGCTATCAATACCCCTATTCCAGCCCTCAGTATGTAAGTGTTCCACTATCAAATATACTGTTTCTCCTTTCTGAGAAGGGTCCATAGCTTTGACCTATTTCTCCTTTTCAAGAAAATATCTATATCGACATCAATGTTCCTCCTTATGAGGAAAGTATGTAGTATTGTCACTATTCCTCCTTGCGAGGAAAGTCTTTTTGAACTACACCAAGCTTGTCACGAAAGCTTGGTCACCACATCAGCAACTTGCTCATCGATACTCACATACTGGAGTTTTATGTCTCCCTTCTTTTCCATCTTTATGTAACTCTTGTTGTCACCAAGAATCACCGTGGTATCCAAATCCATGTCAAATAGTCTTGACATAATCTTTCTGAATCCATATGGCTTCCCAAATAGCGGAGCAAGTTGCAATGTACTCTGCTTCAGTTGTAGTGAGAGCAACACTGAACTAAACCATGAGATCATGGTGGATCCTAGACCATAACATCCATCTAAGGTGTTCTTCCTGTCTACGGCACTTCCTACCCTAGATGAATACGTATATCCATATAATCTGTAGTCATGATATCTACCATAGTAAAGTCCCAAGTCTGTCGTACCTTTATGGTACTTCATCAAATGATTTTCTGCTATTAGGTGAACCCATCTAGGTTTAAATAGATACTAACTCAAGGTGTTCACAACAAATCATATATCTGAGCTTGTGTTCGTCAGATACGTCAACGACTCAATAATCTATCTATGCTGAGTCATATCCACTAACTATTATGTCTCATCAGACAACAACTTCATGTTGGTATCCATGGGTGTGGCCATGGCTTTGCAATCCAACATATAAAATCTTATTTAAGATTTCCACAACATACTTTCCTTGGTTCAGAAATATTCCTTCTGAGCTCTTCCACACTTCCATCCCGAGGAAATAATGCATCAATCCTAAATATTTCATCTCGAATTCTTCAACTAGCTTCTTCTTGCAATCTGTGATATGTTTCTCATTTCTAGTCATAAATAGATCATCCACATACAACAATAGTATGCCAAGTTCATTATACATAGCCTTAAGGTAAAGGTTTGGATTAACTTTACTCTTGGTAAAGTCCATGCTTGCCAAGAAGCTTTCTATTCTTCCATACCAAGCTCTAGGAGCTTGCTTCAGTCCATATGGTATTTTTTTTTCAACTAACATACATGAGTCACTCTGTTTTCAACTTCAAATCCTTGTGGCTATTTGATGTAAACCTCTTCCTCAATCACATCATTAAGGAAGGCTTGTCTTTACATCCATATGGTGTATATCTCACTTCATGGAAGCAAGTGCCGTGATAGTTCTGATAGAAGTGTACCTTGCTTCCTGGAGCAAGTGTCTCTTCATAATCAATTCCCTCTCTCTGAGAGAATGCTCTAGCCACAAATATTTCCTTACTTCCATCAGCATCATATTTTATCTTTCAAATCCATTTGGAACATACCACATTCTTGCTTTCTAGTTTGGGTACTATATCCAAAACATCATTATGGTATTCTTCCATCATTGCATCTATCATGAGTTCATTCTATTAGGTCATCGACATATCCTAATCTTCCACATTCAACCTTGAAGGTTGGAACCCACTTTACCCTTGGTAAAGTATCGGCCCATCAAGAAGCTGTCCATCATGTTGTACCATATCGAACTCAGAGATCTTTTGTAGTCAATCCCCCTAAAACGAAGCATCATCTTCCATCTGGACTCTGTACTGGAGTGATAGGTAGCATCTTCTACTACTATGTATGCATCTCAGGTTACTAGATACCAATATCCCTTTATCTTGAACTTTGTCGAAAAGTTCCTCTTGTACCCATTTATGAGCTTGTTATCTTCTATAGGTTTCCATCTTTAACATTGTAGCAAAGGTTAAGATATTCATCACTCTAGGTGATATTTCAAGCTCATGGATGTGATTTTGTATGGGTGTCTTCTGAGATCGTACAAATCCTATTCTATAGAGGTGGTTCTTTGCTCGATAATACTTCTACTTCACTAGAGAAGTGTGTCTGGTCAATAGAGTATGTCATGCCATAGTCTATTCTTTTGGAGATAAACCACGAACCTTTATTTGTATACTTGTTCTTTTAGATCCATATGGAAGACACTACGAACTTCCATTAAGGTCTCAGAATCATATCCTAGACATCATTCCCCATGATCAACTATTACTCTTTGATCACAGCTTCTTCCATAGCTGGAAGGGTTTGCATCAATGTTGTCATCCAACTGTGTCACACAACTAGAGTGTGTCTGAGGCCTCTTAATTTGTGTTGGAAGTCCCATCATACTTTTATTCAGCTTGAATTATCGCTCGTGTCCAAGATTGTCTTCATCTCTCGAGGTGGATCTACCGCTCTCTGAAGCTCTTTCTTCCGTCATGGTGTCTCTGACCCTGGGATATTCAGGTTCATGTTTATTGGAGTGAATCTTGAATTGTCATCACTTGTTCTTTGAAACAAGTCTCATCCTCCTTTTCTTGTAGGCGGTTGTACACGACCTTTCCTACAAGTCAAATTCACCAGTTGCATAGTTAGAACCATTTCACAGGACATATGCATAACGACAAATTCTTATGCATCATGCAACTATTTTAGCCAATACAACATTCATACATATCTCTCAGAAACTTTCTAGATTCCTTCCATCTCTACCATGACATCATTGAGATTATTCACTAAATCCAATATGTCAGCAAAGAGGTTTCATTCTAGATAAGTAGCAATGGAGTGTTGTATAGCGCCATGGGATACTTACCCATAACATGCATATTAGTAGTATAATGTCATTTAATGCAAACATTCTATCATGTTTAATACGCAACATATACAGGAAAGACAATTCAATTACTTATCTTTGTTTGTTTGTCATCATCTCCTTCTGGATCTGCAATGTCTTCTTTGACCAATGAGAATGCTTCAATCTCATGCTTGCTTGAAAGATTTTCGCGAATGCTGCTTCTGGTGGAACTAGGGTTTGATAGAGAAACCCTAATTTTTTGACTTAGGTATCTTTCATATCTAATTGGATATAAATATGTGCCTCCTCAAGGTGAGATGAGCAGCATACACATCTTCCCAAAACTGTGATTAGAACTGCAAAGTATCTGATGCCCTAGTTTTCTTCAATTTCTTTTACAGAAATTCCTGATATTGTTTCTGCGATATCTCCAAAATTAATGCTCCTATGTGCCTGAAACTTTGCACTGAGGTAGCCATATCTATCCTCTTTCCAACACTATAGGTTAGAGCAGAATTGGTTTTACCAATTGGGACCTATGCAAGTTTTCCCAAGGTGACTTATTTAAGGACAGTTCAACATATCAAACTTGTACGGACTTCCACGTGTCACTGTTTCACCTTTGGGTTATAAAAATTTTACCACAGAAAGTACAATCTGTGCCTTATAATATCTTTCAAAATTTCATTTGGACCTTCGTAGCATGAGATATAGAAATTCTCCCTAGGTTTCCTATTTAGGGTTGAATCCTGGGAGAGGTTGGAACCCTGACTTGGAGGAATCATATCTCCCAAAATATATCAAATCCGAGGCTAAAAATTTTACAAAGGGTTCATCAGGAATTTTTCTTTGGCCTGTAAAATTTTAGGCTCCTGAGCCTTCTCCAATATCTAGATATAATGAATTCACCAAAATGACTAGTTTTAGTCTTTTTGGGTTTTCAAGCATGAAACCCTAATCTTCAATAGCTGTAGCTATAGCACTGTTTCAGATGCACAATGAATTATTTTAAGGTGGCTATGATACCATGTTAAGTTTTTAATCGTTATATCAGATCTTATAAGATTTATCATCATAACAACATAACCATAAGCAAAAGATCACTGAAAGATAGACTAGCACAACCACACAAAAGAACACAGATTTATCTTGGGAAACCCTCACGGGGAATAAAACCCAACAAAACTTCCTCTGTATAAGATGTATAAAAATTAAAAGACAAGACCCCAGATATGTACACCTCCTCCAGTATATATATATATATATATATATATATCCTATGCGCTGTGCACAAGTGTGTGTGTTCAAATGAGGAACACATCCCCTCTATTTATACTCTTTTCGTCACTTGAGATTTAACCTAACAAGTCAGACCCACTTAACTAAGTAGGCCAACTTCACTTAGGAAGACTCAATACAATATTATATTAAATTCATTAGGTTACTATTGCCCCGACTTACAATGGAGGCTTTACCTCATGACTCTATGATGACCAAATATAATAGTAACACCCTGCTGGAGGAATAATAACATCTCCCTTGGGCTACATCAGTAAAATACATTTAGAATATCCTTTGAAGTTACAATATTCAACACTAGGAACCAACTCCCAAGTATTATTTTTCTCAATTTGATCAAGATGTTCATTCATGGCTTTAACTCAATCTTCATCCTCACCAGCCTCTTCAAAATTCTTAGGTTCCATCATAGATAGCAAAGAAATATGAGATTGTTCTAAGGATTTGATCAACTTTCTTCTTGTCTGCACTCCTTTATTCTTGTCACCAATTATATTACTTTAAATATGATTCTTTTGAATGATTCTCAAAGGTTCTTTTGTTTCTGTATGATGCCTTGAATCTACCTGAGTGTTTGCACTTTCATCATCTGAATTTGAACCTTCTTTTTATGATTCTTGGACTTGTTCTTCCTTAAATTCAACCGTATCCTATGTATCTAGTTCAACACTACTTATTTGAATATCTTTCATAGGGATTCCTTCATAGATCTTAATTTTAATACAATTAACCAATTTATGCAGCCTCTTATTATAACAAGTGTACCCTTTACTGTTTGCCGCATATCCTAAGAAGATACCTTCATAATCCCTGTCATCGTATTTCCCAAGATGTTCATCATTATTTTTAATATAACATTTACTTCCAAAGACTTTAAAGTGTTTGATAGAAGCAGGTTTTCCAAATCATAATTCATAAGGAGTCTTATCATTGTTCACCCTTAGGTGAGCTTTGTTAATGATATGGGCAGCTGTGTGAATTTCCACTACCCAGTATGTCTGAGAAATATTCCTTTCATTCATCATTGATCTTGCCATATGTTGTACTGACCTATTATGTCTCTCAACTACTCCATTCTACTGTGGGGTCCCTGGAATAGTGTATTCTCTCTTAATTCCATGTTTATCACAAAACTCCTTGAAGTCTCCTGAATAGAACTCTCCTCCTCTATCAGATCTTACTGCCTTCAGTCTTCTTCCCGTTTGATTCTCAGTCAGGGCCTTAAATATTTTGAACTTTTCAAGTGCCTCAGATTTTTTTTTCCAGAAAAGCAACCCATATAAGTCTAGAATAATCATCAATGACCAACATAAAATATCTTTCTCCTCTTGTTCCTTCCTTTCTTGATGGTCCACACAAATCCATATGTACTAACTGAAGTGGTTTGTCTGTTGATGTGAAGTTATTGGATTTCAACTATGTGTGAGTCAATTTTCCCATTTGACAATGTTTACAAACAGAGTCATATGGATTTGATATGTTTGGAAGATCTTTTACTGCCCCGTTGTTCACAAGCTTGATTATATGATCAAAGGTTAAATTTCCAAGTCTCCTATGCCAAAGCCAGCTTTCATCATACTTGCTTAGATGACATTCTTATTTTCCTTCTTTCAAGACATAGACATTGTTTTTAGTTCTTATACCTTTTGCAACCAACTGTCTTGAGGATACAAATTTTATCTTGCAATCTTTAGAAGTGAAAACAACTTCACATCCTTTGTCATAAACTTGACTGACACTAAGAATATTATGTTTTAGTCCATCTACAAACAACACATCTTGGGATTTCCCTTTGCCATTACTCAACTTGGCCATTCCTTTTCCTTTGATTTTCCTTGGGGCACCATTTCCAAAAGTTACGTTTCCTAATTTATTTTCACTTAGAGACAGAAACTTACTTTTATCACCAGTCATATGTTTGGAACAACCACTGTCAATATACCAGGGGACTTTTTGGTTTTGATCAGAAAGCACTAAGCCACGTTTGTTATTTTCTTTCTTCTTCCAAACTTTATCACTTTCAGCATAGCAATTCACTCTTGTGTTTGTTTTGTAATCCTTCAGATGCTAGTTTGAAGCCTTGTGTCCAAAGTTATGACACACATAACATTCTGGTTCATTGTACAACAGATTAAAAGAGTTGCTACATCTATCATGAGTTATTCTCTTAGTTGTGAACTGAGTTGTGTGCCGTTCTTTTTTGCTTGCTGACTGTCTTGTTCTATGTTGCAACAATTGGCTGTTATTTGATTGCATATTTCTAAAATTAAATGCACTATTTGCAGCTTTGTGACCAAAATTAGAGCAACAATAACAGTAACCATGGAAAAAAAATTGCTACTTGAATCTTGGAGATCTTCCCTTTTGTTGACTGTGTTTTTTATCAATCCTTGGTTGATAATTCTGATCTGAATTTCTGATTTTGGTACTTGCTTCATTTCCTTTTGTTTGCACAGTATGTTTTCATTCTGACTGGTTGTTGCTTAAACCTTCTTCATAGCTAAGACCTGTTTTTAGCCATGGGGACCTTTGCTTGCTGAGAATGTTGTTCAATTCCTTTGAGGCTTTGATACTTGCCAGATTTTGGTGGTACGAAGCTTGAAATTTCTCCAATTCCTTCCTAGTTGTCACTACTTCTCCAAATCTTCACATCTCTTTTTCCTTTCTGTTAATTGTTGTTTAAGAAGATCTTTTATTTTCTTTGCCTCTTCTAGTTCCAATTTTAACAGGGAAATATCTTCACTTGGTTCTTTTCCATTCTTTTCATACTGCAACAATAATTGTTTATGTTTCCTTTTCTTTAATCCGATTCTGTCAATCTCCTCCAGAGCACTGATTAGTTCACCTTCCATATCAACCATGGATTTCTCATTTAGGTCACTCCCTGTATATTCATTTCCAAAATCGTCTATGGCGAGAAGCATAAAGTTATTCACTTCATATTCACCAGATGAATCGTCGTTTGTCTCTTCTGAAGAATCAACATCATTTACACACAGTCTTTTCTTTTTGTGTTTAGCTTCCTTATTGTATTTTTTGAATGCATAATTTTCATCATCATCAAAAGTTGGCCTCTTTTGCTTGTGGGGACATTTAGATGCAAAATGACCTATTTTACCACATTTAAAACATTTAAAGGGAATCTTGCCTTTGTATTTACCTGAACCTTTCTTCATCCTCCTTACAAATTTTGCCTCAGCCACATCCATTTCAGAATCAGTGTTCTTATCTACTTTAAAAGATGCTTGTCTAGTAGTGGATTTGTCTTTACCAATCCTCATTTCATAGGCTATCAGAATACCTAGGATTTGGTCAATAGGGAGAGTTTTGAGATCACTTAATTCTTCTATTGCTGAGGCTTTGGGATTAAATCTTTTTTAGGCAAAGATCTTAAAATTTTTTGAACTAAGAATGCTTCATCAAACTTTTCACCAAGACCCTTCATAGCATTGACACTCTCTTCTATTCTTAGGAAATATTTACTAACTGTCTCATCCTCATTCATCTTTAGCTGTTCAAATTTTAGTCTATATGTCTGTAGTTTGACATCCTTTACGTTTTCATTTCCTTCATAACTGTTTACAAGCTTATCCCACATCTCTTTCGTAGATTCAAGGTGCATTACTTTAACAAACTCAGCCTCTGCAAGACCACTCAGAATAACATTCATTTCCTTTGAATTAAAACTAAATTCCAGCTTTTCATCTCTAGAGGCTAGCAAAACTGGCTTTACATAGCCAGTCTCTACTACATCCCAAACATAATCTCCTAAGGACATTATATAGGTTCTCATTCTAACCTTCCAAAACTCAAAATTTGTTCCATCAAACAGAGGAACCTTATTGGATGAAGTCCCTTCATAA